>CM046870.1:2033784-2133784 GCA_025617745.1 Heliocidaris erythrogramma | reverse complement strand
CATCATCACTATCACCATCTTCATCATCACTATCATCATCATCACTATCACATCATCATCATCACCACCATCATCATCATCACCATCAACATCACATCATCATCATTATCATCACCATCACATCATCATCATCATCATCATCACCATCATCACTATCACCATCTTCATCATCACTATCATCATCATCATCACCATCACTATCACATCATCATCATCACCATCAACATCACATCATCATCATCATTATCATCACCATCACCATCACATCATCATCATCACCATCATCACTATCACCATCTTCATCATCACTATCATCATCATCATCACCATCACTATCACATCATCATCATCATCACCACCATCATCATCACCATCAACATCACATCATCATCATCATCACCACCATCCTCATCATCATCACCATTATCACCACCATTCTAATAATCACTACCTTATCATAATGAAAATACCTGTTCAGCATAGTCCGACAGCATGTTGACCACAATGGGAGTAAACTTGATAGAGAGCTGTAGCTCTGGTAGCTGCTTAGATGGGGTCTGATTCAAGGAACGTGCTGAGGGGAAGAGTTGAGAGTTCATTGTGATGGCGGTGGGCTCTAGATCTAGCAGAGGCCTGGACAGTGACAGAAATGAAAGATTATGACTCACGATGGTAAAGAAATCGAGTGCCTTTTATATTTTTCGGAAATAAAAAAAAATCCAAAAAGCTGTTGCTTTACAACTGCACTGCATTCAAACATATAGGAAATCAAAATGCAGTTCAGAACATGTCTGGTGATCTAAACTGCATTTTCAACCACTTATTTACATATTAGTGATTTTAGGGGGGATGTTGCACCCAAGAATTATGTCTATCTGTGTATTCATTGTAGGAAAAAAATCACAGAAATGCTATTGATTTATGGAAACTAAAATCTCCTATCACCTACTTTAATTAAAGTAGTCCTAATATTTGTGGACAAACTAATTCTGTATCTAAACAAATGAAATAAATGAAAATTATGACATTTTGGAATTCATTTCTCCTTTTCACTCTGTGATTAAATGAATTTTGTCCAATAATGTTGATACACTATCAGAATAATTTGTATGGACTGAAAAGGTTGATACTTGGAGAGGTTGCTCATTAAATATAAATAAACGTATTACTTTTTAGTCTGCTTTTAATTTGAACTATAATGTGTATGGACACATGGGCTGATGCACCAATTGGTACTAGGGTGATAGTGGATATATCAAACGCACAGCAGTGTCGCAAGAAACCGTCATGAAGATAAGCTCACCATCCTATTGAAACTCTATTTAATTTCATAACACACATTTCAATGGGATGTCGTTGAACTTATGTAAGAGTTAAAGGGTAGCAATCACCTAACAAACTAGAAATATCACTGAAGATGATGATTAATACCCCGCCCCGTGACAACAGCCTTTCTTGACTTTTGGTCGAAAACTGAGGACGTAGTTCGATCCGCAAGATTTTTCCCTGATTTACTGCCATAGATATGCCGTTACCATGGCAACGTAGATTCCGACTCATCCGAAAAATATGTCTTGCACATCTTCCCACCAAGACCAATGTGTGTACCAAATTTCATGACTTTCGGTCAAAAACTAAGGAAGTAGTTTGATCCGCAAGGTGTTTCCTTGATTTTCTGCCATAAATATGCCGTTACCATGGCAACGCAGATTCTGACTCATCAAAAAAATATGTTGTACACATTTTCCCAGTAAGACCAATGTGTGTACCAAGTTTCATGACTTTTGGGCAAAAATTGAGGAAGTAGTTCGATCCGCAAGGTGTTTCCTTGATTTTCTGCCATAAATATGCTGTTACCATGGCAACACAGATTCCGACTCATCCGAAAAATATGTCTTGCACATCTTCCCACAAAGACCAATGTGTGTACTAAATTTCATGACTTTCGGTCAAAAACTGAGGAAGTAGTTCGATCTGCAAGGTGTTTCCTTGATTTTCTGCCATAAATATGCCGTTACCATGGCAACATAGATTCCGACTCATCCGAAAAATATGTCTTGCACATCTTCCCACAAAGACCAATGTGTGTACTAAATTTCATGACTTTCGGTCAAAAACTGAGGAAGTAGTTCGATCTGCAAGATGTTTCCTTGATTTTCTGCCATAAATATGCCGTTACCATGGCAATGCAGATTCCGACTCATCCGAAAAATATGTCTTGCACATCTTCCCACCAAGACCAATGTGTGTACCAAATTTCATGACATTCGGTGAAAAACTGAGGAAGTATTTTGATCCGCAAGGTGTTTCCTTGATAACGGCTTTCTGCCATAAATATGCTGTTACCATGGCAACACAGATTCCGACTCATCCGAAAAATATGTCTTGCACATCTTCCCACCAAGACCAATGTGTGTACCAAATTTCATGACTTTCGGTCAAAAACTGAGGAAGTAGTTCGATCTGCAAGGTGTTTCCTTGATTTTCTGCCATAAATATGCCGTTACCATGGCAACATAGATTCCGACTCATCCGAAAAATATGTCTTGCACATCTTCCCACAAAGACCAATGTGTGTACTAAATTTCATGACTTTCGGTCAAAAACTGAGGAAGTAGTTCGATCTGCAAGATGTTTCCTTGATTTTCTGCCATAAATATGCCGTTACCATGGCAATGCAGATTCCGACTCATCCGAAAAATATGTCTTGCACATCTTCCCACCAAGACCAATGTGTGTACCAAATTTCATGACATTCGGTGAAAAACTGAGGAAGTATTTTGATCCGCAAGGTGTTTCCTTGATTTTCTGCCATAAATATGCCGTTACCATGGCAACGCAGATTCCGACTCATCCGAAAAATATGTCATGCACATCTTCCCACCAAGACCAATGTGTGTACTAAATTTCATGAGCTTTGCTCGAAAACTGAGAAAGCAGTTTGATCCGCAAGATTTGCAACGGACCGACCGACCGCCCAACCGTCGACTGATTCCTATATACGATGTAAATTGCCAAAGCTTTCTTTTATTATCAGTTGATAAAATTAGTGATTTGATTCGTTTAGAAATTGATGAATTGCATTCAATTAGATAGTTAAAAATACTGATGAGAAATGCATAAATTTTCCTCTGATATTTGTAACGCAGTATTGAGAGAAAACAAAACAAACCGAAATAACTATTTTCAATAATTTGGGCATTGAAAATGCTTAGGATAAAAATTGGATGCCTTTTCATTATTTTGATGTAATTTTTGCATTGTAAGTGCATGGGTTGTCATAATGTTATTCTATATTGACATCTTGAAATGGTTATTTGGTGTAATATGCATTTTCTAGTTTGAAACTGCATATTTTGTGTTTCAAGGCGTCTACGAAGTTTGACAGATACCTTTACTTTGATTTATTTATACAATAAAGGAAAGGGGGATAAAACCCTGAATTATGTTTTTTCAGGCAAGTAATTTATATCCAAAAGCAAAAAAAATTGAGTCTGATTTGTTCATAAACAAGATTGCAGTTGGCAAATTTTCAAAAAATTTATTTGATTACTCAAGTTTAATGATGTGCAATTATTTTATTGATTAGTAGTTGATTGTTTCCATTATTATTTAAAAGGATGAATCAAGTAGATTATCATTCTCTAAACATACAGTTGTATGTCTTGTTAGGAAACCCTATGTGCAATATCTACTTTTATGCAAAGTGCTGTTTAACAAATTTAAAGGTACATGTATTCGTTATCTATTGTATGCTCATCTTTAAATAGGATGTATTATTAACACTACTCTTGTGAACTATTAGAGGGATAATTACTATTTTATTATTAATTATTGTGTGTCAATTTACTTGGAGAAAATGTTATAAATGTTCAGTCATTTTGGACTTCGCATTTAAGGGGCCGGGATGTAAATTGCCAAAGCTTTCTTTTATTATCAGTTGATAAAATTAGTGATTTGATTCATTTAGAAATTGATGACGTCAGAAGCGAGGATCTTCTTGTGAATTTTTTAATTTGTCACTAGGAGGCGCTCTAATTTTAGCTGCATGATGTACACGTGTGTTGATACCCCTTCATTCTAAAGACTCGCCGTTATTTGTTAAATTTTGTGATGAACCCAATGTTGTAAGTAAACGAATATGAGTTATTATTGTAATTTAAGGTTTCATTTATAATATGTATTGATTAGGATGATTATGCTGATTTCATACATGAGTATTATGAGTTTGAAATTTACAACTCGAAGAATGGAGTGTGGGTTCGTATGTATCTGTACAGCGAAGCTTGTGCATGTGTGCAGTTGTGCACATAAAATAATGTACACGTTAATGTGAATCAAAATGTTAACCAACAATTTTATTAATTCAGACAGTGTATGAAAGAAACGTGAATTTTAATTTTAGTAAGGACTTATGAGCCAGGCTTTATGCTGGGCATGTGAGTTTTTTGTATTTGGATGAGATTGAGGCCAATAAGGATAGGTCATTGTCAGAGTGCACTCGGTTTTGTTATTTGTTTATTGCCAAATCGAAGAACGGTTGACCTGTTAAAATAATTTCATTTATTTACTTGTGCCTTCATGAAATCACAAGTAAATCTGAGTTTTAAGAATTTATTAGGAATATATGTATATAGAACAAAGAATGAAACCAGAAAGCTCATTATATGCATATATGCAAAGCCATTTATTACGAAACAAATTTATTTTAAAGAGGTTAAAGGGACACTAGAAAATAAATGCTGATATTTGTCCAGTACAGAAGAATATTTTTGTTTATACCTGCATTAATTTATACATTTATTTGATCTGACATGTTGAAAGTTACAGTGTATATATAAGATTATTTATGATTGTTTATTTATTATTAAATTGCAGGTTGAACCTTGCCAACAGATACACTACAGAATGCATGGTCTCACAACACTGGTGGTCATGGTGGTCTTTAGAAATTAGATTACGTAACGTCACTTACATACCCCCTTCAAACTTCGTTTGGCGGGTATAATAATTTGTGTACAGCTAGAATGTATGAAATCAACCTAAAAAAAAAACACACTTTACATGGCCCTCTATGGGATAACAGTTACAGGAGCATGAAGAAAGTCTAACATAAAACTCAGCATTCGGAACTTAAGTCGGACTTGGGTTCTGCGTGGGCCCTATTGAAACGCGTACAGGTATGTCCACGAGTCTAGTTACAAGTCGCTTATATGTTTATTGAGAGTGTCTCTATACTTGCAATATCTCTTCACAGAGGTATTTTTTAAAGGAGAATGAAACTCAACATACATTAGCTGATAATCATGTGGAAAATTGTCAGCCTGTTCAAAATATCTTGAAAATACTCTGATTTGATTACTCAGTAAGGAGAACAGTATCTCTAAAGTTTGCAGATTTCTTGCTAGATATTATCCCATGGGGGCTGCCATTTTGAAAAAACTGTGATGTCATTGCGGTACATTTCCATTTACCTGTACACAATGGATAAGATGTTGCATAATGAATAGCTTTTGTACAACTAAAGCCACCCATGCAAAATGGCAGCCACCTTGGTACCCCCATTGTCTCGCACAGGTGATATCTAAGAGCAGTTGTAGGTCTTTGTCACTTCTTTGAAGAATTGACAAACCTTTTTCAGACCAAGCAACTTACAAGTGCATGCCAGATCCTGCCTAACAAAAGAAACAGCTGAACCAAATATCTTGACACAAATAGGTTATATGACAGGATAAAGTATCTTCATTTCCTGATCAAAGTCTGGAAGATTTTCAAAGGAAGTCAGATCAATGGTGTTAAAAAATCTCCAAATGACAGATATCATTTAGAAATCATCATAAACAAAGTGACATGCAGACCTACATGTAGTTGAACAAAATATACAGTACATACATGTACACTCTAAAAATTCAAAAGACGGATAAACTTACACCACAGGAGACTCAGGTCGTATCCTGTCCTGCAGCATGTCTGGAGAGGGAGGTCTTCAAGAAAGAAAAAGACAAAAGTGAAGAGCAAGAAAATGAAAAGTCTTTTGGAATCCCTGTGAGATATAAGTGAATAAAAGATAAGTAAACAAAGTAAAATGAATGTGTTTCAATCTATGATATGTATACAGAAGAACATCAGAAGCAATTCACCTGTCTTGTATTTCATGTCTCTGCCCAAATGCTTCCGTTGGTAGAGCACCATAGTCAATCCATTCCTGCATCTCATCACCATAGCGACCAAACACACCTCCTTCCTCTTCTTCTTCTTCCTCCTCTTCCTCCTCATCTCCTTCCCCGAGAGGGAAGTAGAAATCTACCGCTCCCAGAGCGCCATCGTGCGAGCAGTGGCGTCTCTTGGTGCGTGTCGGTGCTCCATAGTGTACGTGGTCATGCTCGCTGTCACTGATGACGGACTCGTTATCGTCAGTGACGCCCGTGGCGGAGTCGATGGCGCTGGATGCGGTGGGGTTCAGGAAGTCATGGTGAGATGGAAGATGATTGAGACCATACTGAGGTGCAGAGGTATCTAAAGATATAAAAGACTTTCATTACACAACTGCTATTCTCAAAGGGACTACACACACCAGACACAATTAAAAAAAACTTCTGCATTGTTAGTAAACGAACAAGCTTGATGGGAGGAATTTTAATTTGTAAACAAAGTTTTAGGCATTTTACTCCCAGTGTTAAAGATCATATGCTCGATCTGTAATGAAAAACACAAGACAGGTTCGAATCCCGCTGGTTCCAATTTTTTCTGACTTGTGTTTTTCATTACAGATCGAACATACGATCTTTAACACTGGGAGTAAAATGCCTAAAAATTTGTTTACAAATTAAAATTCCTCCCATCAAGCTTCTTCGTTTACTAACCATTGTCTACAGCGGACCGTTTGAATATTAATGAGTAAGAAAGAAGAGGCTCTTGGGTATTTGATTCCAGTTCATCGTGACTTGGCCGTGAACCAGAATAGCCTGGTGGTTAAGTCGCTGCCCGGCAAGCAGTAGATGACAGGTTCGAATCCCACTGGTTCCAAATTTTTCTGACTTGTGTTTTTCATTACAGATCGAGCATATACGATCTTTAACACTGGGAGTAATATGCCTAAAAATCCTGTATTGTTAGAAGACATAAAATCACCCCCAAGAAAAATATGAATAATTCAAATGGTTAACAATTAAAAAAAAAAAAGAGAGAGCATAATAAGAACTTATTCATATCAAAGCCTATTATACATCGAAGTTCACAATGTTGTGACAGTTCTCGTTCTTTCTTTCTAACATGTCACAACATTCCAATTGTACAATCATTACTAATGATGCTGTTTACAATACAAACACATAACTCACCCTTATCTGAATCAATGGTAAAAGTACCAGCCTCATTTGGGGGAATCCCCTTGTTGGTAAAGACAGGGGGTGTGGCACTGGCAGAATCTGTACAGTAGAATAATCTCAACATCCTCCAGGTCTGAGCAATCTAAATATTACAAACAAGGTAAAAACATACATATAGGCTTTTTACACTTGATTTTTTTCAACCCTGTGCTATATTTTTTGTCTGTTCTCATTGGCAGTTTTAGTGCCGTACTATCTTCCTAGCCAGAGCGCTTATCCCCACTTTTTGACATATAGCCCCACCTTTGGTGAGGCTAACCCTGCCTTTTTTCCAGGGCTAAAAATAGTCCGTACTATCTTAGAATTAGGCCACTTTGGTAAAATGCAATGTGAACAGAAAGATGGGCTTAGCTTCGTCCGTACTATCGGTGGGGCTAAATCCTCGTTTTGCCCCATCAATAGTACGGGACTAAGCCAAATTTTGCAAGTGTAGAAAGCCTAATAGAGAGTCACAGTGAAAGAGGACTTTTGAAGAAAGGAAAATTGAAAGAGACAGAGTGAGAGAGAGAGAGAGAGAGAGAGAGAGAGAGAGAGAGAGAGTGAGAGTGAGAGAGAGAGAATGAGAGAGAGTGAGAGAGTGAGTGAGTGAGAGAGAGGGAGAGAGAGAGAGAGGAACAAACATAGAGGAGAAGATAAAAGAGAGAGAGTACAGAATTTTTGTTAGGAGACCTCATAAGTAACGGCTTTACTTAGTGTCTCATCTTGCATAACAAGACAGGACATTTCTCCTGATGACGGCCAGAGCATTCTGACCGGAACGTTGAGTTATTCCAACTCACATGGTTGTACCGCAAACCTTTTTTCTGAATTACAACTTCACCATGCAAACCTTCAAATCCTATAAGACAGGACCTGTTGTTCCTTTTATGAAAACTTATTTGTCGTGTGTTGCAACAATTTTGAAATGTGATGAAAAAAACAAAGCAAAACAAAGCAACACGGTAAATTCCATCTTTTAAAGGCCCCCAATCCTTGCCTAAAATGCAACAAAACAATGATACAATATCAGTAATCATCCTACAAAAATGGCTCCATTCCGTAGACGCACATACAAAAGGTCCTCAGAACATTCAAATTTTTGCTCACAGATCTTCAACCTTTTTTTTTCCAACAAGTAGGAAAAGAGAAAGATTATCAATTTCCGGAATTTGCGGACAGAGAAATATGAAGGGGTGGGGGTTGCGACACTCTTACACCCCCTCTAGCAACAACCCCATCAGGACCAATCTCCGTCGAACTAACCTGATGTCTGCCCAGGTCCATCGCCACCTGCGCATTGTGTTCACACAGCTCAGGGAAAGGTTTGCCTGTCAGAAGGTATCGCTTTGCACTCGTGATGAAGGACTTCGAAAACTGGAAAAAAATAGGATAAAAAAAGAGCAACCATTAAGATAGAATCTCAAGGGGTGTAGATTATACAAGATGAATGGGACTGCGTCTCCTATATGCCTCCGCCTAAATTCAGTTGATGGCTCAAACTGTTCTTGAAATATTGTGATAACCCTAAAGTCTGATCACTTTACTTTGAATACAAAATAGTTGAGATATGGTGGTAACAAAGCTAAAAAAACATTAATTTCACATATGACATGACATGTCACCTTTCACCTAGACGTGAACAAAAATCTAATCAGTTCCTCTTACTATGGTGATGCATATGAGTTCCAAGTTTGGAGATAATGGCTCAAATTGAGCTCAAAAGAGTGTTAACACAAAAACTTGAAATTTCATGGTAAATGACCTCCATGACCTATGTACCCCAAAATCAGATCGTCTTCATATGACGATACATATTAGCACCAAGTTTGAAGTTCATACCTCAAATGGTTCAAGTTAATGCAAGAACAAGAGAGCGGGACGGACAGACGGACGTATTGCACGGAAATGCATCTCTTTATGCAAGAGGCCGCAACCCTCGTCTACTTGATTTGAGGTCAAGTTAATGAAACACTCTATCACAGTGCTCTGATCGAGTGCTTTACGAATCTAGAAATATTTCTGATCCTTGCAAACCCTTAAATATGATTCACTGGACATCTTTTTAAAGGGAAGGTTGAGTTCTGGGAAAGGTGAAAAATAATTTGTGAGCTTTCTTATTCCCTTTAAAAGGACTTCTCTTCAAATGCCCTTATATTCGAAATATGACGAAAAATAGCTGCAGTGTTCGGGCCGAACATTCATGCCACATTTGTGTGCAGTCCCATATACCCATTTCTGTGTGTGGTGCGTGTGCTTTTAAGCAAGTTTTTTTTTATTTCTTTTCATTTTGATGAATCCGAAACCTCACAGTATACACCAGTCGCTATTTAGACATGATCAACCTTTCCCAAGTACTTCCAGACATTTTCTTTCACAATGTAATCGCATGACCAGAACTCAACTTTATCTTTAATCCAAACTATACCTTGGTTTCCTTCTGTTCTTGTTCATGAACCACCAAGCTGCTCTCATAGCGCTCATAGTTTTCAGAGACCTCAGGGGTCCTGCGGAATCTCATTGGAAAGTTGGTGGAGGCGTAGCTCGGCTGTGACTGTATGCCTGTTCTAGCAGAGCTCTTGTTGAAGGCGTGGCACACGTCATCATAGATACTCATTGACACACCTACTGGGTTCTGTAAATGATTCATTAAGGCACGATTACCCGGTAAATAATTTAAACTTTGAGATAAATTGTTCCCCACATTTAAATGTGGACTCTTGTTGGAGGCACAACATATATCATCGTAGATACTCATTAACAAACCTACTACATTCTATTCACATACATCATAAAAACACATTTAAACAAAAAAATATTCTATTAACATTTCAATGGGGTATTCAATTTTTCAATTTCCAATTGTTTCACAGATAAAAAAAAAATCTCTGTCTCTTGTCCATAAACATGCAATTGGAACCAGTATAAGGGCTGAATAACTGATGACGAGGAGTACAAACTCCCATTTTCCAAAGTGTAGATCTGATTTAATGACAAATCCTCAAATCAATTACAAAGTCAAGACCTATCTGATCTCGTTTGGAGTTGCAACTGATATCAGACTCCATTTTTACGAAACAGTACTCTCAACTGTCTCTTTTCCGTGTTGCGATTGATTTCCTTATTCCTGCATTATGATGAAGTTGAACTTACTGCGCTTTCAGCAGGCCTCTTTGCATCTTTGAACTTGTGTTGGAAGAGCATGGAATCCTTACTTCCACTTAGAAACACATGTGGGTCCTGTCTCCATGCTATGCCTACAAACAAGAAAAATACCGGTACTGACGATTAACCCATACAATGCCACAACATATTGTACTGATCTACATAGCGGTGCCATGTACGTGTGCGCTAGCCCGTGCTCGCTTGCCACAACCTTGTATAGTAGCCTCCGTAACGGTGCCACATACACATTTAGTCGCATTGTTTGTTCGCGCGGAAGCGCCCCAAAACTAATCCCAGCACAGGGTGATTAGTGGCTACCACAATAGGGATTAGCACCTTGGCACTGAGATTGGAACATGGGGGAAGATTAAGGGTTAAGGCTCAAGAGATGGGTATAATAAACATGTTTGTAGCTGAATTGTACATCTGTGCAAATGGAGAAAACACTGCATGAAACTTGCATAATGAAAACTGTCACACTGACACATCAAGAGTCCTCCCCGACAGACGCTACGCTTACCTCAGACAACATTCTTGTGTTCAAGAAAAGGCATGAATGATCCAGATATTGTTTGCTGGTGGTATTGATAGATACCCAGTGCTAAATTGGCACATGTAGATACCAGATTGAAAAGTAATGTAGTACTCTCCAACCCAGTCTTTATATACCAATGCTGCACTTATCTACAACAATGTCCTTGTGTTCTTCAAAGACACCAAAGGGCATGAAGGTGTGTCTGATGTCCCAAACAATATATAGTGTATTAGATATCAGATTGAAATAGCATAGTACTCGACAACCCAGTCTTCACACACACACACACACACACATACATGAATCCACTCTGACCAATGTTCAATTGGTCCATTTACCTGTGACAGCATCCTTGTGTTCTTCAAAGACTGTAACAGGCATGTCTGATCCATACACTGATCCTGCGCTTACCTGTGACAACGTCCTTGTGTTCTTCAAAGACTTCAAAAAGCATGAAGGAGTGTCTGATGTCCTGAACAATATATAGTGTATTAGATATCGGACTGAAATAGCATAGTATTCGACAACACTGTCTTTTCACACACACATACAGGAATCCACTCTGACCAATGTTCAATTGGTGCATTTACCTGTGACAGCATCCTTGTGTTCTTCAAAGACTGTAACAGGCACGTCTCATCCAGAACTTATTTACTGACCCAGTTTAATAGGAAATCCCAGATTGAAAAATAATGCAGTATCCTAAAACTCTGTCCTCATACACTGATCCTGTGCTTACCTGTCACAACGTCCTTGTGTTCTTCAAACACAGCAAAGGGCATGTTGGAGCATCTGATACCAGAATGAAAAGTAGAATATTACTCTACAACCCTGTCTTTTATACACATACCAAGAATCCACCCTGACCCATGATGCACTTAGCTGTGACAACGTCTTCATGTTCTTCAGAGACTGCAAAAGGCACATATGATCCTACAACAGTCTAGTGGCATCATTAATACACATTTGTAAAGTGGTAGGTACCAGACCAGAGAGGAATGCAGACAACTCTGTCTTCATGCACTGATCCTGCGCTCACCTGTCACAACATCCTTGTGTTCTTCAAAGACAGCAAAGGGCATGTAGGAGCGTCTGATGTCCCAGACACATATGGTGTGGTCTACTACCCCACTACAGCTGGCTATATGATGCTTCTTCTCCGGACGCCACTTGATGTGATTGACCGACGCGATGGCGTAGATGGTGTACTCTGGTTCGAGGACATTGCCATGGCCTTCCCATCGCCATATCTGAAATGGTGGTAATGTTCATTGATCAACTATGGTTCCATTTTACAAGTCTCTTCAGCTTTTATATCAATACTGATAATAATGATCACTTCCATTACAACAATATCCATCATAACTACATTGTTAATAGTCAAGGGAAAGGAAAACAAAACCAAAGAAGCAGAAGTCTATAGTGTAAGTGTATGTGAAAAAGATCGATTCAAGGCATTAGCTAAATGCAAAGTTTAAGTTTCTTAGAGACGATAAGGTTCAAACCTTAATGATCTTATCTCTGCCGCAGGTGGCTATCCATTTACTCTCTTCCGGATGCCAGTCGAGGTTGAAGGCTGGTCCGTTGTGACCTGGGAAATCCAGCAATACCTTGTCTGGACATCTGTAGTCCCAGAACTGGATCAAAAAGGCAAAGATTTCAGCACAATTTAATGGCACTGATGTTCTCTGTTGACAAGTCAATATCAAACTTTCTCCAATATCAATATTGTCTTTAGTCCTATCCAAAAGAGATGGTAATATGCAAATTAGTGTCTTTATACCCAAGGGTGGGAATGCAGAGTCTTGAGGCCTACCATTACGATACCACTGAACCAAGACTCTTCGGTTCGACACAAGCCCTTGTGACAATTGCTACATGGATGATTCATTACAGTAACCAATGATGATGATGATGATGATGATGATAATAAAAATAAAAATTATTATTATTGGGTCTATTTACCCAGAGGTAGCCACATCAGTATTTATACTGCTCTTCCTGTGGGCCCTGCAATTATCATTACCCCAGTATTACCGGGTACCCATTTACACCTGGGTGGAGTGGGACAAATGTGGGCAAAACACCTTGTCCAAGGATGTAAGCACCGAGCGAGGATCAAACCTAGGACCTCTCGTATGAGAGCTTTCACCAATAACCACAGTGCCATCACTGATAATTTCCTTCTCGACAAACAAAAGGCACATGTGCATGGTCAAATAAGGAGGAAGTACATTGAGCTACCTGTATATGTCCATTGTCCAGTGTGGCAGCCAGTATGAAGTACTGATGTGGACTGCACTGGACATCTCGGATGCACTCCGACTGACCATTCCCGTACGTTGTTTCGCATTTATTTGTCCTGAGGTCCTACAAAAAAAAAAGCAGTGTTTACCGGTATATGCATAAAAGACAATGCGTCATATGTATCATTCGGTATTGAAAGAATGATCAGCAACCATTTACAGTCACATTGTATATTGGTCATTCTCATTTAAAAAATAAAATGCTTAAAAACAGCAACAGTTAAAGGAAATGTGACTTCAGATGAAGGTACAAAAATAATTGGTGAATTATCTCATTTGATAATGTTTGTGACTTTGTATTATCGTTATGTTTCACAACATAATTATACTCTAAAACCAGACACTTTCGTGTACATGAAACTTTCAGGAATTTCAAGAGTGGTTGAGATTCGCGAAAGTTTCACGCTGCGAAACAATCAAATCCTAATTGAAACAACATAAAATCATTGTAATTCGCAAAATTTTCTTGCTGCAAAATTGGCTGCCATTAGTAATGTTTATGTCGCCAAACTTCCTGGTTTTACAGTAGACAATTCCTCTTTAACGGATGAGGAATCAACAACCTATAAAACCAAGTTTTAGATGATTTCTTTCAAAATGTAATTTCTGTCCCAGTCACCAACTTAACTTTGAACTTTTAGGACATTCATGTAGGACTATAATTACTTACAAAGAACTTCATAGTGCCACTGCTAGAGTCACTGAAGAGCATGTACACTGTAACTATCTGGGACTGAATAAGATCTTGTGAGAGTGTGTAACAGTGATCCTAGTGTATGTCATTGATGGGACAAAGATTACTTATGAAGAGTTTCATAGAGCCATCATTGGTGGCAATAAACAATCAATATGTACAGTGGAAACTCACTATAACAAGGACTTTGGGACCGTAAAAATTACCTTGTTATTTCAGGAATCTCATTATATCAGGGTAAAAAAACCCCAAAAGAACAAAAAGACCTGGGACCAGCAAAATTACCTTGTTATATCAGGAATCCCGTTACATCAGATCTCTTTATATTGAGTTTCCACTGTACCACTCACTGGAAGAGAACTACATGTAGATCTTGAGGGAGTGCACAACAGAGGTCCTAAATTACATGGTTTGTACGTCATGGATTATTGCCAAGCTTACTCACAAAGAACTTCATAGAGCCATCATTTGAGCCACTGAAGAGCATGTACCATTCTCTAGGATGGAAGGAGACCTTGTGAACAGTCCTCTTATGATCACTGAAGAGTTGATCCATCTTGTTGCCTTGGGCTTTGTTTAGGTCCCAAGTGATGACTGCTCCATTGGTAGCTCCTGTAGCTATCAACTCGTCTGATCAAGAGGACAACAGATAAATAGTTTAAGGACTCAAGAAGGTTTAAACAAATATATTTCGCAAAAAGGAAAACCGGGCAAGACGTGGAAATGATCAACAATTTAATATCAATCAAGACAGGACTGATGCATTTGCATATATTCATTCTTCCCAAGGAATATAAAAGACTGGAACAGCCGTCCCCCTTCAGCAGTTAGCCAACCGTCTATAAATACCTTTAAGTTTAAACACCTTTATGGCATCTTTGGAGGATATTAACAAAGTACCAAGTACCAAGTAGCAAATACTTGCACATAACAATGTAATCACCAGGTAAATCACTTGATTTGATGATACTATTTTAACAGAAGATGTTTCTTCAATAACCATGCAATGTTTCATATCTTTATCTCAAATGTTTTTAAAATTATCGCCAATTGATTATTTACATATTCGCGCATTGACAATTCTACATTGTGTACAATACGTATGTAGAAATTACCATTTTTGACACTGCGCGGTACTCGTCGTTCAAACTTTTATAAATTTGGTATCAAAATATGCGTAAGACTCTAGGCGCTTGGTACTTGGTACTTTGCTGATATCCTCTCGAAGTCGTGAAAGCTTGCAGCATTAAAAAAAAATTATCCTTGAACACATTGCGGCGCTCATCCCGGGGTGGGGGTGGATTCCAACCCCCTGCCCCTTTAATGTTAAACTGTTATAGTGATATACTATATAGATTGTTTTTGTTATGCCAGTGGAGGCTAATTTTCTGTGTTTTTAAAATATGGATCAATATAATGAATCTGAATCTGAATCTCAGTAGAATTTTGTAAACTATGACAAAATAGAATGCATCGGTACAACATTTCAAACTTGAAATTTGATTTGTAAGACTAACCTTATAAGCCTGACCAAGGGGGTGTTTCACAAAAGGTTAAATTCCTAGTTGCGTGCGGTATATGACACATCACCGTATTGGCCAGACCATGCTCAGGGGATGCACGCTATTGTGTAATCCGGGCCTTCACGTTTAGAATTTGGTGGAGCTCAATAA
This sequence comes from Heliocidaris erythrogramma, assembly GCA_025617745.1. Lineage (NCBI taxonomy): Eukaryota > Metazoa > Echinodermata > Echinoidea > Camarodonta > Echinometridae > Heliocidaris > Heliocidaris erythrogramma. The sequence continues at coordinate 2,118,047 of CM046870.1, read as the reverse complement.
ATCACACTCCGTACTTTTTCGAGGAGCTCAATTGAGCACCTTAAAATCACTCTCCTGTGCTTTTAGAGGAGCTCAATTTAATAAAAGGTGCTAAAATGTCAATTTTCCATAAAATTGTAATGGAATACTGTACCTATTGATTATTCTGAGAAACACAAATAGATGACCACCATTGACAATTAAAGATTGTTTTTTAATCTTGCATTTGTTTTATTTCAGTGTGATTTTGTCTTCATCTTCATAATGACCCATGGTCAATTGTAACTTTATACATGGTTGGTTACGTTGTCGCTTGGGTGCAGATTCACCTCCAACCACTTCCTTTTCATCTAGGAGATTCATGTAATCAAGGCCAATACAATAGCATGACCGTACAAATACAAGAAAGATATCGCACATTACCATCCAATTTACTAGTTTTATTAAACAGTATTTTTAAAAGTTGTACATCATTTTTTGTTGTTGTTGTTTGTTGGGGGGGAGGGTAGTTTATTTAAGGGCACAACATACCAGGGTAAAAGAAAAAAAAATCACTTATCTTCCAATGCTGTATGCACATTGGGACTTACGCATGACTTAAAGTCAAACCTAAATCTTTGTGAAACACCCCCAGGTCATAAGGAGCCCATGTCACATGCAACCAAATAGGGAATCTACAGTACTCTTTGCATTTTATAACTGGTAGTTTAGTACTCCTAAAAGTATGGGACTGGTCCATGAATAGACAGAAATAACATGGTCTGAATATGATCTCCTTGTTGCTTCCCAACTGTCAACGAGAAAAGGTCAAATACGATGAGATGATTACAAGTTTGTTTAATGTTTGTTTCTGTTTAATATTAATGACATTTGTCAACCTTCCCCACATGTACGGAGGTCAGTGGAGCCAGACATATTCTCAGCTGGAACAACCGACGATACAGAGATACTGAAGCTTTTGGTCTACTCCATGTATAGCTTTTGTCTCCTTAAAAAACATTTTACCATTACTGGGATGCCAGGCTGCATCATTAGCGGTTCAGTTGAGATTCATACGTTCCATCCTAAAGTCTCTCTGAATCCTTTCTCTTCAATATGGCCCACCTTTACTGGGATGCCAGGCTACATCGTTGCAGCTATAGTTGAGATTCATACGCCCCACCCTAAGGTCTCTCAGAATCCTTTCTCTTCAATATGGCTTACCTTTACTGGGATGCCAGGCTACATCGTTGCAGCTATAGTTGAGATTCATACGCCCCACCCTAAGGTCTCTCAGAATCCTTTCTCTTCAATATGGCTTACCTTTACTGGGATGCCAGGCTACATCGTTGCAGCTATAGTTGAGATTCATACGCCCCACCCTAAAGTCTCTCAGAATCCTTTCTCTTCAATATGGCTTACCTTTACCGGGATGCCAGGCTAACATCGTTGCAGCTATAGTTGAGATTCATACGCCCCACCCTAAGGTCTCTCAGAATCCTTTCTCTTCAATATGGCCCACCTTTACTGGGATGCCAGGCTACATCGTTGCAGCTATAGTTGAGATTCATACGCCCCACCCTAAGGTCTCTCAGAATCCTTTCTCTTCAATATGGCCCACCTTTACTGGGATGCCAGGCTACATCGTTGCAGCTATAGTTGAGATTCATACGCCCCACCCTAAGGTCTCTCAGAATCCTTTCTCTTCAATATGGCTTACCTTTACTGGGATGCCAGGCTACATCGTTGCAGCTATAGTTGAGATTCATACGCCCCATCCTAAAGTCTCTCAGAATCCTTTCTCTTCAATATGGCTTACCTTTACTGGGATGCCAGGCTACATCGTTGCAGCTATAGTTGAGATTCATACGCCCCACCCTAAGGTCTCTCTGAATCCTTTCTCTTCAATATGGCTTACCTTTACCAGGACGCCAGGCTACATCGTTACAGCTATAGTTGAGATTCATACGCCCCACCCTAAAGTCTCTCAGAATCCTTTCTCTTCAATATGGCTTACCTTTACCAGGACGCCAGGCTACATCGTTACAGCTATAGTTGAGATTCATACGCCCCACCCTAAAGTCTCTCAGAATCCTTTCTCTTCAATATGGCTTACCTTTACCGGGATGCCAGGCTAACATCGTTGCAGCTATAGTTGAGATTCATACGCCCCACCCTAAGGTCTCTCAGAATCCTTTCTCTTCAATATGGCCCACCTTTACTGGGATGCCAGGCTACATCGTTGCAGCTATAGTTGAGATTCATACGCCCCACCCTAAGGTCTCTCAGAATCCTTTCTCTTCAATATGGCCCACCTTTACTGGGATGCCAGGCTACATCGTTGCAGCTATAGTTGAGATTCATACGCCCCACCCTAAGGTCTCTCAGAATCCTTTCTCTTCAATATGGCTTACCTTTACTGGGATGCCAGGCTACATCGTTGCAGCTATAGTTGAGATTCATACGCCCCATCCTAAAGTCTCTCAGAATCCTTTCTCTTCAATATGGCTTACCTTTACTGGGATGCCAGGCTACATCGTTGCAGCTATAGTTGAGATTCATACGCCCCACCCTAAGGTCTCTAAGAATCCTTTCTCTTCAATATGGCTTACCTTTACTGGGATGCCAGGCTACATCGTTGCAGCTATAGTTGAGACTCATACGCCCCACCCTAAGGTCTCTCAGAATCCTTTCTCTCCAATATGGCTTACCTTTACTGGGATGCCAGGCTACATCGTTGCAGCTATAGTTGAGATTCATACGCCCCACCCTAAGGTCTCTCAGAATCCTTTCTCTTCAATATGGCTTACTTTTACTGGGATGCCAGGCTACATCGTTGCAGCTATAGTTGAGATTCATACGCCCCACCCTAAGGTCTCTCAGAATCCTTTCTCTTCAATATGGCTTACCTTTACTGGGATGCCAGGCTACATTGCTGCAGCTATAGTTGAGATTCATACGCCCCACCCTAAGGTCTCTCAGAATCCTTTCTCTTCAATATGGCTTACCATTACTGGGATGCCAGGCTACATTGCTGCAGCTATAGTTGAGATTCATACGCCCCACCCTAAGGTCTCTCAGAATCCTTTCTCTTCAATATGGCTTACCATTACTGGGATGCCAGGCTGCATCATTAGAGGTTCAGTTGAGATTCATACGCCCCACCCTAAGGTCTCTCAGAATCCTTTCTCTTCAATATGGCTTACCTTTACTGGGATGCCAGGCTACATCGTTGCAGCTATAGTTGAGATTCATACGCCCAACTCTAAGGTCTATTTGCTCTCGGAATCCCATCTCTTCAATGTGGAAGATTTTGAACACTGAAAAGAAAAATCAAAACAAAGTCATCTACTGGCCAACAAAAGAAACATTGATAATTTCAAAGAGTATAACTGTCAATATGGAAAATAGCTCAATGACTGAAGGGACACAGGTAGAGATATACTTTTCAACATGTGCTGAACATTTATTTCGTGCAAAAATGATAAAAAACTCCAAGAGATTAATTCTAAAATGGCACTCCGCTAATACTTCATGAGTTGTCACAAAATACAAATTTTAAATATCTGAAATATCAGTATGATTGTCAAGTAAAAGGAAAGGTTGAGTTCTAGGAAAGGTGAAAAATAATTTGTGAGCTTTCTCATTCCTGTTATGTCAGTTTGGAAGAACATCACAGTACAAAAATCCCCTGAAAAAGGATTGCTCTTTAAATGCCTTCATATTCGAAATATGCCGAGAAATAGCTGAAATGTTTGGGCCGAACATTCATGCCACTTGTGTATGTAGTCCCATATACCCCGTTCTGTGTGCAATACATGTGCTTTTCAGCAAGATTGGGTCAGTTTCTTATCTATTTTGATGATTCCAAAACTTCACAATATACACCAATTCTTATGTAGACATGGTCAAGCTTTCCCAATTGCTTTGAGACGGTTTCTTTAACAATGTAATTGCATTCTGACCAGAACTCGTCTCCTCCCATCTGGATTATTGCAACTTCCTCTTTGCCGCCCTCCCTATTTCTCATTTATCTCCACTCCAGCGTATTCAAAATTCAGCAGCTAGATTGATCACCTTAACTAGCAAACATGACCATATATCCCCTATTCTTCACTCACTTCATTGGCTACCTGTGCGTGATCGTATTACTTTTAAGATTCTACTTCTTACATACAAAATATTGCATAATCTCGCTCCCAAATATCTTCAAGACCTAGTCTCCCTACGATCCTCCTCTTCTGTCAGATCCCTCCGTTCATCTTCCTCTATGCAACTAATTCACGGCCCACGTACGAAAACCCGATATGGTGACCGTGCTTTTTCATCTATTGCCCCCATCCTCTGGAACAAACTCCCACCCCATATTCAAAATGCCCCATCCATTGAATCATTCAAAACCCTTCTTAAGACCCACCTTTTTAATCAATCATAGTATACTGGAGGCGCACACAAGTAGTTAGTTTCATTTAACTGTATTGTATTAGTAATATTTTATTTCATTTTGTTGCTTTTAAGTTTAAGGATGTACAATGTAAACTGAGTTCTAAGACAGACCACCCGTGCGCTTAGAAACGCCCGTATAAAGCGCCCTATAAATGTAATTATTATTATTATTATTAACTCAACTACACAAAAATTTTACAAATTATTGATGTTTCCACTCACCCTGCCTGCCAGCTGCTACCACCTGGGTAGAATCCTTGTTGAGACTGATGGCATTGATACCTCCATCGAGTTTAATCCCCATCGTCTTACTCACATTGCTCCTCACTGCTAGATCAAAAGATTAAGGTAGATTTAAGGATTAACATACCGTACATGTACCTGTATGTCAGAGTTGATAACAGTCACATGGATTCAGAGTATTATTTCCTTAATTTTCTATATATTTCAAAATCTAGCTGAACTTCCATGTACCTTTGAAGTTAGTTTGCCTTCATTTGGTGCCGGCAAAAGAAAGCACACAGAAAATTCTCAAATATTTCTTTAAATCCCTTTTAATACTTGTGACGGCATCTAAATCATTTAGACAATGATGTACGAATGGAAAGATTGTGAAGGATGTACTCAAAGAAAGGTTTTAGAAAATGATTACATATCTTAATACATATGATTAATTAAGATGCTAGAAATGTGCAACGACATTTTCATAATAAACAAACTTAATTATGAGGATACCAAATACACTGTATATGTATTTATACATATATGTTCTTAGTTTTGGGGGTTTTTTTTCATGATTTTGTTGACTATTGTTGTTACTTATTATTGCTATCAGGGCCTCATGGAAGACCACCACTATTGGTCATAATGAGTCACCCTGTTTAAATATCAGAAATGAATAAAATGAATAAATAAATAAATAAAGGTTAATACTTTTTAATGTGTATTTCTAGAAATGAGTATTTCCATAAATAAGGGTCCCAATTTGTGACATTTCGGTGTCCCGGTTTACATAAGGAACAGACAGGTTTCTGTGGCTCTGAGTGTAAGATGCCAATCGTGGAGTAAGACTCCAAAGTGATTCTGAGCATAACATATTGCATCTTCACTGTTAGAATAGTACTCGATCTTACTCCACTATTTGTCTCTACCTACAGCCACAAAAAAAACAGTGTGTTCCTTATGTAAGCGGGACACAAAGAATGAGACCCTTATTTATGGAAATAGCCAAATACAAATCTGCTGGCAGTGGCAGTGGCAGTGCATCCAGTTGCATCCTTCTGCTGGGAATATGATGATATACATTGTACTGACATCGCCTATTACATGTATAGATTCTAGGTTTTGGAACACGTGTATGAAAAAAATGCCTACAGAGTCTCTTGGTCCAATATTTCACTCATACTATTATTTTCTCAAGATAAAATTTTGTTCTAATTAGTGAAGCCTGGCAATGTATGGTCCCTAGGATTAAACACCTGGGGAGCGTTTCATCAAACGTTTTGTCAGTGATTTTTACTGAAAAATTTGCTCTCAGCCAATCAGATGCAAGGATTTCAGTAGCTTACAACAGTTGTCGGTAAAAATCACTGACAAAACGCTTGATGAAACGCTCCCCTGACTTTTCTCTGGTATACATGTAGATGTACATTTAGAAGCCTGCTAGGTGAATTCTCATGCACTAGTGCAATTAGCTTCATGATCCATGTTTCCATTTTGTTCTCAAGGAATATTAAAATGACCTCATAAAAAGTGAAGATATGGAATGAGGAGGAAATTCAAGAACAGAATTAACATAATTTCTTTTATCATAAATCATATTCTAAGCAACCTTCATCTAAACAAACACGACAATGTGTACATGTACATGTAATTATAAGTACGATATTGTGTCTTCTATTATTGCACAACTGTTAGTACTGAAAATATACAGTGTGAGTCAATAAAAATGAAACCCAGATTCAACCCGAAAATATTGCTGCAATCAGTAAATATAGATTTAATGAAAGATACCTCAATTGTAGCCTACCATGTTTCCTTTAAAGTGGTTAGGTAACTCTGTGGAGGCTTGATAAAATCTGAGCTGTCTGGCCTTATGCACCTATCAATTGTAAGACGCACCCCTCGACCCCCGGGAAAGGTGCGTCATGGTTGGGTAATTTACCAACAAATGAATGACGCAGGGTATGGTCATGGAAGCATTTGGTCAGTCACAGCATGGAGAATGGGGTGCGTCATAGTCGGTCATTTTACATGGGTGCGTCATAATGCCTCGCTATGTTTACAAACGGGTCTGTCCGCGCAATACTCACCGCGTACCGGGCTTTTAAACATGCAAACTCCTTGAATATAAAAAAAAATATATTGACATGGAATCTATACTTTCGCACCGGGCGCCCAAAATCGAGTTTGATGACATCAAATAAAATGGAAACCCCCAAATAATAATAATTGATCTCAAATCCTCTCTCATGCTGTCTTCTGTCTGGGTTCTCAAAAAAGGGAAGAAATAAGGTATTTTTCGTTACTTTGTTTATTTTTACCCCGTTCGTTCCAGCACTGCGTTGGCTGGTTCGGTTCTTGCCGCGATGATCGCGATCGGTAGCATTTGTGCTAGGCTGGATTGAGACATGAATATTCATGTGTTGACGTCACAAGAATGTCAGCGATTGCACTGTGTGACTTCTGCACATTTTCATATGTCATCGCCGATAATCTTATCTCGAGCTCGGCCTCAATAGCGTGCAGGATGATAACGTGTGTTTGTGTCTTCAGCTAGCGTTCATGCATGCATGTCGATATCAACAATGCATGCAATACTATACTAGCGCCGCGCCGATGCATAGCGTGCCACGTGCGCGCGGAGCTTTACCATGACGGGGTGCGTCACAATGGTAAGTCAAAGTCTAGAACTGGTGCGTCATATTTTTTCGTCCAGGCACAGTCATTGTAAGAAAAGGTCCGTCATAGTCGAGACACACAGGTGCGTCATGGTATAGGAAAATCCGACTCACATCTGACAAGTGACGCACCATTCCCGGGGGTCGAGGGGTGCGTCTTACAATTGATAAGTGCATTACATGTTATCAGTTTAAGTAATGTGGTGTAAAAATGAAGCCGATGGGGAAAAAAAGCACTTCAAAAATCAAAATCATCATGTGCTTCACAAAAGTAAACATATGCAAGTGACCGCAAATGCCAGACTCATTTTCCCCCATTGATTCAGTGTTAGACTAAAGCGTATAGCCATACGCTTTCGTAAATGGGAGTATTCAGTCACAGATATCTTAATAATAGCATTATATATTTGAAAACCTTTCTATCCTTCTGAACATCATTATACAAGACAGGGGAGCGTTTCATCAAGCATATTGTCAGTGATTTTCACCGACAACTGTTATAAGCTACTGAAATCCTTGCATCTGATTGGTTGAGAGCAAATTTGTCGGTGAACATCACAGACAAAAGGCTTGATGAAACGCTCCCCAGATATCAAAAGTCAAATCAAGCCTCCACAAAGTTACCGAATGCCTTTAATTTGACACCTTGATCAATAAAATCTGACCATGGACAGCTCAACAGTAACATTTTTCCTGATTCATGTCAAATTTGCCTCTGCCCAAGTTTTGAGTGAAATCGATGGTCAACCCAAGGTTGGTTGAATGGTCTGCATTCCAGTTGATTGCACTCCCAAATAATGAAAGTACTAGTAGCTCCTGAACACCATTCAGCCCACACTTGGGCAGAGATGATTTTTACATGCTCTTTAAAATTGGCCAGTGCTCAATAATCCATGATCACAATTTGGTGAGCAGCCTATCAAATTAATGAAGACATCATCAACTATCATACCATTGTAATACATTTCAGGGATTTCACTTAGTTGTTAAGATACTAGGGCTTGAATATGGGTTTTCTTTTTATTGAGTCACACTGTATAAGTACAAGTAAGAGTGACTCTGTCCCAATGCCTTAGCTAATATTCCCTCCAACAATAAATATATAAAAATATATAAATAATCCATTCATTAGTAAAAAAAAAAAAAAAGGAAAAAGAAAAAAACATTCCCAGGCAGTTCATATTAGTCACTGTTCTAAAGTCAAATTGTGACCAGGCACCACAAAACCACCAGAAAGTTGCACTGTGTGATTATCAGTTAGAGCTCAATAAAGGTGTGTTTGGTTGGCATGGTCAAATTTTAGTTTTGGGTATTTCCTGGATGAGTATAGTTTTTTCTAAGTAATCAACATAAAAAATGGAGGCACCAAACAATCTAAAAGTGGTATTTTTGACAGTTTTTAGTACACCCATGATAATCTTCTCTGGATTTTGTTGCATTAGCTTTCTTTTTTACAACCCTGAATACTTGTCTCATTTTGATCTCCAATAACTTTAAAACAGAGGAAGTTCTTGTATTAATTCTTGTCCACTATAACAAGCAGGATGTGCTTGATTAGTACGCCAAGTTTTAGGACAATCTGATAATCCCTTCATATAAATTTTGATTGAGTTTTAATTCTCTTTTTGTCACCTTTGTACTGTACCTCTCAAGTCAGATTGCTTCAATAGACTGCAAACTTTAAACCTTTATTTCTCTAAAAAAAGTAACATTCTGTGGGACTGGGCATTCTACTCTTTGTACAGTTTAGGAAAATCCAATGCTAATGAGCCATATATCATTTTAAAGCCGAAAATCCCCTTTTTTCAGAATCAGATCTTAACTAAATATGTAAATCTGGTGGCTATTTTGTGGTTTTGTGGTGCCTGGTCACAATTAATGTTAGCAAATAAAGGTGTACATGCATGCTTCTGTTCTAACATTGCCATCTTCGTAAAATAAAACCTGTAGTTTTGAGCTCTTATCCTTACCATGTAGGTTTTCTATTCTGGGCAAAACTCTGCATTTGCTAAAATCATATATATTTTACATGAAAGCCCATGCAGAAGTTTTGGAACCCCCCCCCCCCCCCATTTTTTTTTTACAAAATAATAAAAACAGTAATCACTTATTCTCAGCTTCCCTTTATAAAGTTAATAAATAGCAAGATAAAATTAGATTACCGGTATTAAACAAATGAAATATAATTTAAATCCCGGGTAAATGTAACTCTCAACCATTTGTTGAGTAACGCCTGTTGGATAAATAGGGGAATTGAAAGAAATATCTCAACAACTATGAACAGGGTCACACTCTTTTGCCATTACTCCACAATCCATATTCAATGAGTTGTGCCCATGAAGTACAAGTGCTGACAGTATATAAAAAGGATATAAGAATCAATTTCATGAACATGCTTGAATGATATCATGTACATGTAAATTATGAAATGTATTGAAATAATTATATACCTTTCCTACATGTAGCTCCAGGGTACTGCTTTTGATGTGCTAGCAAGTGTAGGCATACAGGATTAGAAGACCATATATACTGGAAGGCAGTTTGATTATATTCAAACTAATGAATTAATCCCACATTTTGACATGCAAGTAAAATACATAAATACTACATGGGTGCGTTTCATCAAGCATTTTGTCAGTGATTTTTACCGACAACTGTTATAATTATGATTGGCTGAGAGCAAATTTGTTGGTAAAAATCACTGACAAGACACTAGATGAAACCCTCCCCAGATTAGATTTTAAAAAGCACTGAACTTTTCTCTTTGAGTAAGTCATAAATTACCACTATGTTAAGTTTCTATACTATTGAATAATGAATATTCACAATCTTTAACACAATCTAAACCATGCAATATGCCTACTCAATGCTGATCTCCCAACTGTTAAAAAAACCCATCACCAAAGTTTTGCTATTATTGAAAGGGCACTATTTTATTTCATGCTGGCTTGCACTAGTTCATACATATAAGCACATCTCTCTATACTCTACTTAGAAATCTCTCTATTTGCAAAATAGAAAGAGTAGGAAAACATTTCCAGATAACATACAGTAGAATCATTTTGAGGTGTTAGCTTGCCACTGATATACATGGAGGACTAATCTCTTTGGTTGTGGAGGACTATTGATCATTACCTATGTCTCAGAAGGGAAAACAAACTTTCATCACTGTAACCATCTAGGGTCTCTCCTCCCAATATTCCTTATGAAATACATCTGGGGAGCATTTCATCAAGCGTTTTGTCAGTGATTTTTACCGACAACTGTTATAAACTACTGAAATCCTTGCATCTGATTGGCTGAGAGCAAATTTGTCATTAAAATCACCGACAAAACGCTTGATGAAACGCTCCCCAGTATGATCAGCCTTCTGGCCAGTACATGACACCCTTGGTGCTAATACCAAGCATGTCTAATTTCAGAAAATAACAAGATGAATGCGACTGCGTCTCCTATATGCCTCTGCCTAAATTCAGTTGATGGCTCAAACTGTTCTTGAAATATTGTGATAACCAAGAGAGTAATTACCTCTTTGACCGTGGTCAAAGAGATTATACGGTTCCATGACATTTGCTCCTGTGACAATTGCTCCGGTCTAACTTTGCCATGTTAATCCTAAACCTAAACCTAACAATAATCCCAAATCCTAATCTTCACAGTGCCCTGAACAAAAAAAACAAAATCATGACCTTGACCTTAACCTTTGACCTTTGAGATATTGATGGTGGAGCAAATGTTAGAGGAGCAAATGTTAGAGGAGCAAATGTTAGAGGAGCAAATGTTGTGTCACCGATAATACTGATTGCTCTTCTGTGCCAAATTCTGCAAAGTGTGCTAAATGCCACAGATCTATATGTAATGTTTAGCTGTATTAAGACCTTCCCATCACAATTTATTAAATAAATATCAATATTGTTAAGGAAATAATGCAATAATAATCCAAATTTTCATTTGGAGAGCATTCAAACAATAGGCAGGAATCTCTTTCAATTCTTCAAAAGTTATGCAAGATTTCATCTAAAATTGATAAAATTATGCCATTAACAATACAAACATAACATACTGAACACCACCACCAAGCATTGTACTCACCCCTATTACTTCTTATCCCTATTTCAAAATAAAATTGGAAATTTTGTATGAAGAAATAAACCTAAAATAATAAGAATGATGAATCTAAATCCTTCATTGCACATGATGATGATAATAATAACTATAATCCATAATGATTAAAATGAAGGAAAAAAATTATAATAATAATAACTAGAAGAATAAGAAATATATACATAAAAATAATAGTAATAATAATGAAATAAGATGAAGGAAAACAATAACAATTTTAAAATAGAATAATAATTAAAGTCCCGATTTTCTGTGTGCGCGATCGTAAAGATCGATGTGCGCTTGCGATCCCGAGTTTCTTCGTGGACAAAAATTTTATTGGCCGATTTTAGTCTAAGACATCGGCAGTATGTAAACAACACGCGATCGCGAAACAAATCGGCGGGGATTTCTCCGGTTTTGGACAAGATTTTGACTTTGGATTTTGCTGAAAATATCAAAAGTTCTTCCTAACGGCCATTTGAGGTAGGAGTGAGATTTTTAAGGCCTGAATTTGAAAGCAAGTATTTAAAATATTTATCTTATTTTCCCCCCCAGAACCCCCCATACCTTTACTACACGCGACAGAAAATACCAACTATTTTTGCATTAATAATAATATTTTTGTATTCGTAGTGGTCAATATGAATATGACCACTATTCGTGGTGTGAGGCTTCCCAGTTTCTAGTGATACATTAATTGCCATATTTGTGATTTTCTTTGAATAGCTACTTTAAGACACACCACAAGACTTGAAGTTGAAGAGCGCCGTCTACTTCAGCCTCAAGTCAAGGAACACACATCGACAGATCAATCGTCCTCATTTTCTAAAAAAAAAAACAAGTAACAAGTAACAACATGTATTTCAACGCGTGGGACTGAAATTTATTCTACTAATTTCTACTCACTGTATCGAAAACCACTAGCATTAGCAGGTTTTCGCAACAAACACTTCATCAACATTCCATAAAACTACAATCGTTTCACCAAATCATTACCTCTTTCTTGCGTTCCTCTTGACATGGTCTTGTATTTGGTAATGGCGCAAAATTTACAGTTTTCATTGACATTTGTCCGAGCCTAATTTTTCTCCGGACATCTACTAACGAAAATAATAACGTCTGGTAAGAGACTAGCGTTGCTGAAAAAACAGCAACAACAACAAAACCCCAAATGCAAATTAATTTGAAGCCAGGGGGCGCGGCGGCGGGGGAGGCGGGAGGAGTACTGAACTGAAATTCACGTTCAGTTTGGAAAGGTGGGGAAAATGGTGGGGGTAATGTGAATGGGGGGGGGGGGGGGTGGCACGTGTCAAGTGCCCATCAAGTCGAGGGTGCTAGTTTACTTCAAAACGAAAAGTTGGACAACTGGCGCGTAGCCAGACTTTGTTGAACAGCCAGAACAGGGGGCCGCAGACTCGGGAGGGGTGACACCATATCAAAGAGTCCCATACCCGTACATGCAGTTCCGTGGATGACCTCAGTTTTATATTATAGCTGATAAAACAGGGAGCATGTCGATGTAGTGGCGGACACAGTGCTCCCCGCCATTTGCTCCAACACACAATGACTAAAATGTCATTTTTCGGAATGTATTACTCAGTACTTATAGGATCTTTTCTTTTATGAGGACCCGTATAACAATATATTTTTAGTACTGTCCCGAGGGAAAGGGCGTTTATGAGAAAACCGCAGATTACTATGTTAGTGTAGGGCAGGCCCAGAGCCCTACGGGAGAGTTGTCGCCAATATACTATAGACTCACCAAATTACCAATTTGGCAAGATAGCGTTAGTGTCATAGTCATGGAAAACCTTAAACCGTCTCACGGGCAGAAGCGCAAAACCAACACAATGTCCTGTGTCCGCAAATGCCATTGCCAAGCAACTCCTGGATAACGGAAAGTACAGGGATGCCAGCAAGGAGCATGCTTTACATGTCAAGCAAGATTCATCAGCCTTGTGGCAAGCCCCTGGTGCCGACGGCTTCCTCTCGACTCCTTTCAGCATTGAGGAACTCGCCCTAACCATCCGTCAACTCAAAAGTGGAAAGGCGCAGGGACCAGACAACATCCCACCAGAATTTCTCATCCACTGTGGCTCCCGATGTCTTGAATGGCTCAGGGGCTTCTACTCAAACTGCCTCACAAACCTGGCCATACCCAAGATCTGGCGCAAGGCAACTGTCATCGCCATACCAAAACCCAACAAGCCAAAAGATGACCCGAAGAATTATCGCCCCATCTCGCTTCTGTGTGTCCCATTTAAGCTCCTGGAAAGACTACTTCTCGCTCGCTTAGAACCCATCATCGACCCCCAGCTCCCTGATGAGCAAGCAGGCTTTCGCCGTGGTCGGAACACTGTCCAGCAGATAGTCAATCTCACTGATGACATTGAGGAAGCCTTTGAAAAGGGTCACAAGGCAGGCGTGGTCTTGGTGGACCTTACAGCAGCATATGATACAGTCTGGCATCAAGGTCTCATCTTGAAGTTATTGCAACTCATACCCGATCGTCACCTTGTGCGGTTTGTCTCGACCATCATCTCGAACCGCAGCTTCATCCTCAAGACGAGTGACGGACAGACCAGCCGACGACGCCGACTCAAAAATGGGGTACCCCAAGGTTCAGTGCTGGCTCCCACACTGTTTAACATCTACCTCAGCGACCTCCCCCCTACTTCCTCATCCAAATATGCATATGCAGACGACCTCGCTCTCTTGCACACAGACAGAAACTGGTTGATGGTAGAGAATGCCTTGTCAACAGACATGGATGTCCTGGCCGCGTACCTGAGGAAGTGGAGACTCAAGCTCAGCCCAACCAAAACCACATCGACACCTTTCACCTTAAACACGAAGGAGGCCCATCGACAGCTCACGGTCAAGCTCGATGGTGCAACGTTGCCATGCAACCCCACCCCAACGTACCTTGGTGTAAAATTGGACCGTCAGCTTACTTTCAGACAACACATCGAGTCTGTGCGTGGCAAAGTGTCGTCAAGGAATAACCTCCTGCGTCGTCTTGCTGGCTCCTCCTGGGGTGCCTACACAAGAACCCTACGAACAGGCGCCATCGCACTTGTATACAGCGCTGCAGAGTATGCCGCTCCAGCATGGTGTAGGAGCGCCCATGCTAAAAAGCTGGATGTCACACTAAACGACACTATGAGACTAGTCACTGGATGCCTACGATCTACTCCAGTTAAGTACCTCCCAGTTCTCTCAGGCATAGCTCCCCCGACACTCCGTAGGGAACATCATACTTCCATGCTGGTGACGAAAGCGCAACAGGATAACTCCCACCTCTTGCATGCCCGTATTGCAGAAGCCCCAAATCTTGGCCGCCAACGTCTTCGCTCTCGTCGTCCTTTCAGCCGCCACGCAGCATCCCTTATGCGCTCCAACTTCAACCTAATGGAGCAGTGGAAGCATGACTGGCAAGAGACGGCTAAACCTGTCCAACTAACCATTGCCCCTGGTACCAAGACTCCACCAGGTGCTGAACTCCCCCGCAGAGAGTGGGTCACTCTGAACCGTCTGCGTACCGGAGTCGGCCGTTTCAGTGCCAGCATGCACCGCTGGGGACTCCGCCCATCAGCAGCTTGTCCGTGCGGCACCCCCGAGCAAACATCCCATCACATACTGTTTGAGTGTACTGAACTCGGACCACCTGGGGGAACCCCTCCCGAACTAACGAACCCAAGCAACGAGATTGTCGACTGGTTACAACGCCTTCGAGACATAGCATAGCAGCAAATATCTCATACGAAAGAAGAAGTGTCATAGTGTTCTCATTTTTTAAACATTCATCCAATGTCTTTCAAACTTTCACCATCCTGTTTTTTTTTCTTATTTTCTGCTATCACAAAAATCATCTTATATTACCAAGGTTGGATTGCCCTTTAAATATATCTTAAAATGGCATTAAACTGGCAAAACTTGAACAGCGCCACCTTACAATAACTGCTAAAAATTGATATTATAATTTGAAAATTAATTGCATTTTATTTTGAATTTCGACAAACAGCTGTTGGGAAAGTAGGCACATTTTATATTTCTCACTATTATTTTTGATGTTGCACATGTGGAAAATTGCCTACAGATACATCTAAGCTTCTACAAATTAGAATGGGGCATGATGGGAAAATTAGAGGCAAAGACACTTTTCAAATCCTGTTGAAAGATGGCGCCAATTAGGAGCTTCAATTTACTGTCACTTTAAATTTTGGACAAATTTGTAAGATGAAATAGCCTTTGCCCTTTGATTTACCTAAGCCATGCATGGCCTAAGTATGATCATCAGAGCAGGGGCGGATTTAGGATTTAGTAAAAGAGAGGGCAAAATATTCCAACTTAAACTGTTTGCAGCCAAAAACAAAAAACAAACTTAACATAACGATTTTTTTTTTTTACTAATTTTTATTTTTAGAGCATCTCATAAAACTCTCTTATCCATTTTAACTTTTTTTTAAATTCTTCTTTTAATCCCAAACTTTCTTCTTTTGTATTCTTTTAAATAATCTTTATCGTTATAGGTCCTATACATAAACCATTCCCATGCAGTAAGAGCCTTGAAGTTGTAAAGCAAATGGCAAATTGTAATAGCACAGTGCTGAATGGACAGGTAAAATTATCTGTTCGCTTATCTAATATCTGTCCACCAGTAAAAAAAAATGTCTGCCTCTTTTTTATTCCTCTCGGGCCTCTCGTATTCCTTTTACATTTAAAGAAACAAAATTACCAACAATATAGATACGCTACTACACTCTATTTGAATTTTTTAAAAACCAATTAATCAACTTGTCGTCTATTCTTAATTTTAACGGTCGGTGAGGCAAAATGAACTGACAAATACATCTACTCAGTGTACTCTCAGGCCCGTAGACAGGGTTTCTAAAGGGGTGGGTCGTTTTTGGCAAAAGTGGACCTTTTTGTCATAATCAGCTAGGGGGGTCCGGGGGCATGCTCCCCCCGGAAAATTTAAAATCTAGATGCTTTCTGCTGCAATTTAAGGACTCCCGAGGGGAAATTTAGGGGTTGTGAATGATGATTTTGAACACACATTTTTATTAAAGGTCTGTGTGTGTTTTTTTCATGAAAAAGCGGACCTCAGCCCAAGAAGGGGGGTCGTCCGACCCCCGACCCCCCTCTGGCTACGGGCCTGACTCTTATTTGGTTATTTTCCATAAACTTCATATTACACCAAAGATCAGAGGCTGCTGCGATACATATATCGCGATCGCGACGTAGTACGTACGTTCGATTCGTGATCGTTCGTGTATCGTTTTTTTGCAAACTGCGAAGATGTCTGAATTGGAAAAGAACTAACGTAAAAAAGAACTGAAAACAATCGTTGTAAATCATCTGCTTGATCAAGACAAAACACGAAAGAATAGTTATTATCTGAAGATTGAATAATCCATGCTACAACTGATTTCAATATTGAACTACAATAGAAATTAATTCAACTGATATTTGCCGACAAAAGGCACGGAAATTTGACTAGACAGTCAGCGTATGCACCGTTAAGGTCTACGTGTATAACACACATAAGGCAAGTGCATGCATTGTAAGTGGGCGAATCGCGAATTGAAGCAAGCGAAGGACACGTAACAACATGGCTACCGTGTCGAGAATGATCAATGGACTGCCAGTGCTGTGTTAAAGGAGTTTTCGCTGTGAGCTCATTATTTGCAAATGGACTGAAATTCATTGTGTTTGACAGTTTGGAAATTAAATTGGACTTCTTCTTGAGATGAACGTTGGATGTATAACTGCTGAAAACTTCACCTGCTGATCAAGACAGTCATCAACAACGCCGGCAACCCGCCGGTACGGTAACCGTTACCACACGGAAAGCTGCGCTGTGGCCCGGTGAACCTGGCGTGCTTCCGTCGTGGTGTGCGGTGCACCGGCTCCGAATCGTCTGACTGTTTTTTACTCGAGCTGAGCCTGTTCGTTGTTTTGTTCTTCACTTTCACATTGAAAGTTGTGCTTTTCAAATGTATTTCGTGTAAGTAATCTAGGGATAGGAATTGTATTGTCATTTTGATCCACGGCATATTTTGTTTTCTACACTGACCATCACATCTTCAGTTCAAGTTTACAAGTCAACTTTTAGAAATTTAGTAGTTTTAAACTAGGTAAAGTAAAGTCTAAAACTAAAGACTAAAGTTTAAACGTTTTTGTCGAATTGTAACTCAGTCTTACTCTTAGATTAAAGGGTTTTGGCTGATTGAGGATTATAATATGGGCGATCCTGGGTTTTAGCGGTCTAAACTTATTTCAGGTTGCTAACTTCAGCTCGTCTATGCCCTAACCCTAACCCTAACCCTAACCCTAGTTAGCAACCTAAAATAATTTAGACCGCTAAAACCTAGGATTGCCATAATATGGTATACTATACATTTTGATCATAATATGTAACAAGTTAGTTAGTTTCAAGCCAATAGGTATGTTAAATGCAAAATTTCAAATAGATTAATTCTTGACAAATTTGGTATCAACAGAAAGGTCTAGAAAAGAGAAATGCAGTAGTTTTTGAATTATTCAAATTGGATGGATATTTAAGAAATTAGGGCATTTTACAAGTCGCAAAACACTGTTTTTTTTGGTCGCGGAAATTGTACAGTAATTCAATACGGCAAAAAAAAATGTTGTGACCAATATACATCCCAAACGACCTTAAAAATTAACTAACTTCATCCTATCCTGAAAAGTTTGGTACCCCTGGTCAGCTTATTAGAACATGAATTTGTCAACAAAAACAGAACAGCATTTCACTAACACACTTCATATTTCTGATAATTACCTTAATATGGGATATTGCCATAATATTTTGATGAAGAAAAACAATTGTCTATTAATGAAATTTAGCATCGAAATCTCATCACTTTTGTATATCCATCGTCAAAATTCACATGCTAACGCCAACGGGTTAACCCACGGATCTCCGCCGACGCTGCTTCGCGGTGGAGTGAGCTAACGTGTATACATAGTTCTGACATGGAAAATTTCGCAAAGTAAAAAAATTATTTCGCAACGATAAATTTCCATTAAACTTTTTTAATGTGTTAAGTATTAATGAAAATGAATTTGTAAATAATTGAAATCAATTAAATCACTTACCTTCATGAAAAATAATGATGATTATGATGACTCAAAATTATCACGGTAGTTCAGGCCCATGTGAAACAACGTCTGGAAATCCTTTTGACAAAATTTTTTTTTCACACACTAGTTCGTGGTCTCAGCTCTTCGTTGATACCCTTTTTGTGCACATTGACATGCAAATACGGGCACAGCGAAAGCTTTTGTCAGGGTACCCCTCACAGCATAACACGAAAGCTGGTAGAAAACGGAAACACAGTTTTGGAACCACTTTCGCGATGCAAGCGCACGGGCATTTCACATACCTACTGTTAATGTTATGATGATGAATGATCGAGATTTGTTAGGGGAAAACCACTCATAGCTACATTCCTATACTTCGTGTGTATAATTTAGGCAGTCATACACCTCAACTTTTTAAAACACCACTGCACAAAAGTCACAAACATTCACTCAAAATCGGCATTTAATTTACAAAAACCGACCACTAAATATCCAAGAAATACAATAAATTCAACTCACCGATGTTGGAAAAGATATTTCCAAAAATCAAATCCGTAATTTACTGTTGATTCTCGCGAAACGAGCTATCGGAGTCATTGTGTACATTTCCTGGTCGCCGCGGGCGCTGACATCTCCCCAAAAGAGTTTTGTCCTTAAAAATTCGGTCCCTATATGGCGTACACGGAAAAGTCCCGATTTTCTGTGTGCGCGATTGTAAAGATCGATGTGCGCTTGCGATCCCGAGTTTTTCGTGGACAAAAAATTTATTGGCCGATTTTAGTTTAAGACATCGGCAGTATGTAAACAATACGCGATCGCGAAACAAATCGGCGGGGATTTCTCCGGTTTTGGACAAGATTTTGACTTTGGATTTTGCTGAAAATATCACAAGTTCTTCCTAATGGCCATTTGATGTAGGAGTGAGATTTTTAAGGGCTGAATTTGAAAGCAAGGTATTTAAAATATTTATCTTATTTTTCCCCCATACCTTCAGTACATGCGACAGAAAATACCAACTATTTTACAGAAATGTACCCGGGAGTGGGGAAAACCAGTGACACATTTAATGTTAACATTAAACATTTAAATTTTCATATTCAATGCTTTGCAATAATGCAACTTTGTTTAACAGAATAAAATTTACATATGGTAGATCTAGTTTGATCATTTCAAATTATCAAAAGCTACACTGTAGTGTATGGTACTATTTGGTAGCAAAAGGGCACAATTTTCATGCAATTAGAGCACTCACACAGCGAATTAGCGAAAGTTAGGCAACAGTTTGAACTTTGAAGTCGCCTTCACGTTCTCTGCTAGTATATATGCTGTACGTTACAGAGTTTCTTTTTTTATTTGCTTTTTTCATGGTGGCTACGGTAGTCAAAAATCTGGCGGACTACAAATCGATGCACCGGATTTGCCAAAACGAATTCGGGATTCGATGTCTTCGATCGAACACCGGCTAACCAATCGATTCGACTCAGGCTTAGTCTGCAGATCATTGCAATAGGTACAGTGCACATGTAGTTGAGAATGCCCAGCAGGTGTTTTGTTTGAATTTTTCCTTACAGTTTCAGTCATTAAAACAATGCTGAATGGGAAGTTTGGAGTTTAACCTACACGTACATATGTTGTTGGCTCAGTCAGTAGAGCGTCCGCCTCACAATCGGGAGGTCGTGGGTTCGAACCTCGGCCGCGTCATACCAAAAGACGTTAAAAGATGGGAGTTGCTGCTACCTTGTTTGGCGTTCAACAATTGAAAGGATAGAGCAACGTTGGTCTGGTGCACAGTGGCTGCCGTGCACTGCACCTCAACAGTACGACAATACGCCTGACGGTGGACTGTACTGCAACTGAAGAAAAAAAAAAAAAAAAAAAAAAAAAGAAAACACTGTATGTACATGTATATGGGCTCGGGCTAACTTGGCACTAGCATGACTAGGGCGAACTCGGCACTGCGCGGTGACTACATGTATGTTTCAAGAGTTGAGGCCCCCGCGACGCACCCGACCATTTTTTAGCCTTAAATTTCATGTTTTGGATAATTTCACTTCTTGTAATTTTCAACATTACTTCTTTGCTAATCATTTTTACACACTGATTCAAATAATTTGAATTTAATGGTTTTAAAATGTGGAATTAATGCGAAATTCAACACAAGTATTTGCGTTCAATTCAACTTTCTGGGCGTTGTGGCGTGCGCCTGTAATCCAGCTACCAGTGGAAGTTATAAACTGATTCAGCGGACCCAGGTTCGAGACTGAGTCACGTCTTTCGGATGGTGACGTTAAAGGTCGGTCCCAGACGTAAATAATCATATCTGATTGATACACGTCTGTAAAAACCCAATTACACACACACACACCGCCGCGATTTTCCGCCAAGGCCGAGTTCGCCCTACTGCCGCGTTGGCCCTAGTGCCGAGTTAGCCCGGATATAGCTTTACGAGCTCCTTGGCTTATCAATCTGGAACATGCCTACGGAGCTGTACACGGCCTGCTACTACGGCGCCTGTTGGAAAGTGTCAACACAAAAATACTATGCCTCATAATCACCCATTCCCACGCACGGTGAACCTTGCAAACCACCTCGGTATTTGCTGTGGTGGTTCTGGTCATATTTCAATTCTAAAGTTATCAATCTACACAAAGTGGTTTGCAAGGTTCACCGAGCGTGGGAATGGGTGATTATGAGGCATAGGATTTTTCTGTTGACACTTTCCAACAGGCGCCATAGTAGCAGGCCGTGTACAGCTCGGTAGGCATGTACCAGATTGATAAGCCAAGGAGCTCGTACAGCTAGCCCGGATCCATGTATACAAGCCTTCTTCAATACGATTGGAAATGTTTGAGTGTGTCAGAAGGAATTGTGTATGTACATGTAGGACAAGGTCACAGAATTAGTCAAATATATTTTTTTATATTCCACATACAAGAATCTTGCTGTTAGATTAGTCAAAAGGTAATCACGTGATAAAACGTAGTTTTCCCCATCAATCGACCCGAGAAGAAAAGTTTGTGACCTTGACGGAATAGTACTTTCATGTATGTGTTTCGCTGAGCTCTTCAGTCCATTACAGAGTCACAATGCGTTATCAATATTTTGGGTAAGTGCGAAATGGAAGTGCGTGACCTTTACGAATAGTCAAAATGAAAAATGCGTGGCCTAAAAAGCGAATAGCTCCAAAACTAAAGCGTACTAAAATGAGCTTAAATAAGCACACATTGCCCATTTGCTCACTCACGAAGGTGTTGTATGTAAAGGTTTAAACTTTTTTTGTGAATTCGGGCCTAAATGTCTTTTTTGAAAATTAGACAATAATTGTCTTTCTCGTACCAGTTAAATTAAATGGAATATAAAGCAAATAATCACCTTTTGGTTTCAGGCGATGAGACATACTATCACTTCCTCAGCGATTTGAATGTATACGCTATCTTTCCTCAGCTGCGCTTCGGAAAGATAGCTACATCCAGATTGCCTCATAAGTGATAGTTTGTCCCGTCACCTTCACCAGTGGTAATTATTTGCTTACTCGGGCCCTGTTGCATAAAACTTACCATTAATGGTAACTCTGCTATCAATGGTAACTACCATGGTAACATCACTCAATAGCCAACCATTGATGGGAAAGTTACAGTTAATGGTAAGTTTTATGCAACGGGGCACAGATGCGTCCAGTTAGAGGCCAAAATGATTTGGGCCCTGTTGCATAAAATCTATTATTAACGGTAACTTTGCCATCAATGGTAACTCCCATGGAAACCTTGATTTTGAATGGCTGTTGAGTGATGTTACCATGGTAGTTACCATTAATAGCAGAGTTACCATCAATAGTAGCTTTTATGCAACAGGACCCTGGCCCCCGTATTGAATTCAATACATTGTACTTCAGAATGAGATACCTATGAGTAGTTTACTTAGTTTTCTGCTGAGATAAAATACTTGAGCAATTTTGGTATTCAGTTGTATCGTTGTATCGTTTGGCTAAGTATTTAACCCTAAGTCTAAGATAGCTCCCTAGCAGACTTAAACTAATTACTCGATTGGTAGGTAAGTGGCTTTTATACATGCGCGGAGTAGTATAAGCTGCGCACAAGCAAATCATAATAAGCGCACATCTACTGTGACACATTTGTTGCGCATGTATTTGGACAGGATATGTGGCGTCACAATATCAATAAGTATTTTGCCTTAAAGTCGGCTTGCCAAACAGCCAAAGTAAAGTGCTTAAATTTAATTTTCGATTGATTCAAATCTGTGGCACCTTAACATCGATCGCAACTACAGTACATGTAGATCTACAAGTATGTACTGTACTAAAGAAATGGAAGTTTGTAAGTTTGTGATTTATTGGAGGACTTGTGATCAATCCGGATCAATCACAATGCTTTATAACAGGTGATAAAGCTTTTGCTAAGCAGTCGGGTAACGTCGCGTCGCGTTGGTAGAAATTTTTCAGGAATTTTATGTACATGTATGGTATCTTTTTTTTAGGAGCAAAAAAAAGAAAAGGAAAGGAAGTTCGCGAGGGGACTATGAAACGGACTCCGTTCGTGTGTGCGTGTGTGTGTCTGATTTTGATTCTGATTGTTTTATCTGATAGGGCTGAGTGGGGGCTTCCAAACTTCTACACAAAATCATGAAATTCATCAATTATGCAAATTTATGCAAATTTATTCAAAATCGACGAAAAATGCTACTTCTCTATTTCACACCGTATTTTGAATATGATTGTTTTATCTGATAGGGCTGGGTAGGGGCTGTCAAACCTCTACACAGAATTTTGAAATTCATTAATTATGCAAATTTATTGTAATAAAATGCAGAAATTACATAAATTAACAGCCATTCCACAGATATACACTTCTGGCGGGGACATATATTACGCATCGCGTAATTACTAATTCAGTTGTTTTTAATCCTTTTATTAATTTTTTCTTTCCACCTTTCCTTTCATTACGTTATTCTTTTATTGCTTTTATCATTTTGTTTTCCATCTTTCATAATGTTACTGTTTATATTTATTCTTTTTATCCTCTTTTTTTATTGCTTTCCATCTTCACTTTGTTATTCTTTGTTCCCTTTTATCATCTTCTCTTCCACCTTTCTTCATGTTTATATTTATCTTTTTATCATTTTTCTCTCTATCTCTCGCTTTGTCATTTCTTGCTTTTATCCTATCAATTATCTTTCCATCCTTCCTCTCGTTATGATATTCTTTGTTTCCTGTTATCATTTTCTCCCCCACCTTCCTCACGTTAATCTTTATCCTTCTATCATTTCTCTCTCTGTCTTTCTTTATATAAGTTAAACTTTTTTTATCCTATCATTTCTCTATCTTTCATATTCTTTTTAAAATCATTTTCTGCTTCCCATCTTTACTTACTTTCCTTAAAACATTCTTTGCTTTTATCCTATCATTTTGTTTTCCTTTCATCTTTTCTTTCGTTATGTTATTCCTTTATTCAAATTATCATCTTCTCTTCTATCTTTCCTTATGTTACTCTTAATATCTTTATCCTTCTATCATTTATGTCTCTATCTTTCTTTGTTATTCTTTGTTTTTATCCACTTATTTTTACTTTCCAACTTTCCTTTTGTTGTATTCTTTGTTTCCTTTCATCATATTTTCTTCCATCCTTCCTACCCTTCTATTCTCTCTTTATAGTTCATGTTTTTCTTTGCATTATCCTTCTATTGTTTTCTTTATTCCCTTGTTTGTCGTTTTTAGCCTGAAAACGGGAAAAATCATACTGAGATGGACTCTTTTTCAATTTGTCCCCTTGAAGACACCTTCCTGAAAAATGTTCGAAAATTTCTACCAACGCGACGCGACGTTACCCGACTGTTTAGCAAAAGCCCTTGATAACCTATACTGTACATGTACATGTAGTAGGACCTTGTCCTTGTCTGTGAGCAAACTAATTGTATCATGAAAACGTGATGTTGACATGCAAATCCTAAACTATAGGAATATGCAAGGAGGCCTTTCTGAAGGAACCTGGGGAGCATTTCATCAAGCGTTTTGTCAGTGATTTTTACTGACAAATTTGCTCTCAGCCAGTCAGATGCAAGGATTTCAGTAGCTTCAGTTGTTAGTAAAAATCACTGACAAAATGCTTGATGAAACGCTCCCCTGTTTATGTGTGATGCAGTACAGGAAAAACTCCCTTTGCCCCTTTTTAACTGAAAAAGTAGGCCTTTTCTTAACTTATCGTGATGGAATATATATTTATTCATGTAAGGGCACATACAGATCTTTTGCCCATATAAAATTTTTATAGAAAGTTGGATTAAGTAAAAACAAAATAAGTGATACAGTAGTTTAAAAAAGGATAGAAAGGTGATTAAGATGTTAAGAATTTCATTTTGAGTCTTATTTGCTGTGGTAAAAAAAAAAAAAAGATTCAAATACTCTACTATTCAACTGCCTGGTTATTGGGTATCAACTATAATGTAGAATATACTTTTTTACGGCATGTATTTCGTAGGGGTTTTATTTTCGCGAATTGCGAGTGGGTTGCGAATTCAACAACATGCTAGAACATAATGAAGGAATAAAAAGATAATTTTAGTAGTACGTCATTATCGTGATAGGATGCAGGTATCGAGGCAAGGATAAGTTGAAAGTCAAGTTGATCACAATCATGATTATAGATGCGCGCTAATAGCCAACAACCATCGGGTCAAAATAAGCTTCAAAATGAAAAATACCACCTAAGAGATGTAACCACAAGACAAAATTACTACATGTACATGAATAGGTATCCAAAATATTGCACATAAATCATAATATTTGAGGAGTTCCTACTGTGATCTAGTATCAAAATATGTACTGTTATCCACAGCCCTTGTAAATAAATACGTTTGTAACCTAGATATGCATGGCAGCTTCATGAATATTTATTAGTTCGCCCTCTGTGGTCTACAACAGAATAATGTTTTGTAGTGGCTGTCTGTTATATCTGCAAAATAATGGGATGTATGTGTACTGTACAGTAATATTTTAGGTCATTAGTGAGAGTTAGATCAAAGGTCAACTGAGATACCCTGTATGCTGTAAAAAAATTAACCTCTGATGAGTCTGATGTATTAATTATATAATATTGACTGGCCTTGAGGGGGGACATTCAATATGTTGCCCGCAACAGAATCATATTGCCCCAAGTCGAAGACGAGGTCAATATGGTTCTCTTAAGAGCAACATTTTCGATATTCCCCGAAAGTGGAGCCAGTCAATATTATTATTATTACCTACATGTATATCATGTGTATGCCTATTTTGTAGCAATGACGGACACGTCTGTTTGAATTGCCTGTCAGTCTCTCTGATTTCAGATTATTCATGCAGGTATGTAATCTGGGTCAAGCAGTTGCGACGTAAATTGTTATCCATTGTTTAAGCCTACGCTTTACGCGTACACAATACTGCGCGTGTGCACATTAATAAAAGCACACTGACAAGAAAAGGTGGATGTTAATCAGGCTCAATGTTGACCGTACTTTTTGTACACAAAATGAATAGTAAAACCAGGAAGAGGGAAAATATCGGGAAAATATCAGGGAATGATGACCGCGCAGAACTAGGTCATTTGCGGACCGCGCAAAATATGAATTTTAATTGCCCTGTAAATATACCCCATGTAGGTAATAATTTTTGTTATTTTGAAATTTCATTATGAAAGTGTAACCCCGAAAATCCATAAAACTTGGACACCGGTGTCAATTTCACAAATTATACATTTCAGATTTTCAGGTCAAAAGTCATAGTTAAAGGGGTACTCAACCGCAGATTGTGGACGTTTTAATGCCACGAGAGGGCACCGTGATCGTTACCTAATCATGCTGTTGCACCGCAAGGCGCAAACCTTGGGTCGCCGCACAAACATGCACTCTCCGCCTGAGCTCGAGCTCTCGTGTGAGATTCGGTCGGCTTCGTGCAGTCGAAATGTAATCCCACTTAGTCCAACAGACGCGTTCGACGCACAAACTTTGTGTACGAGTGAATGGGGCTTACGCAATCCTGACTTTCCCCACGGCCGCCCGGTGGCGTATCCCTTTAAGGCAATTTTATTAAAGAGGGAAGTGCACCCAGATATTAAGTTGGTTTTCAAAGGAACAGAAATATTTGAAAAATCAGTGATTTTATTTTAAATGTACATGTAATTGCTCTGCAATGTATGCGAGGACCCTTCCACTCCTAAGGCTGCCCGTGCAACGCGCTCCGTGCTTCTCACAGAGATACAGCTTGTGAATGGCATATGTAGTCCCCTATAGGTTGTGTACACATTTTAGTACAATTTGGCGTTGTAGGAGTTTACGTCCCTGTCCCGGTATCTAGATAATTTTTTACCTCTCACTTGTTTAATATTTAAATTGAGGAAGAAAAAAATTCACAGCAGCTTAGTGATGCTAGTATCATAGTATTTATCATCTAAAATCAAAGAAATCTGACGAACAGTTTTTGAGGGCTTACCCATTACTATACATGATGACTAAAGTTGTAAATAATCAAATGCAATTTGGCACCTCAATGATTTACCTTTCGAGCATCTCTCTTATTTTTTTTAAAGTAAGAATTTCAGTTTTCTTGGTTGCTGATGAAGGAATAATAATAATAATATTGGGTATTTTATAGCGCTCATATCCACCACGTATAGTGCTCAAGGCGTTCCAATATTACGCCGGCTCTAGCTAGGCTACCGAATTCGGTGCCCGGGTTCAAACCCACGACCTTTGCATCTTCAGTCAAATGTTCAAACCACTCAGCTACGACACCTCTAGATCATTATATATCAGTCGACGGTTGGGCGGTCGGTCGGGCGGTCGGTCCGTTGCAAATCTTGCGGATCGAACTACTTTCTCAGTTTTCGACCAAAGCTCATGAAATTTGGTACACACATTGGTCTTGGTGGGAAGATGTGCAAGACATATTTTTCGGATGAGTCGGAATCTGCGTGGCCATGGTAACGGCATATTTATGGCAGAAAATCAAGGAAACACCTTGCGGATCGAACTACTTCCTCAGTTTTTGACCGAAAGTCATGAAATTTGGTACACACATTGGTCTTGGTGGGAAGATGTGCAAGACATTTTTTGGATGTGTCGGAAGTTGCGTTGCCATGGAAACGGCATATCTATGGCAGTAAATCGGAAAAATCTTGCGGATCAAACTACTTCCTCAGTTTTCGACCAAAAGTCAAGAAAGGCTGTTGTTATGGGGCGGGGGTATTAATCATCATCTTCAGTGATATTTCTAGTTTTTATAAAGGTGCAGGGAGAGAAGTTTACATGTATTTGATTGTGTATCAAATAATGTACCCAGGGTACAGGTATAATAAAATATTTTCTTGGGAGAAAATAGACATTTATGAATGCAAGGTGCACACAAGGTTGATCACATAGTTGTACTAGTTACCAGTTTGGTTGCAACTGTAACGATTCATAACTATCTGATTCTTTCTACAATGTAGTTTTCCTCACACCTTACTGTCTGATCTTCAAGATTTTTATCCCCTGAAATACATTGAAGCTTCTTGTGGAGGTGTCGTGGTATGGTAGTTTATTCACTCAACTCTCAGTCAAAAGATTGAGGGTTTGAATCCCAGCCTGGCACTAACGTCCTTTGGCAAGACATTAATCCACACTTGCCACTCTCCACCCAGGTGTAAATGAGTACCCTATTTGCTAAGGCGCTACATTGTACATATTTGGCTGCCAAGCTCTGACCGGGGTAATAATGTTTAAGCACCAGGAGCATCACGAAGGAACGGATATGAGCGCTACATGTATACAAGAATCTACCATTATTTAATAATAATGTGTCCATTTATATAGCGCAGCTACTATACAAATATACTCTACTGCGCTTAATACAAAGTATCACATTATTACCCTGGCTTTAGCCGAGCTGCCATGATAGGCGCTAAGGCATTCAAGGAATTTCTTCCTACCGGGTACCCATTTACTTCACGTGGGTGGAGAATGGCAAATGTAGATGAATGTCTTGCCAAAGGACATTAGCGCCGCAGCGGGATTCGAACCGCGAACCATGTGATCCACAGTCCGGTGACGTATCCACTAGACCACGACACCTCTACAGTCACCTTTGCAGTGGGTCACAAATCAGCCTGTGATATTTTTTTTTCTATTTTGTACTGTACACATACATGTATATGTAAATTCAATGTGTTACATTAAAATACATGTTCATATGACATGGCTCAATTCTAGAGTACTTAAAAAGGGGGTAACCTGGCTAGTCATAAGGACCACTAGTCATAATGACCGCTATTCATAAGGACCGCTTTCCATAACGTGTGACTAAATGAATGAGCAGTCCTTTATAGATAGAGGCCCTTATAAATAGCGAGTAAACCATATTACCTCGCTATTCATAAGGAGCGTTATCCATAACACAGGCCTGCATAACACGTGACTAAATGAGTGGCGGTCCTTTATAAATAGTGGTCCTTATAAATAGCGAGTCAGACCCGGTTAAAAACAAGGTATATAATCTACATGTATGTGATATAAGGCTGTTAAACCTAAAAGTTGCTATTATTTCGTTCCCACTGAGTTCTTGGGTGAATATATATATTTTGTATTTTGTTCAGTTACATGTACATACCGCAGTACATGTATGTACGTAGTGCCAGACTGATTCATGTATCCCAGACTGATTCTTGTATCCCATAACATTGTAGACTGATTTTGTTCAAGTACATTTTAGTATTGCAACTTGCTGACACTACATTGAAGTACATGTACCAAGTAGGGCCTGCATGTAGTATTGAAAGATGTATTCTTTGGCATTCATTCACCTGGGGCTGTATTCAATAAACTTTTAAGACATTCTTCTTCTTGAGTTTAAAAAAATTCTAAAAATTCATTTAGGTTTAGAAATTATACCCTTACCCTAGCTGTATTCTAAAAACGTTAAGCACCTTTTCTTAGCTAAGACAACAGATTAAACAGATGTAGATTTGGTGGCATCAGATAGCTGAGTTAAGGAGCACAACTGCAACCCAATTTTGCTTAAATGCATTTTGCATGTTAAACGCGTTAACAAAATTCCACACAGACTGTGCGTCACGCTGGATGCGGCGCGCATATCTAATGCAGATATCTATAAATATGAGAAGATTACTCTCATGTGCTTCTTTTAACAATTAGGGTAAGGATACACTTATAAAATAAAAGATGGTCTACTTTTTGTTGATGGTGGGGTCAAGAAAGGGCTTATTACCCCCGCTGATGAAATCGGCAGGGTTATGTAAAGGGCTCCGTATGTTTATTTGTTTATTTATTTTTTTTTGTTTGTTTGTTTGTTTGTTTGTTTGTTTGTTTGTTTGTGTACAAGATAACAAGAGAACGGGTGAACGGATTTGCACCAAATTTTCAGGGAATGTTCAGAAAGTGACAGGAAAGAATCGATTAGATTTTGGTGATGATTGGTTGATCCCTGCACATTCTGTGTGACCTTGAAGTTTTGACCCTGTAGTAAAGTATAGGAACTTCAGTTCAGATAGTGACAGGAAAGAAACTAGAAAGATTGATGACCCCAAACTTCGCCTGCAGATGCAGAAATATTTTGGCCAATCAAAACACTCATTACTTCGTCTCACCAAAAGTCTATTTCAGGTTTATGAATTTTAGAAGACTTTTAGACCCATTATTTGCCATTTCACTTCAAATCCGTACGAGCCTGCAATGAATATTCAAAGCCAACGTATCCCAGCAACAAGGGATTTTTCGCGGGCTTGAACTACTACTGCGAAAGCGGCTATGTACGGTATACTAATAGGCGGCTAGGCTCTATAGCTATTGCGCGCGATACCTTTTTTATCCACAAATTCATTTAGATTCAGGCTGCCCTAGCCCTACGGCTTCTCCTCTATTTCTTATCTTCTGTGCATTTCTGTTTATTTTCCCCGGTTCTTTCCACTTTGTTGTGGAAGTTTTTGTGATTTATTTTATCCTGGTGGACGTGTAGTACGTGATTTTAATTGTTTTCGGTGAAAATCTGGTGAGTTTGTTCGACGTGAGTGAGTTTATCGCACTCGCGAGCGTTCGCGTGTGTTGATCTGAGTGAGTGCTAGTGGGCTGTGTAGCTAGCTGTACGTACATAACTATACACAGCGCTGTCGCGAAGTGACGGGGATCTGGTCGGGCTAGGGAGTACATGTAACCCCAGGGAGTCAGCCTGTGCCTGGCTCACTGTAGTAGGATTGAACTTTTTTCTTTGGGTTGTAACGGTCCTGTCATATAACTAGTTTATACCTCATTTATGTCTGTTTGAGTGGATTTCGTAGTTGTAAAATATATACAAAAACTGTATTTTTTTTTAAATTTGTGTGGATTTGCAAAATTTGGTGGCTGATCGAGGTTCGCCGAATACGGGCATGCACGCCAGTATCCACTTTGACTTTGTTGATGGGTGGTGACTGAGCTGAGTGAGTAAGCTCTGTGCCTCGCATGCATGTCATTTTGAAGTCTAGATCCAACTTTATTTGTCGTCATATATATTTTATCCAAGCCCGATGAAAAAAAAACAACAACCCCAATTGCAATGTAATTTAAAGATAGAACATGAATACATTTACTAACACTTACATGACTGAACACTGAATACAAATTGCTAACATTTTTTTTTCTCACCACGCCACGCTCTCTGACATGTCTAATCAATTACTTTTAGGGGAGGGATGTTTCAATAATAAAATATCTTTTTCAGAAGAATTTTTTCAAGGGTGGGGATACACAAAGCTATGACCTGGATATGGCTGGGGGGGGGGGGGGGGGGGAGATGTGCCTCTTGTTATCCCCTTTGAATGGCTACTGCTTACAAAAATAATCGCAACAAAACAAAACCTATATTGGGTTAAGGCGTGGGTCTGCCGCCTTTGACGGCCTTTCTAGTTTTCTACTGAAATGGTTCCTGCAATCATTATGGACATCAGTTTTTGCATTGTTCACAAAATGTGCAACTTCTTTAAAGTACAAAGCAGAGAGCAAGGTGGTATTTTTATTTAAAAAATAAAGTAAGGGGCATCTTCCATTGTCATCAAATGGTAAAATATGGTATAAAGGGCACATAAGGCAGGAAAAATATCAGATTATGGCAATTTTCCATCTCGGGTGTTCACCTTTTCCTTTACAAGAGGGGCACTTTTTTCATTTGATGGATAGTTATGGACTCGGTAAAATCCAGAAGTGTACGCCCTGCCACCTGCGGCAATGGGCATTGGCCCATGTTTGATAAAATTCTGATTGAATGCATATCATCACACAATGGGAATCTTGTGTATCATATCTTCCAAGGCTTACATTTCCCTTACACACGTTACGTCATGTTCGCACGTGATACTGACGTTTCCACAGATTTACCAAAATTTATGTAGGCTTGGGCTAGGCAGATACATGTACATGTCATATTTTGAATATAGGAGCATTTGAAGAGCAATCCTTTTCAGGGGATGTTTTTACTATGATGTTCTTTCAAACTGACATAAAAGAAATGAGAAATGAGAAATTATTTTTCACCTTTCCCAGAACTCGAGATTCCCTTTAACCTTCAAGCTTTCCTCCTTTTCTGTTTTCTGCAGGTGAACACAGATTTAGATGACTTAGAAGCAAAGAACTTCAGGATGCCTAGCAATCACAAGAATCGCGGTGGTAGCCCCAGTTATTATTATGAACAAAGAGATAGCCCAAGCAAGAGGAAACATGGCAAGTCCTCAAAGTCTGGAAGACACAAAAGTAAACGATCACGAGACAAGGTCAAGGAGCAGGTAGTGAAACCTCTCGTTGAGTACGACGACATCAGTAGCGAGGACTACTCTCTGAGCCCTCCTCCGTCTCCCACTCCTCCAGCAAAGAGCAGAGTCTCTCCTGAACCTCAGAAAAAGCGGAGACATGTGTCCCCAGCAACGGCGATTAAGATTTATAAGACACAGCAGGGGAAAGATTCTCCCAATGTATCAAACTCGAGGAATTCTTCCTCAAGGAGGCCACCATCTCCAGAACCCTACCCTGTGTCGCAGAGGAGCTACTCCTCCTCCTCTCGGCATGGAAGGTCCGGTGAATCCTCCCGCCCAAGGGCTTATCAGAGCTCTCCACCTCCAACGACCAGATACCACAGTCCTCCAAGATACTCGGCATCTCCCAAGCGTTCCAAGCAGTCAAAGAGTAAGAAGTACAGGAAGTCGCCCATGAATAGTAGGAAGAACAGAAGTCCAAGTACTGACTATTATCAGACATCCAGACAAAGTAACAAGTCAAGAAGTAGAAGTCCCTCTTACAGGTAAGTCTTATCAGTGAATGTTAACCTCCGTTTTTGGATTTCTAGCAAAGCATTTCCTTACATGTATGCTGTATAGTCAAAGTTATGAATTGTAACAATTTTTATTTGTACTATTTGTAGCCTGTGCTCATTGGTACATGTAGGAACAGTATTTTATTTCTATTTTGAGTTGTGGGCCCTATGTTTTCCTCAATTTACAATTTAAACTTAGGAATCTGTTTTCAGTTATACAAACATTGAATTTGAGCAAGAGAGAAGTTGCAGGAAGTGAATTGTGCTGAGTTACTTAGTGGTCTTCATTTTAGTACCGATTTGATGAGGTGAATTTAAGATTGATGTGCAAGGGAATGGAAAATGAGAAAATAAGATAGAAAGGTAACAAATAGGAAGTTTGGGATTTAAAAGGTTTGTTAGAAGAAATGTATATTTATTATATCTTTGTCTAACATGAACTTCTCTCCTGAACTAACAAAAGCAAATCTAAAACTAAAAGCAGGAAGAGGCATCAAAGGATATCCCGGTCACCAAGTGGTAGTCCATATCGAAGATCCAAACACTCTCCGTCCAGATCTCCTTCACCTTTGCCTTATCGAGGCAAGAAACGGGCACGGAGCCCAGCCATAGATTTCCCTGCCACTAAATATCACTCCTCCATCGGAGGGGAAGTCCTGAAGTACAGGAAGAAGAATATTCAAGCAGCAAAGACCAAGGAGGTTAAACAGGAGAAGGAACCTTCTCCAGAACCTTCTCCAGAACCTGTCAAGGTCAAAAAGCCAAAGCCAGAGAGCCCAATGCGATTTACAATTAAGAATGATATTAAGGAAACTGCCTCACCTCAACGGACAGTCGTGGAATTGCCAGATAGAGGCCTTATTATTAAGAAAGAAGTGAAGCCAGTTGTGCCGTCCCCAGTACCAGCACCGGTTGTTGCAAGAACCACCCCTCCCCCAAAGCAAACTCAAACGAGGCCACCTTTGCCTCTCCCACCCACAATAGACGCAGTGGACAGCCCTTTGAGAACGCTGAAAGATAAAGGCGATGTTGCAGAGAGAATGCGAAACTTGTCGAGAGATCGCGTGCGATCAAGGACATCAATAACTGATCTTCCACTTCCTCCGATGGCTCCTACCCCTGATGAATCACCAGTGGATACGCCATCACCTCAGACACAGCTTCGGTCAAAGACCAAGGAGAAGGAATCAAAAGATCCGAAAGTGGACTTGGGAAAGCGGGAGTTGATTAGGCAGAAGAGAGCAAAGATAGCTGGCAGCTCTATGGATTGGGGAGAACGGTGTGTCGATGTCTTTGAGATCATCAACCAGATTGGAGAGGGAACGTATGGCCAGGTCTACAAAGCCAGAGACAAAGACACAGGTGAGGAATCAGAAATCTGGCATGACCCTACTGTATTTGTAACTACATGTATAGTTCTCAAATGAACAAACAAAGAAAGTTACAGCTGAATAACTTTTCTCAAACTTACACTTGAATTATTTTAATTCCTGATAAATGGTTAATGAAATTGACATCTAAATTCTTAAATAAGATGTGGTACATGTAGGCTTTAACATGCATCTTTGAGAAAATAATCTCAAATTCAAGACGGTGCTGCCATGTAGTGTTGATAGTTAAATACAAATCTGGTATTCATACAGATGCATTCCCCTCTCAATATTCCGACTGGATATCCTTGATAGCATTTCATGAGTCATATAAATTATATCAAATCACAATTAATGCTGAATTAATAAAAAACAACTGCAGAATAGCTTGTGTCACTGTGTAAGCACTGAAGATCTGGGACCCGTTTCATAAAACTTGTTATCAGTAACAACTGCCACATTTCTATGACCAATTTGTTATCAGCCAATCAGATGCAAGGAATTCAGTAGCTTTTAACAGTTATTGCAACTTGTTATTGATAAGAAGTTTTATGAAACGGGCCCAATATGTACTGGAACGTCTTTTTAATCCATCTACCTTCCCCTCCCATTTCATCACACCTACAGGTGAACTGGTGGCACTGAAGAAGGTGAGGACAGATAATGAGAAAGAGGGCTTCCCAATCACAGCAGTAAGAGAGATTAAGATCCTGAGGCAGTT
Organism: Heliocidaris erythrogramma; assembly: GCA_025617745.1. Taxonomy (NCBI): domain Eukaryota; kingdom Metazoa; phylum Echinodermata; class Echinoidea; order Camarodonta; family Echinometridae; genus Heliocidaris; species Heliocidaris erythrogramma. The sequence continues at coordinate 2,083,121 of CM046870.1, read as the reverse complement.
GAACCATGATAGTGTAGTACGGCTCCATGAGATTGTCACGGACAAGCAGGATGCTCTCGACTTTAAAAAGGACAAAGGTGGGTTAACATTTCATCTGTTGAAAAGAAAGAGGTAATGTCAGCTACCCTTTTTACCAAATCTGGCACAGACAAATATGGACACAAAGTGTAAAACTGGAAAGACTTGCGTCTGGCATGCTCTTCACCGATTAATTTTTGGGCATTAATGAACATAGACCCTCGTCTTCTATAATGTGTAACACCAAATACTGTATACTCCATAAATTTTTGCAAATTGGACTACCCGGACTATTTCTCTAGTGGTTGAATTCACGGTCAGGAAATTCTACAAAAGATCTACAAACAGCAGTGAAGATTCACTCTCGCAAAGTGGTGAATTTCTGACCAGGAGACAACAAATTCAACTGACAACTTTGTTGGCAATATTTTTAGCATGTTGTTAAATACGCGAAAATAAAACCCCCGCAAAATATATATGGCGTATACATTACTCTACTTTCAGAAAGACAATAAAAAGGAAATGTTTTCAGTTATTTAATTTATTTAATTTCAGAACATTAAAACACTGTGATGAAAAAAGTAGAAGCTACCAAATGTATTCACTGCCATGATACATGTGTCTATAAACAGTAAGTCAGTACATGTACATAGAGAGTCTAAAGTACCTATAGATCCTGCAAACATATTTTCTTGTAAGTTCCAGTGTTTGCTATTTTGTTAGAGCATACCCGGAAGCATATCTGTTTACTTAGAAATGTGAGCGCCAAGGCCCATTGCTGGAATACTCCCCAGGGAGTGGAGAATGTGCATACATTGTGTGCGGGCAAGCCAGAATCTGATGATCGGGGTAATAATATATCTGTAAAGCGATTAGAGACATCGCCGATGTATTACGTGCTATATGAAAGCAGAATATTATTATTATTGTTAATTTGCTTTCACACGCTAGTCCGTGGAACTGAATCCCAATTTAGTAGTTTATTTATATAGTTTGACAAGTCTATTTGTCTCTCATCATCCCCTCACCTATGACATAATATCTTCTTCATTATCGAACACAGGAGCCTTCTACCTGGTATTTGAGTACATGGATCATGATTTGATGGGACTATTGGAATCAGGACTAGTGAACTTTAGTGAGGAACATGTGAGGAGCTTCATGAAGCAGCTACTAGATGGTTTGAATTACTGTCATAAGAGGAACTTTCTTCACAGAGATATCAAGTGCTCCAATATACTCCTTAATAACAAGGTAAAAATGCGTACATTATCCCTGTATGTATTTTCATATGATAAAGATGAGTACTGCTACACCATTATTTGGAAAACCAGGTAGCATGACATATGAATAAATAGGGCCTGTTAGTGGTTAACTTTTAACCCTTTCAGGACTGGAATTATTTAAGGGCTAAATTGATCACATTTTGTTCTTCAAATTGGCAACAATAACATTTTTCTTTTAGTGCTACATGCTTCTAATAAAGTGTAATATCCCTGAAAAAAATATACATGCTTATGAATTTTGTTGAAAAGTTAAAAAATTGCCAATTTCGATAAAAAACAATGATTTTGAAACTCTCATTGTGTTGCCAATTTAAGGATTTTAAAGCCTTTTCTTGTTTTAGAAATTCCTGGCATCAAACACAATATGCTCATGCAACAAAACTGGATATACATGTAGTGTGTGCAGAAATTTTTGCTCTCTCTACTCCTGCATCTTGTATATTTTTAGAGCTTTGAATCAAAAGATATTGAGCCAAACCACAAAATGTGGTCAATTGTCTTGAAAGGGTTAAAGAGAAGGTTCAGTTCTGGGAGAGGTGAAAAATAATTTGTGAGCTATTTCAGTCTATTTTATGTCAGTTTGGAAGATTGTCATGAAAGAAAGGATAGCTCTTCAAATGCCCTCATTATTGAAATGTGACGATAAATAGCTGAAATGTTTTGGGCTGAACATTCATGGCACTTGTGTGTGCAGTCCCATATACATGTACATGTAATCATTTCTGTGTACAGTACATGTGTTTTTCAGCAAGATTGGGTCAATTTCTTATCATTTTAATGATTCCAAAACCTCACAGTATGCACCAGTTCTTATGTAGATATGATCAACCTTTCCCAATTGCTTTGAGACAGTTTCTTTCACAATGTGATTGCATGACCCGAACTCTACTTTATCTTTAAATAGTTATTCTTGTGAAAAGGTTCAAATGGTCTGGTATTCTGCTGAGTTACCGGTTACAGATTTGTTGCTCTGTTTAACTCACATTTCACTTCAATCAGCAGGTGAAACATAAAACTGACTGCTTCCATCACTGATCATGTATAATATTTATGGTGCACACTGTTGCATGAATGCTCACTCAAAATATTACATGCAGGCCTATAGACTCTGTTGTTATAAACAGGCCACGGGGTCAGCGCTAAGGATGGCAAATTAATGAACTTCCTGTCCATTCAAAATTAGTGAATAGAAGGATTAACTTGAACTTGAACTTGGCTGTTAAACATCTTTTGTTTCAAATATCGTGTTCCCTCTCACACAACACAATATTCAGTATAAAAATGCTATGTTTGTTATTTTGTTTTGTATGAAAGAAAAGGCTATTACTTCAACTCCATGTTCATCTCACCTTCTTTTTCACCTAATATTAAGACTGAATTAAGCAATAGACCAAGTTATCTATTATCAGAAAAAAAGTTTTTGAAGAATAAACAGCAGTAAGAAATTGAATTAGATAATAAAAGACTGTGAATTTGTGAAAGAATGTTTATAAATAAGAGGGCTAATATACATGTATATCCTTGAGACCAGGGCAAGGATGAGAGTTATTTACATTTTATTTAAATCATGGTTCTCCCCCTCAATAATGTCAGAGTAAACAGTGAGGTGATGTATGGTTCAGTGTTCAGTAATAAACAGCATTATATGCCAGTTTTTTCCTTGGTCCTTGAGGATAAAGAAAAAGTTATGCAGGATTAGCTTTGTGTGCCTCTACATGTTTCGATGTCAGATTTCATGATTTAGTAAATTCCTTCTCTACTTGTCAACAGGGCCATATCAAGTTAGCTGACTTTGGTCTTGCTAGATTGTACCATGCTGATGACAAGACTCGCCCTTACACCAACAAAGTCATCACCCTGTGGTACCGGCCACCAGAACTCCTGCTCGGGGAAGAGCGGTATGGCCCTGCGGTGGACGTGTGGAGTTGTGGCTGTATCCTTGGGGAGCTCTTCACCCAACGCCCCATCTTCCAGGCTAAAGAGGAGCTAACACAGCTGGAGCTGATCAGTAGGATCTGTGGCACACCTACTCCAGCAGTCTGGCCGGACGTGATCCGCCTCCCTCTCTTCAACACAATGAAACCCAAGAAAATGTATAACCGTAGGCTCAGGGAGGAGTTTGCATTGTAAGTGAGCTTGTTTGTGGTAGTAGTGAAAATCTATTTGACATGTGCTCCAGCAATGTGTTCTTAGGGTTTTACTTCATTAAAGACTTAGGATAAGGATTCGGGTTAGATACAGTGTTTGGTCTAGTGTTGGAGCATGTGCCACACAATCAGAATAACAGTGCACTTGAGATCTGAGCCCTCTATGGCTTTGGGAATAAAATGAACACATTCAACGATCTCCTCAGAGAAAATCTTGCTGTTTCTGTGGAAGATTGAAAAAGAGCTCTAGTAACCCCAAAAGTAGATTTTTGTGTTGGTGCTTATTTGCTTCTTTTTTTCTTAAGAACCTTGGAATCCATGGCAGATATGTGCAGATCTGAAGACATTCTTTCGTAGGCATGACCCTTATGCACATTTTATAAGAACGTTGCATTCTATGTTTTTGGTAGAATCATGGGGCATTTATTTACGTGTACAATAGTTTATTGAGAAAGAGTAATTTTATTTTGTTACAACACGATTTTGTGGTGTTGACCTTTAATGTACAGTCCTGGTCGAAAGTTTCAATACACCCTGGGTTTTGAGATAAGTTTTTAGTTCACTGTCTATTCCCCACATAATAAACTTGTCTAGGCACTGAAAAATTTCCTAAATGTTTGGTTTACATTAGGCGTTTTCTATATGATATGTCCTGATACATTCAGGTGTGATTTACTTTAACGGTACCCGGTTGGATACCCAAAACTGACGAACAATGACAAAACAATAAATGCAAGTTCAAAGTACTTTTCTCTTCAAAAACGGAAGAAAAACAAGGTATTCATTGAATTGTCCAAAGTAGCCATACGTTTGGTCATTTACTTCAAAGGCAATATATGCAATTATTACTTGAAATGTTCATTTAGTATTCTAGCACAAATGTTCAGGGGAGCATTTCATCAAGTGTTTTGTCAGTGATTTTTACCGACAGCTGTTTAAAGCTACTGAAATCCTTGCATCTGATTGGCTGAGAGCAAATTTGTCGGTAAAAATCAATGATAAAACACTTGATGAAACGCTCCCCAGGGATGTTGCTTAGATCTTCCTATTCAACTCTTTAAACACAAGCTGTTTGGAGTTAGGGTCTAGAGACAGAACACTCTAAACAGTTTCAATTACAATTCAATAACAACCCCGAAAACAGCTGTTTATACAAAGCTACATAACATGCAGGATCAGTGGATAAAAGAATAATTAGATATAGTACAGAATAGTAGCCTTTAGTGAGCTTAGTTCCTGTACATGACCCCTAAATGGCATATGAGGGACGAGTTGGAAAGAAGTGGCAGAAAGACATTATTGATTGTTGCTGCAAGAATACCGGATGGATATTTTGAGTTAATTCTAATGAAAGTAATCATGTGGACATGGTAAATGTATTTGATTTACAAGGCAATAATCAAAACAGCCTGTAATAAATTTGGGGGATCTCTGATGTATGGGTCAGTTTTCTATCAATTTGGGCAAAAAAGTGTCTTAAAAAGCAACTATCATTAGGCTGCCTTTTGCCAGTTTATATTTTTCAATCAAATGGAGGAAGAAAAATACACATGTAAGAATCAAAACATGATTATGTAGATTATCTGCATACAGTATCCAAACCTGTAAAAATGCTTTCAGAATCTGAAGGTCATTACATGGAAAATAAAAACAGGTAAAAATTTGTCACAAAATCCAGGGTGTACCGAAACTTTCGACAAGCACTGTACCTGACTGAAGAAAAAAAAATGCTGAAACCTGAACAAAATTCATTCATTCAATATTGAAATGCCAGTGATAAGGCATACCTCCCCCCCCCCCCAAAAAAAAGGAATGGAATGAGAATCCAGAATTTTTAAGGGCTGAATCATTATTAATGAAGCTTCGTAGGTAATGCTGCTTTCATATCCTCAAGTCTTCATATTCATTTCTCAATCGTGTCAAAAGAAACAAATTTATTGTTTTTGTAAGACATTGCAATTATCTCAACATTAGGCGAAATAAAATAATATATATGTTTCTCGTCCCCGCCCGCTTCAATTTTTGATGCTCTCTCAATTTATTTTTATGCCTCCGCCCACCGAAGGTGGGTGCCGGAGGCATTATGTTTTCGGGTTGTCCGTCCGTCCGTCCGTGCGTCCGTCCGTGCGTCCGTCCGTCCGTCCGTCCGTGTGTCCGTCCGTCCCACTTCTCGTTACCGCGATATCTGAAGAATCATTTGAGGTAGGAACCTCAAACTTGGTACTAGTATGTATACCCATACGAAGATGAACTGATTAGATTTTGGGGTAAGTAGGTCAAAGGTCAGAGGTCACAGAGGTCAATTTACATGAAATTACATAAGAATTCTTGGTTTTTAGCACCGTTACCACGATATCTCAAGAACTATCTGAGGTGAGAACTTCAAACTTGGTACCAGTATGTATCCCCATAGAAAGATGAACTGATTAGATTTTGGGGTAAGTAGGTCAAAGGTCAGAGGTCACAGAGGTCAATTTACATGAAATTACATGGAATTACTGGTTTTTAGCACCGTTACCACGATATCTCAAGAACTATCTGAGGTGAGAACTTCAAACTTGGTACCAGTATGTATCCCCATACGAAGATGAACTGATTAGATTTTGGGGTAAGTAGGTCAAAGGTCAGAGGTCACAGAGGTCAATTTACATGAAATTACATAAGAATTCTTGGTTTTTAGCACCGTTACCACGATATCTCAAGAACTATCTGAGGTGAGAACTTCAAACTTGGTACCAGTATGTATCCCCATAGAAAGATGAACTGATTAGATTTTGGGGTAAGTAGGTCAAAGGTCAGAGGTCACAGAGGTCAATTTACATGAAATTACATGGAATTAGTGGTTTTTACCACCGTTACCGCGATATCTCAAGAACTATCTGAGGTGAGAACTTCAAACTTGGTACCAGTATGTATCCCCACAGAAAGATGAACTGATTAGATTTTGGGGTAAGTAGGTCAAAGGTCAGAGGTCACAGAGGTCAATTTACCTGAAATTACATAAAAATTCTTGGTTTTTAGCACCGTTACCACGATATCTCGAACTGTTTGAGGTAAGAACTTCAAACTTGGTACTAGTATGTTACCGTATACGAAGATGAACTGATTAGATTTTGGGGTAGGTAGGTCAAAGTTCAAAGGTCACAGAGGTCAATTTACATGAAATTACATGGAATTAGTGGTTTTTACCACCGTTACCGCGATATCTCAAGAACTATCTGAGGTGAGAACTTCAAACTTGGTACCAGTATGCATACCCATAGAAAGATGAACTGATTAGATTTTTGGGTAAGTAGGTCAAAGGTCAGAGGTCACAGAGGTCAATTTACATAAAATTACATGAAATTACTGGTTTTTAGCCTTGTTATCAAATATTTCTAGTTTTATATGAAAATGAAATGAAATAAATTTTTCTGTCTCCTGTGCATTTTAAGTGAAAAGATTTGTCATTTTGTTGGACCAGTCCTTTTTAGAGTGTACATGTATGCCATACATTTCCAATCTGGTGATGGCGGAGGCATAAATTCCGACCGCGCGCGGTCGAATATTCATCTAGTTTATGTTTTATTAAAAAAAAAAGAGGAAAAAAATATTCTAAAAACATCGAAAAACCCCGAAAATCCGTCGGGAAACGTTTTTAGGCTTTCGAGGCTCTCCTCCAAGACAGACGGAAGCCTCCCATAGTCACCGTAGTCGAGTGGTACATCTCCGCGGGCCTTAATCACTAGCCTAAGCCCTAGGTCTATGGCCAAAAGTATGAGGTATCTCACCCTGCACGTTTATTACTAATTAGAAGTCGTAGATTGACATAAATTAATTTATATAGTAAAAGTAATGTATTCTATAGTGCGCTCACCTGAATTTTGAAATAATCCAAATTTAATCCAAAATAAACCTTGTTTTGACATGTCAGCGGGGTTATCGCAAATGAATCGAAACGAATGGTCCCAGCTTAGCTGCGGAGCTCCCGACTCAAATGCAGTCAAAGCTGATAAATTTGTCGTTTCATCGTATTTCGGTAACAATATTACAAATACCACGTAATAATAATCTCACAAACCTTACTTAAAATGATATAAAAAAATCATAAATTTGCGTGAAGGAGGATGAATTTTACGATTTGAATATTTTCCGATGAAAAAAAGGCGAGAAGATAATATCGTGAACGATCGTGACGTACAGTGTCTCCATTATTTTGATGTTTCGTGTGATTGGGAAAACATATGGAATTGACAAAAATCTCAGATGGCGGCCATCTTGAAAAATAAAAAAATAAAAATAAAAAGCCCCTCTTTTTCATATTTTTCAAAAACCCGGACGAGAAACATATATATTATTTTACTTGGCCTTACAAAACAGAGAAATTTAAGAATTAGTGTTCTATGCACTTGGTTCTCTCCTTTCCATCTTCACAGGCTGCCCAAAGATGCCCTGGATCTCTTAGATGGCATGTTGACCCTTGACCCCGATAAGAGAACTACGGCTGAAGATGCGCTTAACTGTGTCTGGCTGCAGGCTATCAACACAGGAAAGCTAAGCCAGCCAGAGTAAGTTTTTATTTGAAAATTGTTTTTAAACAGAGTAGTCAGCTTAGAGATTCAGCTTTCTTTGAGATAGAAAGCAGCAGGGTTGGCACGATTTAAATCGCCTTGATTTTTTTTTTTAATCACCGATTTAAATGAACAACATAGAAATACATTAGAAATTTTGTTGATTTTGTTGGCGTTACAAAAAAAATCACTAAAAAAAAAAATTATTTTTTAAAAATTTTTTCGCTTATTTAATTATTTATCCAAGTAAGAGTTTTCGTATTTCAAATAATGTCTGATAATGAGGTCTTCCAAAATAATCATAATCATGACTTTTTCTAACCCTGGAAAGCAAACAGCATTTGTTCAGTTAAATTCTTCTAATGTATTTGAACTGAAACTGGATGAATACATGGCACACACATAAGAAAAAGGCCGCTTGGTATTTATGATGTTGCACTTTTCTTGTAGATGATAATTAGTAATTAGTAATGATAGGATCATTGAATTATCTTTATGTTCATGCTCTTCTTCATTGATGGTATCATGGCTAATGGTTCTACATTTTGTTTCTCTGTTTTGTTTCTCTCATCTTGTAGCTTGCCACATTGGCAGGATTGTCATGAACTGTGGAGTAAGCGCAGACGCCATCAAGAGAGGCAGCAGCAGCAGCAACAGGCGGCTCAGAGTCGAGGTGGCAATGGGTCCGATCCCGGCCACTCTAAGTCCAGCCGCAAAGAGCCTCCACCTCCTGCAGTGACGGAGGAGGAAGTAACCCATATACCTGGGCTTGGATCAGAAGAGGCTGGAAACTCGAAGAAAGGAAGTAAGGCACCCAGTCGGTCCAACACACCACAAGCCCCAAGAGAAGGTAAGGATTCATCAGGTGAAGGCGGGAAAGGATCAGGGGATAAGAAGCTGGCCAAGTTGATCAACCTGCTCCAGGCTCAGCCTCAGCTTAATGTGAACAAGCTGGCAGAAACCCTCAATGTGCAAGTGGATGCCTCCACCATCAAGCTCTTGGAGAATTTGAACATGCAGCTCTTGATTGCAGCACATGCCAGTAAACAGAAGTCAAAGGAAGGAGGAGAAGAGGCCAAGCCATTGCCATTACCTACTAAAGATGTCACCACAGATTTGCTTGTAAAGGCCTTGGAAGGGTCCAAGGGATCAAGTGGTGCCCTCGAGCAGGTGTTTGGGCCATCGTCTTCAGAGCAAAAGAAACATGCTAAAGAAATTGCAACCTCTCTTGCCCAGTATGTCTCTGCCTTGTTTGGTAAACCAGTTAATCCTGCAAAGGGTTCCAAAGACACTACCCCATCTAGTGTCGTAGGTCAGGTTAAAAGTCATGGTAATGCCCATCAAGGGACGTCATTCGTCAGCCCACCGTCTGACTCCCGTAGCTCCTATACAGACAATCATGGTTCTCAAGGGGGAGAACCTTCCAGTGTGACGTATTCTAGGGAGAATTCCAGGCCAGACTTTGGAGTATCCGATGACTCTCAGCAGAGCTGGAAACCCCCAACCCCTCTGGGCCCACCGCCGGAGTCCCCAGAAGCTGAAGAACAGGAGACGCAACAAGAAGAAGACACAAGCCTGGTGACTCCTGGGGTAAAGGCTGCCTTAATGCAAATGATTGCCCAACAGGGTCTGTCTGAGCTAGGCATTGATCAGGAGCCGGTGGATCCCAGCAAGCCACCACCACCTGAACCAACCTCCCTTCCACCCTCTTCTGACAATGCATCTCAGGATCCCTTCCTACCTCAATCGAAACCCATCTTCCCCAGTGGACAGTACTGCAAAGAAGACAAGCCATCGGGAAGCGGTGACAGGGGGAACTCATTCGGTGCTGGGAACAGCAAGGGTAAAAATTGGACGACTCCTTTCAGTCGAGGAGGAGGTGGTAGAGGAGGAGGGGGAGGGGGAGGTAGAGGAGGATTTAAGGGACCTAACAAGGGTAATAGAAAGGGTCCTGTAGGGCCTGGGACAGGTTGGTCATGATGATGGTGAAAGCAGAGTTTCTTTATTTTTACAGTCCTCTTTTAGAGACAGGAATGTTGAAAGATCTAATGTTTCCAAAAGATGTTTTCCTTGCTCTCTCTTCATTTGTACTATGCTGATCAGCTATTGGAATTAAAAAACGTGGAGTGATTGCCTATTTATTGAAATTCGCTTTTTTCCTTTCTTATGAAAAGCCTTACAATTTTAGTGTCATTCATTGAAGGAAAAAAAAATCTTGAATGTATCAACTGTTTTGGAGACACCTTTCTTAAAAATTGCAGGAATTTCACTTCTTTAGCTGTGCACTTGACAGAGAGCTAGTAAAAATATTTTAGCTCAGTTAAAGCGGCCTTGACGAAGTCTTGATAAGTATTGCAATATGGTGCACAATATTTTGCCATATGTATATATGAAAGCAATTTTTACTACAGTATGTTATTTAAAAAGTCCAAGAGATACCACAATTCTCTTTTTTTATGTGGTTTTAGTTTATTTTTGGACTTCAAATTTAAATGTTATTTAGCTTGAGACGGAGATCTGTCTATTAGAAGTCATGAAAAAAAAAATGTTTGTGGATTTAAACCAAGTTTAAACAAAGATTTATTATTATGAAAGTTCTAGATCAAGTAACAAGTTATTTGGGAGTGGAATTAACTTTTCATTCCAAAACAAATTCTTTAAAATCTGCATCTTGGCATTGCCATCACTCATATTTGGAGCTTTGTAGGTTGTGAAATTGAGAGAGAGGAGGCTACAAGAAATGCAAGAATTTTTGGAATGGAATGATAAACATTTACTTTTTATTATTCAGCTTAAAAAAGGGACCCCCCCCCCCGAAAAAAAGTATTGTTTTCTCTTTTCTAAGGGAAAGGTCTAATACTGGAGAGGAGCTGTTGCATTGAAGCCCATCAAAATACAGAATTTGTCCTCTTAATGAGACCCCCCCCCCCTTCCCATATGTGATTTTTTTTTTCAGTCACCCTATTTCCTGTAACTAAATTCTCACTTTACCATGTTTGACAGTACTTCTGTCTCAGAGTTTTTAGTGAATGGTCGCCAATACATAGTTTTCTGCAGTTTGTAATTTTTCCTATTCTTACTTTTCATATCTTTCCTGTTATGAGCATATGTGTGGACTTCTCTCCCATACATGTATATCAGCAACAAAAAAAAATTAAATGCTTCTCTCTCCCCCCATTCCCGAACAATAAATATAACAGGGGAAAAAAAATTGAGGGTGAAATATGATTTCATAAAATCATCTTTCACATTGTATCTCACCTGAAGGATAACAGTGGATCATGAACTCGTGTATTTCAGAGAAAAGATAATTTCAATGTTTGTGATTTATGCCCAACAACCAAATGAGATGTTGCATTGTCTATAGATTCATTTGCAGTATGATCTTTCCTTTGGGACAGTATGATCAGCTTTGGGGCCATAGATTGAAGAAGATGGAGGTGCAAAGTCGCCAACCCCGGCCTCGAGACAGCACCTGATGAATGAGAGTGAAAGATCATTTAGGACGATTTGCATAAACATACTCGAGAGGTACATTTAGTGGTCAGGATGTAATCAAAATCTCCAAAACTATAGCTTGATTATTTCAGTCTTCTAATCGAGTACCAGTGTGCTTTATTTAAAAGAATTGATTTGTGTAGCGTAAGAGTTTCAAGTGTCTTGTTACAGAGTAGGAAAAAAAAGCTAAAGTGATATAATAGTCATAGGTGTGACATTTTAGGGTACTTTTTAAGTTCATAACTCTTAAAACGTAGTACAAGTATGATAATAAGAGAATTTGTTTTATTTCAGGGCCGCATGGGCAAATGTTGAAGGTCATTAGACTGGTTGGTAAGGTTATTTGGCAGCATCAAGTAAGGGTGACAAAGTCATTATGTACTAATCTGTTTAAATCGTAGATATAAGCTGTAATTGTATATCTTGGTTTTGTGGAAGAGGACAACGGTTTTCATCACGTTACTTTTTATAAGAGTTCTTACTGATTATAATTAGAGAGAAATATAGCATTTAGGAACAAAGTTGCTAGCTAGTAGTAGTTGTAGTATAGATGATGTTGATTTTAGATGGTAGCTCTGCAGATTAGCAATTAGTGATCAGTGATGTTGAAATATGTTGTAAAATAATAGGTGAAGTTGGATCATAGTACTCACTGTGCACACGCACCACTGCTTCTTGATGTCAAATGAGACAATGTCGCTGTGAGCTGGCTAAACCAAGAGCTGTAATTATATATTTTTTCCATGTAAAAATTTTAAGCCGGATGTCCATCAGAGACCCAAGACACTACTTTGTCAGCCAGTGCAAATGTAATATGTAAATCATTAAAAGAAATCTGTGATGTGTTGATAAGCAGAGAAAGAAATTAAAAATATATAAGAAGACACGCTGTCTCATGTGTTTTTGTTCTCAAGAAGTAGCTTCCATTAAGCTAGAAAGATGGAGGGGTAGCTCACAATACCATCCAATGATAAATACAGTACCAAGGTGTATGAAGAAGAAATTTGGACTTTAATAGTGCTAATAATCTATATCGATGTATTACTGAATTTTGAAAAAGGGCAATTCTATGTGATTATCTCCTTTTAAACCAACACCAAGTCACCTGCAAAAAGTGTTTTCGAGAATTTTGGAAAAAGTTATGGTTTTTCTATGTTCATTTGAAAGCTTTTATAATAGTAAAACGTTTTCCTCTATCTACAATGTGATATCCAAAATTGACAAGATAGATCATTTAACTGATAGAAGAAGAAAAAATATATTGGCCCAGTTGTAATCTTGCAACATGTACTTACAGCTGGTTTGGACAAGGAGGGTCACATCATTAGTCGCATGTAGCATATCCTCATGTAAACTAAATTGAATTTGAGAGGGTCAGGCTTTTTAAACCCCTGGGGGGTGTTTCATAAAGCTGTTCGTAAAGTTACGAATGACTTTACGAACGACTGGAACATGTTCTTGGGTGCTATACTAATCAGATTCTCAATCATTTAGCGCAAGAACTGATCACCAGTCGTGCGTAAAGTCGTGCGTAACAATACGAACAGCTTTATGAAACACCCCCTGGTCGTGTAAAGCCCTACATGTAGATGAGTAAACCTGGAAGATGTCACTGTTACTTTAAATAGGCTTAGATACCATTTCATAAAATCAGGAATTTTGTTTCTAAGATACTTGTGTTACTACTGTGTTACTACAAATTTGCTGTAGCAGTTCTGCAGTACTGATATTTTCACAATATGTATAAGGTATTTTCTTGAAATGCTGCTAAAGTAATCACAATACCCTTGTCATTTATCATACAAAAATAACTGAAAAGTTGAAAAATATCTTTAATGAACCACTTGCACCTTTTGGATAGGTTCTTTTAGTAATTGACAAAAATTGCATTTCCCTTCCATTTTCTTCCCTCTCTATCTTCTTCCTTCAAAAAAAAAAAAAAAAAAAAAAAATCTGAAGGGTACCCGATTTTGTAAGAAGGCAGGAAACAGAAAATATAAGAACATTCAATATCCTGGGTTTCATCCGATGAAAAAGTAAAGGAATAATTAATTGATAAATGATGGCCTTTTAAAAATACCAGAGACATTGGATCACAAGCTCCTTCAAAGAAAAAAAAGTTTAATTTTGTCCATTTCCAGAAAGTGAATTGTTCCCCTCACAATCAGTTGAATATTGCACAGAAATTAACTGGTTAAGGTCCATGATTTTATGAATATGGCATTCCCTCCTTGATGGCTATGTTTATTTGTGGGAAACATAATTTTTCTTGTCTCCACTTTAAAAAAAAAAGTCTAAAGAATAACAAGGGACGATAAAGATTAGATTCTCCTTTCTATCACACCCTTTGTGGGTCCTCTTCTTACTAACAATAATTCTAATGTCTTTGAATTTTTTCTTAATATCCTCCTTCACTATTAAATACAATTAAGTGGTGATAGTGCTATACATTGTTTATTTTTTTGTGTAAAGATAATACGTTCAGGTACTATGCAACCTTTATAAAGACGCGATGCAAAATTAGTTTGGAGTGTTCTGGGCATCAAGGCAACTTGAAGATCAAACACGCAATCAAATTATTTCCCCCCAAAATATAAATCATGATTTTTTTTTCCTCAATACGTTAGAAATCCATGCAAAACTTTACCCCGGGAGAAGACGTTCTAAAATGTTGAATTGTACCTAAATGTGTAATTCGATACACCTTGGTAGTAAACAAAATTGACCCATTGTGATCATGTCTGTATTTCAAAATTGTACATTTTTTTTCTTCATAATGTAATTTTCTTCTTGTTTATTTCTTTGCCAAGTGTACTTTCATAACTTGATTTGTAATATATATGTATATAATATGATAATGTGTATGAACATTTCAAAAGTTATACCAAAGATGTATATGATTGTTGTTCAAATTTTTCAAATGTAAGATATGTATATGATGTGATATTGTATAAAAATGTAAATAATAAAAATAAATGCTGATGATTGTGTGTGAGTGTTTGATGAAAGCTATGATAGATAAGGAGTTGAATTCTTCAAGGTTGCTACAAGGAATTGGATGAACGCATTGGAGCAGACAGGCTGGCAAAGCAGACTTCAGTGTTTGTGTTCTAGCGGTGGAGAAATGGAGACATTTCACTGACAAAGGAATAGCATTATTTTGTCATTTCCAACAAGAGTTTAGAAATTGATTATTACTCGGTTCACTTTAAAGGGAAATCCAACATTATTGGTGAGTTGCAGAAGCAGATTGGTGAAAGTTTGAACGAAATCGGACAAGCAATAAGAAAGTTACGAAATTTTGAAAGTTGTATTCACGATACATATGGGAATTTCAAATTGGCCGAATAGGTAATGTCATTGTGATGTGGTTGCGGACAATTCCCCCATTTGCTCCAACACACGAAATGACTAAAATGTCTTTATTTTTTTCCAAAATGTATTACTCAATAGGATCTTTTTCTTTCATGAGGACCTACAATGTACATGGGCCATTCTCAGTTACGTGTGTGACCAAAATCCTGAAAAATAGTTAATTTAAACCTAATTTTCCAGTATTGTGTAGTAGAAGTCTCTAATTTTGGATATTTGAATAATAATCTTACCTCTAACAGATGGAAGGTAATTATTTTAATTGAGGGTACAATGTTTTGTTTCAGAGGTCAGCATCAGGTCGGTCACGTGTGTGACCTCGCACGAAAAAGGGTCTTATTTGTTGGTATTCAAACTTACTTTTCTCGTATTTCCCTTGGAGTGCAAGTTTACACATTTCATTACTGTATGGTGGAATTGCTCTGAACAGTTTAAAAGAAATTTTCCATAAATTAGTGAGCATTTTTTTCTTTTAGAAAATTGGGTCGGTCACGTATGTGACCACTCAAAAAGGGCGTTTTTAAACGTCTCTAAAAACATTAAGGTCGGGTAATGACTTTTTCTTGTCAAGGAAAAGGAAATCTTTTTCATGTAAGAAACTGGTAATATAAAAAAATCAATAAAATGTCTGATTTTCCGGCAATGACGCATAATTCAATAGTTACGTGTGTGACTGAAAGTTTCACTTTACATAGAATGGCCCACATGTATAACAATATGCTATCTCCAGTATATTTTGAGTACTGCCCCAAGGGTAAAGGCGCTTCAGAGAAAACTGATATTTTTGTATACGACATGTGGGAGAGTTCTCCACAAGTATGTCACAATCAACTCACCAAATTGCCAATTTGAGATTCGCATAGATGAAGTGATCTAATTTTTCAAACATCCATAACTTTCTTATTCCTTGTCCGATTTCTTTCAAACTTTCACCATCCTGTTCTTATTTTCAGCTTTCACACAAATCATCTTCACCAAGGTTGGATTGCCCTTTAAAGAATGCAGCATGGGTTAAACTTGTAAAATAGCGCTTCTTTGTGGAAAATACCATACATTTTGAAGGAAAAACATATGTTTGGACTGAGTCATATAATTATAAATCAAGTTGTAAAATGATATTGTCAGGTTTTTTTTAAACAGAGATTTAGATTATGTACCCAAATCTCAACAAGTCTTGTAAATACAAGCCTCTGGGTATTGAATTTTCCATGGAATGAAAGGGATAGAAATTAGAAAAGCATCTATAGTATATGTATCGGACGCTGGTAAGCATTCTCCTACAAAAATATTCATTACGTGAGAACATGAAATATTATTTTCATGGGATTTTTTCACGGCATTATTTTAAAGAAGAAAATATGAGCAGGGCTTTGATCACACTGATTTAGGGGTAATTTGAAGGATATTTGAATATACAATGTGTCCTGCTGCATCTCTTATTGGAACAATTGTTAAAAGTTTGGGGATCTTTCTGCATTTTGGATGGTTATCAGACCCCTAATTCTTTTGCGCTGTGGTATAAGGCCAAAGAGGCAATATGTAGAAGTTGGAAATGACAGAGTAAGGCATTCCTGAGTTTGTTTGCACCAAAAGGAGAAAGCAGGTCGAGATATTTATCGGAATCACTTTGTGACGACATTTCCTTGGATATGCTGGTGGGAGCATCTAGTTCGGATCATCTGTGACAGTCGCCTCCAGTCCAGATGTTCTCAAAGAGCAGATGGGATTCTAGTGTCATCAGTGTAAGGCAAATATCACAGTTCTTACCAGCAACCATCATCAACTTGACGTCCATTGATCAATATGCTACAATGCTCTTTATCATTGTCACAGTACAATCCTCCTCTCCTGCTGGACATGCATCGAGTACCACAAAAATGCAACAATAAGATTGTGCATTGAGAGCGGATGGGGCACTGTACCGATCCTCTAGTTTGGCTACACTCATTTGACCAACCCTGATGGTCTAGAATGGAAAGGTAGGCTGTAGTTAAGCAAGGAAATATCTTGCAGAGAAAGTGAGAGAGAATAAGAATGAGAGGGAGGGGAGGAGAGGGGTTGGGGGATATTGGAAACTCCAGTTTTAAGAGAGGCGAGTGCAGAAGTTTGGTTATTTTTATGTATGTTATCTATAAGTGTTTTTACCAAGTTCCATCTAATAGCGAAAACCTACAAATATCGGAGGAAATTGTTGACTTCCTGAATTTGCTTTATTTCCTTGTTTACTGGTTTGCTTTTCGAAAGTCCGTGAGGCACTCTTTGATCAATTTAGATGAGAGCTGCAGCAGGAACTTCTTTTCTTTTGGACTTATTTTCCTAGTACTAGATGAACAAATTTTTAACAAATGATGGAAATTTTGAAAAATAGCAAAGTGATGGTACAGTACCAAGATTTTCATATATCTCGTGATAATACATGTATTTGTACAATGATGTTAATTGAGCATAGCATTTTAATTTTTAAAAAGATTCAGGAGATATACAGGAAGATTGGGTTTCACTTTATATGATTCTTGATTTCCTAGGTTCTGAAAGAAAAAGAAAGATGCCAAGATTTAATCAAATTACCAAATCATAATATTTATTTTGTCTTCTTTACATGTATTTTATAATGCCGGGTTTGCATGTTCAGTTAGGCAAAACTGCTCTCCAAAGGCGCCCTGCAGTTTAACAAATTATTCTACATGAAAATACAAAATAACACTTAGGTAATCTGGTAAATTACAAAAAAGGTGAGTGAATTAAAGGTATCATAAAAATGGACATATTTGAATAGCAATGTTAGAATTCTATTTTAACCGGGGGGGGGGGGGGGGGGGGGGGGGGTGGGGGGGGGGGGGGGGGGGGGGGGGGGGCTCCATGTAGAAGTCAGAGAAAAACATAGTTTGTAGCTCCTATCAGCAATGTATTCACTATGGTTTGACATGATGATGACATACATCAAGATAACTGAACTTTAATAGTGTGGTGAAAGAGGAAACAAGTTTGGAGTGAGATGGAGAATTACAAGTATTGTGCTTGTCTGCAAGATATGTTATCTGATGTATTCAACCGAGAATGTAACCATTTTTTTCTCATCTTTATTGTTAACTACCCCTCCATCTATCGTTAATATATGTCTATGTTGTGATGACGTATTGTGGGAATGTATATGGTATCCTACCAGTGGAAATACGTATAATGTGCTGTTGGTGATGTTGGCTGATGTGTAATCTAGAGAGAATGTTGGTTAAGACTTCATCTTGTCAAGGAAAGTACAGAAATAAAAGTATTGGAAATAATGATTTAATTCAAATCAAATCAAATTATTTTGTTTAAATAAAATCCACAATTTTGTATTATCATCAAAGGAAATACAAGAAAAAAAATCTAAACGGGTTCTAATGAACAACAAAAACAGTATGAAAAGTCATTAGGGGAAGTACAGCCATCTAATGGAGCATGTAGGATTTCAAGTGACAAGACACATGACTCATCCCCCCCCCCCCTCCCCCGAAAGAAAAAAAATGTAAAAAAGTGATAAAGACAAAACAAACATACCAGAAAGAAAAAAAAAAGAGGAAAAAAAATATATAGAAGACAAAATATAACACAGGCTTTAAATAGTTAACATCCTCAATTTGATGAAATATTTGTCCAGATTTTATATCTTTATGATCACATCTACATGTACATGTGTCTTTTAAAAAAGAGAAATATCTATAAGAAGGTGAAAATCGGATGAGAAATCTAGCTACAATCCATCTTATAGAAGTGTTGTGGTGTAGTGGATAAGTCACTAGACTGCAGATCACAAGGTACGGGGTTCAAATCCACCACGGCACTAACATCCTTTGGCAAGACACTAATCTACATCTGCCACTCTCCACCCAGGTGTAAATGGGTACCTGATATGCTTGAGCGCTAGTTACTTTGGCGGCTCGGCTGTAACCAGGGTAATAATGTTAAGCGTCACTGTGTGACGGATATGAGCGCTACATGTATATAAGTGGCCATTATTAATATATTAATGTATCTAGAAGGTTGAGATACTTTGTTGTCATTTTTCCTCTGAAGCATTTCAAACAATTAGTAACAAGCCATATGTATAACATTGAGGGATAGCATCTACAGCAGCAGGGGGGGGGGGGGGGCACTAGCCTCCAGGAATAGAAATATTGAATGTAATGGAATAATTTATAAAAGATCTGTATTTCCCCAATTTTAACCGGACAAACTTATTTCATCTATTTATGGAGCACTAAGTTTTAATCTCTCAATACAAATTACTATAATTCAAAATAAACAAAATGAATTATTGAATAAAAATGAGAAATAAAAAGCAAAAAATGTTCCCCATTGTCTTATCATGAATGGTCAGCATTTCATAGTGGCCACTTCTTAATATAAAATGTCACCTGTCTCTTGTGACCATTTTACTGTTCCTTCAAAGAACATATTACAAACATGCCACCTTGCTATAGTGGCCACACCCCCCCCCCCCCCCCCCCGATATGTGTCATAGAACCTACCTAGAAAAGGCTTCCTGTCTATAGGGGGCCACCCCCCCCCCCCCCCCCCCCTTCCAATAATACATGTAAATCTCTCTCTAGAAAGTAAAGAAGGCCATCTTTCTACAGTAGTCGACATAAGTTTTTCAGCAGTGCCCATTACGGACTGGGTTTGACTGTAAATATGAAAAACATTGACTTCCATTTGTCTTTCTCATATTCGTACCCATGGCAGACTCTACTCATGAATTGATGCTCAACGCTTTCAAGGCAATTGACCACATTTTGTGGTTTGGCTCAATATAAATTTTATTCAGAGCTCTAGAAAGTATACCAGATGCATAGTAAACAGAGCAAAAATTTCTGCACACACTATCTCATTGCATGACCATATTGTGTTTGATGCCAGGAATTTTAAAAATGAAAATAAGTTTTGAAATCCTTCAATTGGCAACACATTGAGAGCTTCAAAATCACTGATTTTCATCAAAATTAGCATTTTATAAAACTCTTTGACAAAATCTCTAACCATGCATATCATTTTCAAAGACATTATTAGAACCACCTTATTAGAACCATGTAGCACTAAATGAAATATATTGTTGCCAATTTGAAGAATGAAATGTGATCAGTTTAGCTCATGAATAATTCCTGTCCTGAAAGTTTTAAGCCAAGACCCTTTGGAAATGAATGTTGTAAGAATAGTAGAATACAGAGGAATCTTGTTAATAACAAACTACCTTGTTATATTGAAACCTTGTTACATGTATGTTGGTGCTCAAAAACAGAATACAAAGAAGTGGGACTAGTAAAATTACCTTGCTATTATGAGAGTTTGTTGTAACAGAGTTTGTTATAACATTTCCACTGTGTAGGTAACGATATTTCATCCTGAAATGCATCTACACATAATGAATACATGCAGATACGTGTAAGGCCAGGATAGGAGACATGTACATGGTATTTGTAAACACAGGCATCCGCATAACACATCCTGGATATCATATAACAAACACATCTTAAAGATTGAGCTTTTTGTGAAATATATAAAACCTTTACATGGAAAGAAGACACACAAGTCATGATGTACATTGTAGACTTCATTAATGTAAACAGGAAATATATTCTTGTTTTGAAAGTTAGTTTTTTTGTTTGTTTGTTTTTTTTTTGGGGGGGGGGGGGGTAATCGTGAAGCAGAAATGGATGCTGGGGGATGTAGGGAAACTTGGAAAGAAGAAAAATATATATTTTGTATATTTTAGCAGTATCCAAAAATAATATCTGGATTATACCACAGTTGGGCAAATACCTATTTCTTACCATTATCTTGTCAAAGGTTAAAGGGAAAGCCCTCTCTGGCATCAAGTTGGCTTAAACAAAAGCATAAAAATGAAGGTTTGAGGAAAATCTGATAAAGGATAAGCAATATTTTTTTCTTTATTTTTTTCAAAAATTTGTAGTCCATAAAAGCAAATTGCGTACTCCATGACATACCTTTTGAGCACTTCTCCCTTTTGTTCTATACTAAAATTTCATCATTTTTTTTTTTTTTCATCGGAAAATATTTCCTTGTACCTGTACATATCAGACATAATTTACACACCTCTCTTTGAAAAAGACGCATTTCTTCACTAACAACCATGAAAATAGAAATATTGAATTTTGGTGCCAAGCAAATGGGATGGGTGCTCAACATTTTTGAGTTGCCAATTTGTGCAGCATCAAGTAAACTTTAAGAACTACAGTCAAACCTGCTTTAGCGACCACCTGTATAGAAAGACCACCTGTCTATAAAGACCACAATATTTGTTTCCCTTGAACAATGTTTCTCATTGAAATGTGTATTAAAGGAACCTGTACATAAAGACCCCCTGCTCATAAAGACCACTTTTCTTGTCTCCCTTGAGTGGTCTTTATAGACAGGTTTCACTGTACATGTAATAACTTGTTTGTTCTTTATCAGATTTTTCTCAAACTTTCACTTATCTGTTTCTCTACCTTTTCTGCTTTTAATAATAATGTTTAGTTGAGGTAGAGACTCCCCCTATAAAGAAGCCGCCATTTTTGTTTGCCTTATTGCATGGAGAAAACTCTGGTCAGCTGTATGTGCTTATAAATACTAGTGGGAATGAAAACATTTTCATTGTAATGTTCATCAAAATACAAGTAAATTGAAATAAAGAAGTACACTGTACATATACATTGTGTAGCTCTGGATCTTCACTGCATATTTGTCTTTACCTTTTCAGGACAGGAATTGTTTAAAGGCTAGATTTATCACATTTTGTGCTTCAATAACAACAAAAATATTTTTCTTTTAGGGCTACATGGTTCTAATAAGGTGTAATGTCTTTGGAAACACGGCATGGTAACAAATTTTTGTTGAAAATTTGAAGAAAATTCCAATTTGGTAAAAAACAATGATTTTGAACCGCTCAGTATATTGCCAGTTTAAGGATCTTAAAGCTTATTCTTGTTTTTAAAATTCCTGGCATCAAACGCAATATGGTTATGCAACAAAAATTGGCATAGTGTGTGCAGAAATGTTTGTTCTTTCTACTCGTGCATCTGGTATTTAATTTAGAGCTCTGAATCAAAAGTTCTTGAGCCAAACCACAAAATGTGGTCAATTGTCTCAAAGGGTTTCTATAGTTACATGTACTTCAGAGTGTGACATTAAAATCTGACAATAAAATGATTTTTGTTTCATAATCTACAAAAGTCAAACGAAGTTGCTTGAACATAATTAAACCCATTCATACAAACTGGACATTTATCTGTGTTTTTGGTGCTTAACATTACCAGAATACAGAGCAAAAATCACTATGCACTATGAGTCTATTTCTGTTGCATCGTGGAGTGTGTTTGTTCACTTATAAAAACAGAGAAGTAATTGCAACATGAAATCAAGCATAACATACTCTCTACACATATCATTTTGGGTTTTTTTGTGTGTGCTTGTGTATACATTATTTCATATTCATAGATTGCATTTATTGAAATAAAATACAAGTTAGGGGAACCAGTGGCGGATGTACATATGGGGAAATCCGGCCCATCCCCCCCCCCCCCTTTTAAAACTCAAATGGCATACCTTAAGTACACAATGAAAAAAACTTGCCTCCTTAATTGTGTACTTTTCCAGCTCTGTGCCCCCTCTTTTACAAAATCCTGGATCCGCCCCTGGGGGGAACAATAGTATTTTATTATCAGACTGAAATAATTTCTTGGCAATGTTCACTGAAGGAAAAAAAAAAATCAGATTGCAATCATTTTTTAGATCCTAAATGATATTTCGAGGAATCCCAGTCCCTGGAAAGTCTCTTGATATACGACTGTGAATGGAGATTTGTCAACTCATATTTTGCTACATTTCTGTCTTTATTCATAAACAAAGTTGATCCTCAAAAAACTTGCCCCGAGAAGCACTCTTAAGGACCAAAGTACCTAAAATTGATTTTCCATTTATTCTAAGCAAAGTATTTCCGTTATCGCCTTGAAAACATCTTTGTTCATGGTGTTTTTTGATCATCAGCACTTAATACAAGACTAGAGTGCTAATTGCTACTTGAATACTGCCCTTTTTCTCCTTTTTCCTCCTTTTTCCTGGAAGTACTATTATATGCAGATGAAGTCTTACAAATGAACAAAAGAATGAATATATTTGATGAGTGAGTGAGTGAGGGAATGCCAAATGGATTATTGAAGAGAACTGTTTTGAATGAAAGTGTTTCAGCCTGCATATATATCCTTGTTTTTAGCTCACCTGAGCCTAAGGCTCGAGTGAGCTATTGCGATGGAAATTTGTCCGTCGTCCGTCGTGCGTCGTCCGTCGTGCGTCGTCCGTCGTGCGTCGTCCGTCGTCCGTCGTCCGTTAACTTTTTACATTTTCATCTTCTTCTCCAAAACCCATGATCGGAATTCAACCAAACTTGGTAGGAATCATCCTTAGGGGTAGGGGACCCAAAGTTGCTAAAATGGTACATGTGGCCCCCAGGGGGGCCCAGGGGAGGGCCCCCAATTGTAAAAGCTATGTAAATTTCAAACATCTTCTTCTCCAGAACCAGGCATAGCTCGGACTTGGTATTGTGTATGGAGATACCTCTATAGATGAAGAATGAATGTTGTTCATGAAATTTCTCTGAGTGGCCCTATAGGGGCCCTGTGGGGGTAACATATTGGAGGGTGGGGGGGGGGCGCTGCCAGGCAAAATGTACATTCTGATCTTCTTCTCCAAAACACATGATCGGAATTCAACCAAACTTGGTAGAAATCATCCTTAGGGGTAGGGGACCCAAAGTTGCTAAAATGGTACATGTGGCCCCCAGGGGGGCCAGGGGAGGGCCCCCAATTGTAAAAGCTATGTAAATTTCAAACATCTTCTTCTCCAGAACCAGGCATAGCTCAGACTTGGTATTGTGTATGGAGATACCTCTATAGATGAAGAATGAATGTTGTTCATGAAATTTCTCTGAGTGGCCCTATAGGGGCCCTGTGGGGTAACATATTGGAGGGTTGGGGGGGGGGGTGCTGCCAAGCAAAATGTACATTCTGATCTTCTTCTCCAAAACACATGATCGGAATTCAACCAAACTTGGTAGGAATCATCCTTAGGGGTAGGGACCCAAAGTTGCCAAAATGGTACATGTGGCCCCAGGGGGCCAGGGGGAGGGCCCCCAATTGTAAAAGCTATGTAAATTTCAAACATCTTCTTCTCCAGAACCAGGCATAGCTCAGACTTGGTACTGTGTATGGAGATACCACTATAGATGAAGAATGAATGTTGTTCATGAAATTTCTCTGAGTGGCCCTATAGGGGCCCTGTGGGGGTAACATATTGGAGGGTGGGGGGGGGGGGGGGGGGCGCTGCCAGGCAAAATGTACATTCTGATCTTCTTCTCCAAAACCCATGATTGGAATTTAACCAAACTTGGTAGGAAGCTCAGACTTGGTATTGTGTATAGAGATACCTCTATAGATGAAGAATGAAAGTTGTTCATGTGCTAGAGAGAACATGCACCAGATGTGAATTGATCCACCTCAGGTGAGCGTCGTGCCCCCCGGGCTCTTGTTTATGGTTATACATATATGTGATGAATCAGTGTGTGTGTGTGTGTGTGTTGTCTTATCAAAGACCAAGTGCTACAAGTAATGTATGCAAGCATTGCTAGTGGCAATCCAAGTTGAGTCGAGGGGGGGGGGGGGGGGAGGGGGGAGGGGAGGGGGCAGTGGAGGGGGCAGGGAGAGGGGGGCAGACATGACATATAGACCTCTGATCCCTATTGCGGTGCTGGTTTGTGGTTAGGCAGCCCAGATACACATCCTCCCCCCCCCCCCCCCCCCCCCCCCCCCCCAAAAAAAAAAAAAATAAATAAATAAAAAAATAAAATAAAAATAAAATAAAAAATAAATACACCAATTTATGACCATACCACTGGTTACTGGGGTCCCTTTTTTTTTGTTTAAGTCTTGTATAAGTCATTTACAGATTGTTAACTTATACATGTATCCAACTACAAGTATTTAAAAAATGACAAAAAGAAAAGCATTTTCTGCTGCCTTTATGAACAGTGGACCCTCGTTATAACAAACTCCTTGGGACCAAGGAAATTACATCTTTATAATATCGAAACCTTGTTATAGCAGGGCTAATGAACACTGCAATACAAAGAAGTAGGACTGCCAAAATGACCTTGTTATAATGAGAGTTTGTTATAACAGTGTTCTTTATAATGATGTTCCACTGTAGTATATTGAGTCTTTGAAATATTTCCCATGTCGATTTGTTTAAATTACATTGCTGGTGTTCTTTTTAGTGTCTCTGTGAGTTTTGTGGAATGTGATGTGTGTTCAAACTGTGGGGGGGGGGGGGGGGGGGGGGTTACATATCATGATACGATGTGAACGTGATCAGACATGAGTTAATGAAGATCAAAAAGTTCAGAAGCAGATTTTCTGATCTTGAGGTAGTGATCCTAACTGCCCACTTCGTCAACCTGGCAACCCTTCCTGGACAAGACTTTCAAGATGCATCATCCGCAGCATCATGGGCTGTCTACCTATAATACTGACAGGCTGCATGAATGCAAGAAAGAACCTTGACACCCTTCATTGAATGAAGCTTGTATAGAATCAGAGAAACTACCATGAAAGTAAGTGATCTTTTGTTCTTCTTTGCTTGCAAATTGATTGATCCGACACATTGCTCCTGCGACATTTGCTCTGGGCATTATTATATCGTCTATGACCTAGGGTTAGGGTGAGGGTTGCGATTGGTGTTTTAGGTTAGGTACATGCATATGGTCAGGGTTAGGTATAGCATTTGGTCCAGGGGAGCGTTTCATCAAGCGTTTCATCAGTGATTTTACAGACAACTGTTATAAGCTACTGAAATCCTTGCATCTGATTGGCTGAGAGCAAATTTGTCGGTAAAATCACTGACAAAGCGCTTGATGAAACGCTCCCCAGGGTTGAAGTTTGGAATTTGGTTAGAGTATGAATGTGATCCTAGAGCAATTGTTGCCGAAGGATATGTCATACAACAATAGTACCATGTACAGTCAACCTGCTCTTAGCAACCACCTGTCTATAAAGACCACAATTTTCATTTTCCTTGAAGTGTTTCTCATTGAAACGTGCATTGAAGAAACCTGTACATGAAGACCACCTGCTCATAAAGAACACTCATCTCATCTCCCTTGAGCGGTCTTTATAGACAGGTGTCACTGTATAATGAAATATGAGCTAGCTCTGTATGATTAGCAAATGTTTGCGTTTGTGTGCTGATATGAATCTACTGGGATTGGAAAGCGGGGCTTAACCCATAGCGGTTTCAGAGTTTTCTTGTGGTCTAAATTAATCACTTTTCTCTCCTCAAATTGGCAACAATTATTCTTATTTTCCACTCATACATAGTTTGAAAAAATAAAACTGGTAATAAAATGAACCAATGTGAATGAAAAAATTGAGAAAAAGAGAAATTGCCCATTTGTACACGAAAGTAGTTATTATATATTTTTACTCTGTAATGCCAATTTAGAGACTTTAATGATTAGTCACTAGATTAAATCTGTGATCGGCACAATGTACCGCTATGACTTAAAGAGAAAGTTCAGCCTGGCATCAAAAAAAGAAACGGATAAGTACGGATCTGAGGAACATCCGATAATGAATAAGAGACTTGGGGAAGTTAAAAAATTGTGATTGATCAATCAAATGTTAATTGGCAAATCTGGTTTCCCTTTCAAGGAGCTCTCCATTTGTCAATTGTAAAAATTGCAAGTTATTATCCAAAGAAAATATGTTGTACCTATGCCCTAGATAGATTGTCAACATGTTTTTATTCATCCCCTCTATAAAATTCCTGCAACAACCAAGAAGAGGGATATTTCTTTGAACCCTTTCGACACAATTGACCACATTATGTG
This sequence comes from Heliocidaris erythrogramma, assembly GCA_025617745.1. Taxonomy (NCBI): domain Eukaryota; kingdom Metazoa; phylum Echinodermata; class Echinoidea; order Camarodonta; family Echinometridae; genus Heliocidaris; species Heliocidaris erythrogramma. Next base: position 2,056,333 of record CM046870.1, on the reverse strand, counting down.
GTTTGGCTCAATAACTTTTGATCTTTTCAGAGCTCTAAAAAATATAACACATGCATGAGTGGAAAGAGCTAAAATTTGTGCACACACTATGTCCATTTTGGTTGCAAGACCATATTGCTTTTGATGAAAGGAAATTTAAAAAGAATAAGTTTTAAAATCCTTAAATTAGCAACACATTGAGAGGTTCAAAATCATTTTTTATCAAAATTGGCAATTTTTTCAACTTTTCAACCAAATTCTTAACTATGTATATTGTTTGCAGAGACATTGCACCTTATGAGAACCATGTAGCGCTAAAACAAAAATATTGTTGCCAATTTGAAGAACAAAATGTGATCAATTTTGCCCTGAAATAATTACTGTCCCGAAAGGGTTAATAATTGTAAACAAAACAAATTAAAAGCTGCTTGCATGGGAAATCTCAAAAGTTTGCGAAGTAAAGTTTAATAACAATAGAAAAAAAATAGACCTGTCTCATCTTGTATAGGATTTCTCTTAAACTTTCCTTGATCTGTTTCTTTTCCTGCTTTTATTAAAGAAAAGGAAAATTATATGATTAAAGTGAGCGTTGCAAAAACTTGAATTTTCTAAAGATTACCACCCCCCCCAAAAAAAAAAAAAAAAAAACAAATTTGAGCATCAGCCAAAATCACTGTGCAATTGCAATTTGTTGGTAGTGTGTTACCTTAAACATACAGTTCTGATCAGAAGATTTCAATTTCCATCTTTTTTTTTTTAAGTGCACATTTTTAAATAGAATTAACAAGCAAATATATGTGTAATATCATAAATTTCTTTAATATTTTAAGGCCATTGCCATCTTGGGATAGTAAGGGAGGTTTCCTGATGTAAGGCAAATTATAGGTGACTGACTCCTGATAAATGGTGCTCTGAGAAGTTTTTTATCTACATATTCCTTTAACAAATGAAATTTACACCAGCTGACACAGAAAAAAATGTGTTAATTTAAATGGCAAAGTGGTATTGAAGTTTTTTACAAAATATTTATTCTGAAACATAATTTAAGAAGATATAACCACTGTTGAAATTCACATAAAAATTTCAAAATGCTTCTAAATTGCTGTAGGCACGTTCTGACAAAGGGGTGACGATTCTACCAAAAATGAACAAATTTCTCACACTATTGATCTATATCTAAGAAGTGTGGCAGTTTTAAGAAAGATGGGTGATGTAGAGATAAAAGGAAAGAGAAACAGAATATGAAAATGAAAGATATAAGATGGTAACAACTCCCCCCCCCCCCAGCATACTAATGCAATTCAGATAGAGAGATAGATAAGGGGAGAGATGAGGAAGAGGGAAGACACGTCCACACAGAAATCCACCTTGGAAGAAAAAAAATCATATGCAAATGACTGGCTAAAGCCAATATATCAGAGATAAAAAAAGGGAAATAGCTATATGCAACAATGCCCACTTGTGGCATTTCATTTATATTTATATAAAGTTTTTATATTTTTCAAAATTGTTTACTGTCTTGTGTGAATGTGCCTTTAACCCTTACAGGACAGGAATTATTTAAGGGCTAAATTGATCATATTTTGTTTTTCAAACTGGCCAAAATAATATTTTTCTTCTAGTGCTACATGGTTCTAACGAGGTGTTAAGATTTTAAAGCTTATTCTCGTTTTTTAAAATTCCTGGCATCAAATGCAATATGGTCGTGCAACATAAATGGACATAGTGTGTGCAGAAATTTTAGGGCTTTCTACTCATGTAGCTGGTATATTTTTTAGAGCTCTGAATCAAAAGTTATTGAGCCAAACCACATCTAAAGATTGTTCAAATATGCAGCAATAAAACGCATCATTCTTGTTTTAAGTGAATACTTGTAGTACATGTTTTGCATGCAATACCCTTTCATTTAGACGTTTCATAAAACTGTTGCGGTGTACAGCAGCATATGTGAACAAGCCTTTAATATTAGATACATGTACTACAAAAGCAAGAGGAAGTATACTTGTGGAAAAAGAAGTACATATGACTTATTTTATTACCAATTAAACACTTGTTTTATATAAAATAAATAGAAAACTTAACCCAGGATGAAGTCACCATGCCAGTGCCAACATTTTGCCATTATTGCACTTACATCTAGCATTTCCCGCCCAAATCACTTCAACTTCACGAGTCTTGGTGTAGACTGTTATGCTTCGATCTCAAAAGCACTTCAGGCGACACAGCTTTGCTTATCACTGAGAACAGATACCAATCTGTACGATCTGATGAGCATTGTTGTGAGTGGTTCCCGCCCAAATCACTTCAACTTCATGAGTCTTGGTGTAGACTGTTATGCTTCGATCTCAAAAGCACTTCAGGCGACACAGCTTTGCTTATCACTGAGAACAGATACCTATCTGTACGATTTGATGAGCATTGTTGTGAGTGGTTCAAGTCCACTGGTCTTTCTCTTCCGGCATGCATTTCTACATCAAGTTCATTCCAGGAAAATGGGTTCCATACATATTATTAGAATTCCCCCTGATTTTCTTAAGAAACTATTTACTTGCATATGAAAATACACTGAGAAATGGTGAATTCATTTTTTGTTCCACGGACATTTTGGGTATGAGTAAATTATTTCAGAAAGATAATCATTTGCATCTTTTTGTGTGTCAGTAAAATGTTAAGCTCAGGGTCGATCAATTCCTTTTTTTCATAACTAAATGAAAAATATTGAACTGTACATCACTCCAGTAAAAGGGTGCATTACTTTCAACAACATTCTTTAGAAAATGAACATGGTACCATTTGGGATTGCATTGCACAATGAACAATTCTTTAAACTCTTTAAGATCATCAGGATTTCAGTGTAGCAACAAATACCAGTCATTCCTGGAAATATGGGCTGGAATTTCTCTCCTGCTGCAATTGACATTGTACTGAAGACAGGGGAAGGATTGAAAAAAGTGTTTCCTCTTTTGACAGAGCGTACGATTCACCCCTACTCAGGTGACTGTTGCTTCCCATTGCCATCATCTACTGACCTCTTAGGTGACCCTTATCCATTGTCCATTATCACCATGCCTGCAAAAGGTCAATACATGTTTGACAGCACACGAGACTAACTTAGATGACCGTCGCTTATCACTGACCATGCTGATGACATCGCTCACCAATGTTCGCAAGTGGTCATCTATGTAGTTCTGGCCCCTTGACCTTCCGGCGACCAACACCTAAAGATCATTATCCATCATTAGACACACGAGTGGTCCGTACACAGTTCAAAGAGCATTTATTGGTGAGCTATGATGCTGGTCCTGATGATTTCTTGGCGATGAGGTTCTTCCAAGGATCCTCTAACATGGATGGCTTGAAGTAACGCTCTATGACCGCGGAGTTGCCGCCATGCTGCCCTCGCTGGAATGGACTTCCTCCCTATCAAGTAAAGAGACAACCAAACAAACAATATGTCGGAAGAGGTATTTCCACAGAAACTAGTGCTGTCATTGAATTCCATGCCATGTGCACAAAAACAGAAATGTTGGAGAAAGTAAACTACATCGGACTTTCTTTTTCTCTCAAACAGCCATCAAACTGCCATCAAACTTTAATATGTCACATCTGCTTAGAGATTCTTGAACCAAGTTATACTGCTGGAAAAGGAAGATAAATCCCAAAATAATGTATTTTCACTGGTCCAAAGTCCTTCTTCCCCATATCCACCTGAGAGCCATTGTCAGTCACGCGTGTGACCAAAAAACAGGGAACAGGGCTATTGTGAGCCCTATAATTTAATAACATTCCACGTGTGTTGTTTTTTCCTGTATACAGACATACATGGATTAAATAACAAAAAAAGGTCAAAGATAATACATGTTCTACGTCCGAGTTTAAAAAGTTCAGGTCACGTGTGCGACCTCGCACAGAAGCAGATTTTTCAAACTCACATTTCATCTTTAGATCTCTCTGAATTTTCCAAAGCTTCAGTGTTAATATTTATGGTGGGTATATTCCATGGTACTATTTCTTAGAATATAGCATTAATTCTGTTGAAGTTGCATAAGATTTTTTTTCTGCAATATTTTGTTTCATGATGTATGGTCATATGTGTGACATGCCATAGGTATTGTGTACTGAACTACTGGAAAATCATAACATTTAGTATTTTAAATTCATTTTGCAACAGCTCTGTAGAAAGTGATTTTCAGATCTTCTCTTCATGAAAAATATGCAGGGAACATGCTTTTTTATTTTCTTTTTCAAAATGTGCTCCATGTAACTTTAGACATTACTCTTAAAGGCCAAGTCCACCTCAATATCAATTTGATTTGAATAAACAAAGTAAAATTAAACACGCATAACGGTAAAAATTTCACTGAAATCGGATGTAAAATAAGAAAGTTATGGCATTTTGAAGTTTTGCATTACATGTATTTCATGAAACAGTGATATGCATAACATGGGCGGTATGCAAATGAGTGAACTGATGATGTCATGCACTCACTTTTCCTTATATATTTTATTATATGAAATATCATATATTTCATTTTTTTGCTTCAATAATGTAAAAGATGGTTTGACTCCATACAAGGAAGGGATTCTTTATTATCACATCAATAAAAATTGAAATATTTGAAATTTCATATAATAAAATACATAAGGAAAAGTGAGTGTGTGACATCATCAGTTCACTCATTTGCATACCGCCCATGCTATGCATATCACTGTTTCATGAAATAATGCAAAACTTCAAAATGCCATAACTTTCTTATTTTACATCCGATTTCAGTGAAATTTTTACTGTTATGCTTGTTTAATTTTACTCTTGCTTATTCAAATCAACTTGATATTGAGGTGGACTTGGCCTTTAAAGAATATACTATTCGAAACAGCAAGAATGAACTTTTTCATGAATTTCACTTTACAAAAAATGGCCCCTGAAAAGATTGATAACATTGTGCACAATCTCTTCCGAAATATGAACTAAATATTACGCATTAATGCAGGACTGAACACAATCAACTGTCTTACGCAGATGGATCCCCAAAATGGCATTCCAGATACAGAGGAAATATGTACGTGTGGAGCACTGCGTATGGAACAATAAAAAGGTCACATGAGATACGTGCGTTGGTGTTGACCGACAACCACGGGCACTTTTACGAAAACACATCTTCGAACCGAGGACCGTCCTCGTTTTGATTTAGTTTGTTGGCTTTATTTTTAGCTTCTAACTACGCTGTTGAACTTTCAAGCATAAATGAGCAGAGTCCACGTTTGGGTGGTCGTGAATTTTTTCGTGGGTATTCGTGGGGATTTATTTTTAGTCTTCCAGGGGGGTGTTTCATAAAGCTGTAAGTTACGCACGACTTTACGCACGACTGGTGATCAGTTCTTGTGCTAAATGATTGAGAATCTGATTAGTATAGCACCCAAGAACATGTCCTAGTCGTTCGTAAAGTCATTCTTAACTTTACAAACAGCTTTATGAAACACCCCCCAGGATTATTGAAAAATAACTGAATAATTAATTATGAATAAGTCCATGGTTGGGTAATGTTGACACACAGTCCTCATTTTCTGGTGAAAACATGTATGGGGAAGTGTGTGTGTGTGTGTATGTGTATGTTTTTTCTCCCCTTTACTACTGGTAGCATTCAACTTTGTTCTGAAACTTACTGAAAATCTTTTCCTGTTGTGAAACTGTTGATGACCCGACGGTGTGAACTGAATCCCTCCTCGTCCACCTCCACCGCCTCCTCTTCCCCTACCCCATCCCCTGGAATCTCTCCTCTGGTAGCCCCCTCTCCCTCCACCTCGGGTGGGTGAATCATGGGGTGAAGACCCTGGGCTCTGCTGGTAGGGGGACTGTTGGAATGTGGGCGGGGAGAAAGGAGAGTTGTTATGTGAAGGGTACCGTTGGCCTGGAATAATACCTCCACCTACCATTGGTGCATCTCCTTGCTGAGGGGGAAAGTAGCCATGCCTGAGAGTGAGAGTGAGAGAAAGAGAGAGAGAAGAGAACATATGACTAAAAATTGAAATTGCTTTACAGGATGAATGACTACAAGAATAATAATGGTTTATTTATTCAAAATAAGCATTGTAGACCTGGGGAGTGTTTCATCAAACGTTTTGTCAGTGATTTTTACTGACAAATTTGCTTTCCGCCAATCAGATGCAAGGATTTCAGTAGCTTATAACAGTTGTCGGTAAAAATCACTGACAAAACGCTTGATGAAACGCTCCCCTGGGGGTCTGAGTAGTACAATATTGTAATTTACATGATAAAAATAATAATACATTAAATAGTACAATAATGATATAAGGAAACATTCATTCATATAACATGACATGTGTATAGGTCAGACATTAATACATGTACATATGCCACACTAGACCTAGTGAGTTAGATAGGCAATGGTACAAAGAAATTCCTTCAATGTCACAGTGCCTAATCAGGACACCAAGGCTACAGTTGGGTAATAATTTGCAAAGCTTTTTGGAAGCGAGTATATTCGATGTACATATCTCACATATCTTGTGATACGCGTATATGCGCTATAGAACAACGGAATATCACAATTTATTATTAAGTGTATCTACATGTAGAAGGAAAAGTTAACAAATTGAAATAGAATCTAGAAGGTTAAAAATAAATTATTATTGAAAATTTTTAAACTGTGTGTATCATTTCCTGGACTGAAATATGAACTACACTGTATTACTAAAAACAAAGAAATACTGAACTACATCTTGACTTGTTGGATGTTTAGTTTCATGCCATTGTTGTCAATGTCATGATTGTTGTCATAATTGTTATCATTATGTGGGGGCTGTGTAAATTTTGGTGGTGGTGGTCACGACCTCTATTAAGTTAAAGAGGTGAAAACACCAATATAATGGGCAAAATTGACAAAATGGGCAAAATTGACAAAATGGGCATTAATAATCAACACAATGATTGTGGGTGTCTACAGCAAGACAAGACAAAATTTTGAGAAAATATTTCCTTCTACATCTTAGGATGATAGAAAAATGCAGATTTCATGACAAATTTTTCAATAGGACTTAATCTAGATCAAGTGAAATTTTCAGGCTATTTTTGTCAGGTGATCTTGCTCCTCCAAAACACACATACATGTATGTGCTGGAGATTACACGCTCTAATGGGAGGCAATTCTCTGATGTATGAAGGTATGGAGTGCGAGGTTATATTATAACCTTGCATATGGGATCCGGGCCAACTCAGCACTAAGGCAAACTCGGCCATGGCGGAAAAATCGCGGCTGAGTGAGACGGGCCCAGAGAGTTGAATTCATCGCAAATACTTGTGTTGAATTTCGCATTAATTACACATTCAAAACATTTAAATTTCAAATTATTTTATATCAAAGTGTAAAATGATTAGCAAAGAAGAAGTAATACTGATGATTTTTTTCAATTTTGGTTACATTGGAATTGATACCTGTATTCGAAATTTTTAACGATGTACATGTATACTTTTCAATTGTAATGTTCATCACTTCATGGCAGATTTCTGCAGTATTATGACATAATTCATAAATTCATTCATTCATTCAATGTCAGAATGTTGAAAATTTCAAGAAGTAAAATTTATACAAAAGAAAAAAAGCAAAGGAACATTTTTATAATATATATGCTCTAATTAATCTCAGTTGGCATTTTCATTTGTAATCGGAATCAATGCTCTAATAAAGATACGGCTAACAAGTAACGAGCCAGTACGCCTGTAGTACTAGTACTACTAGTAGTAGTATGGCTGGAGGGCCCAAGTCTGCGCACACGCGTAACTGCGCGATTCTAATAAAACAAAACACGCAACGAACACAAACATTTCATCTTTATCATAGCGATAGGTATTCATGCAAAAAACGAGTAAAAATATTGAAAAAAAGTCTTATTTCATGCATTTAATTCACAAGCCTCAAACTGTTGTCGTTCACGTAAAAACTCCCGAACTGCGTGTAAACTGAATGAGTGCGCAGACATGGGCACCATTGTTTTTTCAATGTTGAAATGACACGGCCGCCGTTTCTTGTGTAAATCACTAAATGGCATTGTTCTTGTTCTAATTTTGACGAGAATTTTTGCAAACTTACTCTTTAGAATATCAGGAATAATATAAAATTAAGCTTTAGAGAAATATTTAAGAAATTCGTGTGAATTTCAGGTCAAAACTTTAGGTGCGCAGACATAGCTAGGGCTCCGTATCAATCATACGAGTTTGGTTAAACTGGCACTCCCGAAAACGAAAGCATACGGTATACGGGTATGTCCGCGGGAGAACACGGGCTACAGCCGGTCCAGTGTTCGCGCAGTGTTCTGTGACGGTGGACTCTCGCGCTATGAATAGTATGATTGTGTCCGACTTACCTGCGTCCACCAGGAGGACCCATTGAACCTCTATTTTGATCACGATAAGGAGAAAATCCGGAGTTTCTGGACGGTGTACCCCCAGAATATGGATTCATGTGGAAATTCGGTGTTCTTGACATCATGAAACAGCTTTCGAGCTTCGGACGGGGCTTTCCAGTGTAGATGAATTAAGATATGATGCGCATGCGCGGATACGAGCGTGCGGACAAACAATCTAGCCGGATATACCGAATCGGTGCGTTGCCAATCTAAGAGCTCGTTCATCGACTAATCTATCTTTTTCAGTGGCTTAGTTCAATTTCCAGGTTTGAGGCTCTAAGGCACCACGAGATCAAGGGTTCGTAATTTAGCAGCGGCGTTGCTCCCTGGGGGCAGGGGCACAGTGCCTCCCATTTTTCCAAGTACCCCAAAAGTTCCCTTTTATTTCTGAAAAATTCCCCCTTTCTCTCTGCAGCTAAGTGCTCTTTTTTACTAACAAAATTGCCTCTTTTCTATCAGTGAATGAATGAATGAAAGAATGAATGAATGAGTTTCATAATACTGCAGAAATCTGCCATGAACATTACAATTGAAAAGTATACATCGTTCAAAATTTCGAATATAGATATCATAATCAATAACAATGTAGGCCTATGTAATGATGTATAAATATACATATATAGCAGTAAAGAGACGAGACAAGACATATGTGTAAAAGGAAAAAAAACACACACACACAAACATCACTAAACATCAAAATAAAATAAGCATAATCTAGTATACTAGTATACTAGCAGTTAATGTGAGCCTACTGGGTTTATAGTAGTAGAAAACCAGATACACATGATATGATTAAAAAGATGTCTTGAAAGAAAGGTTTTGTTTATGTTATGTTTAGACACAGGCACATAGCCCTTCCCCTTCTGATAAGTGCCCCTTTTTTCCTTCTTATAAGTGACCCTTTTCAAAACTGATAACTGGCTCCTTATCTTTAATAATTGCCCTCTTTTGCTTCTGATAAGTGCAATTTTACTTCGGATAGGTGCCTATTTTGCTTTCTTATAAGTGCCCTTTCTCCTTCTGATAAGTGCCCCTTTTCATATATTGCCCCATTTTCTTCCTAATATGTGTCCATTTCTCCCTTGATAAGTGTATTTTTAATACTGATAGGTTCCCCCTTTCCCTTGGAAAAAGTACATGTACCTATTTTCCCTTTCTGATAAGTACCCATTTTCAAATCTGATTAGTGCCCCCCCCCACCCGCTTTAGTTCTGAAAATACCATTTCCCTAGCTTATGAGCCCTTTCTCTCTTCTCATAACTTCACATTTTCATCCCTTGTAAGTGCCCCTTTCCACCTCTGATAAGCGCCCTTTCCTCTTCTCATAAATGCACCCTTTTACCTGTATTTTCCCACTGTTTCTTACCCAAAGAGGCATGTTTAGCTTCAAAGAATCGTTGCGGCTTTATATAGTAACATGTACCCATATACTACAACTGCAATTGAAGGCAGTGGAGCTTGAGACAAGAGGGGCACAATGCCCCTCACTCGAATTTGCCCATAATTTATACCAAGTATAGGAGCAATATTTTTGAACATTTTCCTCAAACTCGCTCGCTACGCTAGCTCGCTCTTATAGCGTATAACGAAATCCAGCAGATCGCATAAAATATCGATGTAATCCTGAAGAAAAACGACAGGGATAATGAGCGAATTCGTACGAAGATCATTAGACATTCCCCCACATTGATTTGCCGTTGTCAAGTTTATTATATCGCTGTAAATAATGCAAATCCCAAGGACGTCAGCATTAGAGAAAAAAAAGTCTAAAAATTTTTGCTCGCTCGCTCGCACATGATTCATTAGGACACTACACACAACTGCTAAATGGAGAAGCTGAAGCAGTGTCCAGAACCACAATAAAAGAAACCGATGATGAAGTTGATTACGTATTAATTAGATTGTTTAGGATAATACCAATGTCACAAAATGGTCCCTGTTTCTGCTTTATGTTCACCCTTTGTAGGTGCCCCTTTTTTCTCCCAAAATGCCCAGTTTGGTGTCCCCCTTACTTTGGAAGACGCTCCGGATCCTGCGAAATAGGACAGTTTACAATATTGCAATTTATTATTTAGGCATGTTTCTCTACAGAGCCCCTGGTTACCAACTATCTCTCTCTCTCTCTCTCTCTCTCTCTCTCTCTCTCTCTCTCTCTCTCTCTTTTCCTAACCTCGTTCTCACTTTCTCACTCCTCACTGTCGATATCCTTCTCCCATCCCAAGGCATCACAGGGTATCCCTGGGTCATCGCTAATCAGGCTTCTCTATACATTCTTTCCTTATAACCATATAATACATAGTCATATCCACTCTCATACAATTAAAAAATCAAATCAAAATGAAGCCAGCATAAATTCACAGTCAACGCGCGTGCCCTTTTGATGTCTGTAAAAATTGTAAGCATAACCCGTCCCGCTACATGCATTGCATGGCTTGCTGCATCTCATATTCTCAGAGGAGAAGTTGTGACGCCACTGGAAAGAATCAATTTCTCATGATGTCATTAACCAGTCAGAGGCAGACTCAGTCTGTGATTGTAAATTAATGAAGGAAGAATATTTTCCTGTTAAAATATTGTTTTCATGGTCTGCAATAGTATCCGGTGTACACTGGGTGGTGAATGTATTATGTTCAGGATGATTTTCTCATGAAATTGTAAAGGTATGTGAAGGGACATCTTAATTGGGCTGAAGCGCAGCATGGGCAAGGTGATTTTTTTTATTGACCAATGGCGTATCTTTTGCTACAAATTTAAAAAATGGGAGTGACTTAAGTGCAACTGCGTAGCTACATGGGACAAGAGGGCATGTGCCCCTCCCAATCTCATGGCGAAAAAAAAAGACAGAAAAAAGAGAAAAGGAGAGAAAAGGACGAGAAATTAAGACGACAAGACCCCTTCCCGCATTTTCCGCCTAATCAATGGCTAAGTAAATTCGTATTGAATATTCTGAGTAGGACCGGTGCCCCCCCCCCCCATGATGCCAATGCCCTCTCAATGGCTGGACTCACGCTACGCCACTGCTTAAGTTAGTTGACTGGGCTTTAAAGACAGACCATCTTCTGTCTAAACTACAGGATTGTAAATCTACTTTTTTTTGGGGGGGGGGGTGGTTAACCCGCTGACTATACTGAATTCAGAAGCCACCCGGTTCCCGTGGTCTATGGGTTAAATGAGGGATCACCTCGTTTGGAGTGGAATCCACTTCAGGGCCCCGTTTCATAAAACTTGTTATCATTAACAACCGCCCCATTTCTATGACAAATGTGCTCTCAGCCAATCAGATTCAGGGATTTCAGTAGCTTATAACAGCTATTGTAACCTGTTACTGATAACAAGTTTTATGAAACGGGGCCCAGGATAGTGAAATCCACTCTCAAGAGAGTAATTCAACCTCTACTTTAGAGTGGATTCCACTATATGAGCCGGAGTGAATAATCAACTCCATGCATAGGAAGCTACCTCCAGTCCGAAAACTATAGTGTTTTCCACTCCTCTCCATTAAAGGGAAAGTGCACCCTGATTACAAGTTGGCTATTAACGAGGCAGAAAAATAAAAGAAACAAATCACCGAAGGTTATGAGAAGTTAAGAGAATTTATGAATTTTTGAAGTTGCAATCAATCAAACACAAATTGGCAACTCCGTGGCGTATCTTGCGAGCTTCTCTCCCATTTGCCCTGTACCCCAAAAAATCAATTTCCATTTTCTTAGTTTCTGATGAAGGAATACATTTGTTTCATACAGGTTTTGCGTAAAACATAAATTATGAGCAATGGTTATATCTAAGGTGCATGTACATGTGTGTTTGAATATTTTCTTTAGAGAAAATGGCTATGAATGATTTTGGGGTCTAGGGCAAATGGGAGGAGCACGCAAGAAACGTCGCGGAGTTGCCAATTTGTGTTTGATTGATTACAACTTCAAAAATTCATAACTTTCTTATCTTTTATCGCATATTGCTCAAACCTTCACTGATATGTTTCTTTAATTTTTCTGCTTCTTTTAAAACCAACTTGTAATCAGTGTGGATTTTCCCTTTAGGAGAGTGTTGAAAGCAGACTAGCGCAGAAACAGGAACAGTGGAAGTGGACACTATAGACAGGTGACCTTGAAAATAAAATAAAAAGGAAAGAAAAAGCGTTGCCACTGTCTTGGTATACGAGACCCGCTCTCATATTCCGCCGATCATCCTCCGTTGACCCTGCCTCCGTTTTCGCTTCATTTATCATGCCTGTCCTCCCAGGCCGCTAAGACTGGATTCATTTTCACGCCTGCTAGCCAGTCGCACTACTATAATATTCATTGCATAATTTGGCATTAAAGAGAAGATTATAATCTTTTTCTTCATAGATAAGAGCCTACGGTTATTGGGGTAAAGTCGGACCGGACCGTCTTGAAATGAATACAAATTCATTTTGGAAACAATAGATCACCCGTGTCCGTGATAATTATAACAACAAATTGGATGGATATTTCGTTATCGTCTAGATATGACAGGATTTTAACCACTCCCCCCCCCCCCCCGTCATGATGGTACAATATTAGCGTCAAAGTAATATGTGTTTTTTCTACTTTCTCCATCCCTATCTCACTCTGTGAATGGCCTCTTCTCTCCCCATTTTATAGCTCTATAAAGCCTATGACAGTCTTTTATAATATCTCTCTCCTTCTTCTCATGCTTCTTCTTCTCTTTCTTTCTTTTCTGTCTCTCTGTCTCTCCGTGTCGGCCTCTCTCTCTCTCTCTCTTTCGCTCTCTGTCTTTCTCTCTTTTTTTTTCTCTCTCTCTTTGTTTCTCTCTGTCTCTCTGTCTCTCTTTCTCTTTCTCTCACCTCGCCAATTCTCTTTTCTTTTTCATTTACTGTCAAAGTCGCTCTGATCTCTTTCCCCTCCTCTCTCTCTCTCTCTCTCTCTCCCTCTTTCTGCCTTTCTCGTTTTGTTTTCGTTCTCTCTCTGCATGTCTCTCTCTCTGTCTCTCTCTCCCCCGTCTTTCTGTTTAACTGTCTGTCTCTTTCCATCTCTCTCCATCCCTCCTTCTCTCTCTTTCTCTGTCGACTTCCCTTGCTCTTGCCTCCCGTTTCTCGATTAGATAGCTCTCACTCGTCTTCTCTCGACTATTATCAGAGCGTCAACGCAAAAAAAAAAGGTAAAATGAAAATATTTTGCTCATGCGCGTTATTTCTCTGTACTTTCATAGATTTTATTGGCAATGATTTCTACAGGCTTGTCTTATCCGTTATTTGAATAATATTATGACGTCATGAAATAGAGAATCATGCTACACGATTGATCGGTTGGTGCCCTGTCCATAATGACCATAACAATTAAGTCCCGTCTTGTGCTTAGATACTGCCCCCACCAGCACCTGGATGGTAATAACAATATTTGTAAATGCTTAAAATGGTATATACCAGGAATATTATTCAAGAGTACCTTTAAACACACAAGCAAGTCATATCCTACTTAAAAATTATAATTTACATAATAATAATATTAATACGACTACTACTACTACTAATATTACTACTACTACTACTACTACTACTACTACTACTAATAATAATAATAATGATGATGATGACAATAATAATATTAATATCAAGAAGAAGAAGAAGAAGAAGAAGAAGAAGAAGAAGAAGAAGAGGAAGAAGAAGAAGAAAATATGAAGACTAATTATATAATAATTCTTTTCTATGAGTTTGATTTTATTTTCGTTATGGCTTGGCAATTTCAATTTCCCAATATTACATTGCACACAATATTACAATATAACATTAACAATATAACTTTTATTCTTCTCCAATTGATTACTGCAAACGATGTACAAAAAAATTAAAATGAATATGTTAAAAATGAATACTGCTATTTTTCTGATTTACCTCCACAGAAGACAACCCTGTTGCCTCTCCTTGTACACCAGCAGCCAGGGGCATCTGAACAAGCTGAAAAGTATAACCATTTTGATTAATGATAATGTTTATAGCCTGTATTGTTATATCAACAACATTAGGAAGAGGGAGTAGTTAGAATCGTGTGATTACTAGCGTTAAGTTTGACATTGTTCTGAAATTATACAGTGCGTCCCCCAAAAAAGTTAACAGTTGGAAAAAGTCTCCCCCCCCCAAAAAAAAAAAAACAAAACAAAACAAAACAAAACAAAACAAAACAAAACAAAACAAAAAAAACAAAAAAAAAACAAAGCAAAACAAATCAAAATATTTGTAGGAAATTGTCATACCTGTGGATAGATTAGGGTCTCTTCTATCAAATGACACCAAAATATCTTGAGTGAGCAAAAGTGACTTTTGCGAAAGGATGCAAAATCCAGACTTGACAAGAAATTGGCATTTTGAGCTGGCTGGTGTTAACAAATTTCAGAACCATAAAAAGTTGACAGTTGGAAAAAGTCTCCCCAAAGGAACATTTCAAAATATGTTCATGTTCATGGATAGCTTAGGGTCTCTCCTATCAAATGACTCCAAAACATCTAACGATATGTTCGCTTGAGTGTCGTTCCCTAGGAAGATTGAAATATATATATAGATTAAAATTTGGACGAATTTACTCTCTAAAATTGGGTAATTGGTCAATTCTATAACCTGTTGAATTGGTATATACATAATGTTCAGCCAAGATTTAGATCAAAGTTATAATTTAAGACAATTTCTTGGTAAACTTGGTCAAAGGAAGATTTTGGTAGCTTGTCATTATTGAATTGGCTGTTCTGTCAGAGATCATGGCCAGATATTAAATTTTGTCACAGAGTCAAATCCTTTTCAGATTCATGGTAATTTGCTGTTTCGGAGTAGACCTCAACCGTTACCATAGAAACAAACGACTCACCTTTGTATTTCTTCATATTGGCGCCTCTTTTCTGAGCTAAGAAAGCGTCTTGCATGAACGGATCTCTCTTCATGAATTCGACGGCTCTCTCACTCTACCCCTCCCCTCTCTCTCTTTCTCCTTTTAATACGGCTCTCTCACTATATCCCCCTCTCTTTCTCCCTGTAATACGGCTCTCTCACTCTATCCCCCTCTCTTTCTCCCGGTAATACGGCTCTCTCACTCTACCCCCCTCTCTTTCTCCCGGTAATACGGCTCTCTCACTCTATCCCCCTCTCTTTCTCCCTGTAATACGGCTCTCTCACTCTATCCCCCTCTCTTTCTTCCTGTAATACGACTCTCTCACTCTACCCCTCCCCCTCTCTCTCTTTCTCCCTGTAATACGGCTCTCTCACTATATCCCCTCTCTTTTTCCCTGTAATACGGTTCTCTCACTCTATCCCCCTCTCTTTCTCCCTGTAATACGACTCTCTCACTCTACCCCTCCCCCTCTCTCTCTTTCTCCCTTTAATACGGCTCTTTCACTCTATCCCCCTCTCTTTCTCCCTGTAATACGGCTCTCTCACTCTATCCCCTCTCTTTCTCCCTGTAATACGGCTCTCTCACTCTATCCCCCTCTCTTTCTCCCTGTAATACGGCTCTCTCACTCTATCCCCCTCTCTTTCTCCCTGTAATACGGCTCTCTCACTCTATCCCCCTCTCTTTCTCCCTGTAATACGGCTCTCTCACTCTATCCCCCTCTCTTTCTCCCTTTAATACGACTCTCTCACTCTACCCCTCCCCCTCCCCCCCCCCCCCCTCTCTCTCTTTCTCTCTTTAATACGACTCTCTCACCCTACCCGCCTTCTCTCTCTTATGCTGTTTTATTCTTACTTCTCCTCCCACCTCTTCCCCTTCTCTTGCTTTCTTGTATGAAATACAAATGTTATGTAATACTATACCTCGGGGGGGGGGGGGGGGGGGTTGTCTTCTAATATTTATAGAGACTCTTTATACATAAATGAAAAGTAACGCATATATTTTCCGTTCTATTCTTTTCTTTACTGTTTTAGTCTACATAGTACACAGGTTATATGCATAGCAAGAGCTTATTTTTTTCATATGACAGAGTCATTTGCATAATGTATATATTATAGTCGTATATAAATCATACTATTCATACACCAAATTAATAAAATGCCATGTTCATCAATCCGGGGGGGGGGGGGGGTGAATTGTTACCTCTCCCGCATTTAGAGGGAAAATATGAAGAAATATGTTTTTCATTGTTTGTAATATCTATAAAATATACACTCACTCCAAGTAAAACGTAAAATTGAAACCTAAGAGTGGTCAATGTAATTTGCCATATAGGCTTACACAAACCGCACTTTACGTCGCTGAAAGTTCTGCGTAATGGTATTCTAAAATTTCATTTGCAAAACAATATTCAAGCCTAAATTGCCCTTCAAAACCCAATGACATAAGATGACACAAGTATACCATAGCCTATGCATACACACTGAACTTAGATCATCTAAATACCATTGTAGTTTATGAAAAACATCAGAAAATCTGTGTTTCTTCAAGACTTGCAAAACTAACTAGATGAAGGAATAAATTTGTTTCATACAGGGTTTGTGTAAAACATCATGAGCAAAAAGTTGGTTTCCTCTCCCTGACGGTGATGTCTTTGGCCAATCTTAACAAAAAGGGTGTTCAATAAAACGCCCACAGTGACTATGGTGCATTACTGTTGGCCAACACATGGTAGGGTCGTAAATCACTCCATTGTAGCAGGGATTATTGTTTAAATGGCCCCTTGGTTCTTTGATGTCGTCAAATGATTGGACAGTGAGTACGATAATGACAAGCTGTTGCGTATTATACCAAGGATCCTGGTCTTTGAATATGTTGTAATCCTAAACAATGAGTTTGTTTATCTCTCAAGAATAGTGAGCAATATCACGCACTACAAGACATTAGCTAAGCTATGCTTTAGGGTTATGGTGGTAAAAACGAAGAAGAACATTATATGCTACACAAACATAATATTATTTGCAATTTTAATATAAATCTTGAAACACTGAGCATTAATTTTGGCATTTTTGTAGGCCTACTGCAATCATAATTGTTCTAATAGGTTGAGGAGGAACAATAATTAAAGCAACCATGCTCACATGCATGAATTCAAGAAACATTAATATCATTTACATTCCGTCAAAGAATGGAACAGACGGTATGATGCATTTAGAACACATTTATGTGATGAAGCATGCCTTGTCTAGTGACATCACAGTGAGGAGGAGGAGGAGGAGGAGGACATAGACATATGGGCACAATTTCGTGGGGGAGGGGCGCTAAGGTTTATTGGCCGAATTTCAAGCTTTCAACATTTTGGTGATGATAATTATGTCCTTAAAAAATACTAATAGACAAATTCGCTTCTGGAATAGTAGATGGCACTTACACAAATACTAATAATTAATATTAAGAAATCTTAGGGACTTTAGCCCCACCCCATCTCGAGCCTCGTACACCTATACAGGGGTATCGGATTCAAATTTTCCTACAAGCAAAAATAATCAAATAAAATCACGATGAAATGTCAATACGAATTTGCCGACAAGCTATCCGACATTGAATAAAGTGTTCCGCAGCAGATTTTCAGTTTTTTTGCTGACAGGGGTTGTAGCAGTCTTTTCCGACAGACATTCGAACAAGAAAATATATATGCCTTCATCAAATCTTGGGATATGCTGAAAATGAATTATCATCAGGCCGTCGACAATGAGACGATTTCGATAGGATTATGGCAGAGTTGACTGAGGTTAATTTGTTGAGCTGGTGATCGAGAGTTTATCATAAAAGATGTTGATAGCGATATCGACATAATTATTTCGACAACAGTAAGTAACCAATAATAATTGTCAAAGACGTCAGTTTCTCATACGGTTTATGATGCATACAACCGATTTAAACATGCAGCAGCTGAGAGCATCGTCACGAACCACGCCCACCGAATGTTACCATGGTAACGGGACACACCACGGGACTCCATGCTATTGGCTACCACTTCTTTGCCTGTGTACTTGTTACAGAAATCATCTCGACAGCAAGCCTTGCAGTTACCAGAATGAGCAAGCTCGCGGCATGTTGATTCCTCCGTGCAGTCGAACTGTCGTGTGCAGTCTCGTTTGACATAAATGTGTACACCGGCAGCCGTCATTATTTCCGTCTGGGAGTTAGAAAGAAATATTTGGGAAACTAGTAAACGTACCACCATGCTTATATAGTTTTCTTTGTTGTTTACAATTAGCATGATAAGAGTATTTTATAATTGTCTGCTCACTTTGGAGTACAGACCACTTTCTGAATAACATGCAATTTTGTAGAAAACATCGAAACTTTTCTCCAGATACCTCTAATCATGTGACTAAAATAAAAACTTACGGCGTGATTTTTTTTTGTATGGCCACTCCTTAAAAATATGTCTGTTATATAATCAAAATGGATACATTTAGTAATGTAAGGCATTTACTATAAAAGAACTATGAGCGTTGTAATTCGATGATATTACACGTATTTGGACTGTCAACTGTTAGATAAGAGATTAGTTAAAACCTTTCAGTAATTTATTTCTCTTATTTTTCTTGCTTCCATATTAGTCAGCATTTATCTTCTTTATGAATACCAAATTCTCTATCAAATTTAATTCCAGTTGTCAGTTTCGACCTACTAGTTCAATGGCGGATCTAGGGGGCAAAGCAGTCCCTTATTCCCCTTTTAAAACCAGTTGGTATACATGTACTTTAATTACACAACAAAAAATGTGCCCCCTTTTCAAATTTTTGACTTACTGAAGGCAACTTAAATATGTGATTACCCATCTTATTTATTGCATTTATTTTTTATTTGTTTTGGCTTGCCATACATATTTTGGGGGAATTGTACACCCCCTTGTACCAAATCCTGGATCGCCGCCCCACCCCCCCCCCCCTGCTAGACGTCCGAAGAATACATATTAAGAAATAGGTATTCAGGAACGACTTAGCTATATTGCTCCACGAGCAGTATATCCCTTATTCTCACACATAGTCCCCATAGAAATCATCAATATTTTAGTAACCTGCTCGCGAGCATGTAAGTGATAAACCTGATGGGAAGGCACACATACTGGAAAAGAGAGCGTGAACAGAATGATAAATTGTATATGTCCTGTGCTCAGCATGAAGGAAAACTGCTATAAGATTTTTTTTTTCTTGTCCATACATTGTTTGAGCAGACCCCCCCCCCCCCCCCCCGTCAATGAAAAGCTGGCTTTGGAGGGGTTATCCTTGTGAAATATTGATAAATAAATAAATTAATAATAAGATATATTAGTAATTCCAGCTGGAAAATATGCCTCTTCTGCTCAAACTTATTTTATTGTTTTCTTGATACTATCTCACGACATAAACTAAGGACCGAACGGAATAAGGCGAACTCGTATTGAATGAAGAACAATGAATTAATTGAAATTTATGTTAAAAGTATACGTATAACTTACAAAACAGTAGGTGTCACATTCAATGAGGTCAAGGTCACCCGGTGAAAGGTCACAGCTCGAGTTTGTGGATAACATGGAAGTACAGTGGAAGCATTTAAAGCAAGTGGAATATCTGATTAAACCTGTTTGACAAAACAAAACATTGATATTGATTCATAAGATCCATTCAAATAGAAATGTGCATAAAGGGATTCAATGCTTCCAGGTTCAAGTTTCATTTATTTTCACACATTTCTTCTTTTTTCAAGAACATAACAAAGTTATTCTTAAGAAAATTACAAAATTATTCAGAAATTAACGTGACATATATCACATAACAACTACATTTTATGGTGTTTACAGCGGTAATAGAAAAAAAGAGATATCCATCACAAGTAATAAAATTTACTTAGAAAATCCAAGGGAATGGGGTTTTGCCCAATATTAAAGTAATTTAAGTAATGTAGGCATATTGAAAGAAACGTAGGTAAATGAGTCTGTTTAAAAGCGTAGGGGAAACATGTTCGTTATGACTTCTGCAGACTTCCCCGATCCTCTGTTTCGTCTTTACATCAAATATTTTTGCGACTAAACTATTGGCTCCAAATGGCTCCAATAATGGCTAGAATCTAAATAATATCACTATCAATTTGTACGTATTTGATACCAGCAGTGTTATGGCCAAAGAGGTCCGGTGTCAATAGACCCCCCCCCCCCCCCCGGTCATGATGGACATTTTTTCCTTTGTTCGAGGGATGGACGTTATGATAATTGTCCCGTGAAAGAAGCTATATTCTTTCATAAAAAAATAACAAAATACCGAGCAACGCCTCCAATTGAAAGCCACACCCACTTATGAAATAACACCCCCAATTATGAAGTGACCCACCCACTTATTATGAAATGACACACCATTTATGAAATGATACACCCACTTAAGAAATGACACACCCACTTATGAAGTGACACACCCACTTATAAAATGACCCACCCACTTATGAGATGACACACCCAATTATGAAGTGACACACTCACTTATGAAATGACACACCCATTATGAAATTAAGCGCTTAACAATGAAATGACACATCCACATATGAAATGACACACCCATTTAAAGTAGCTATTCAAAGAAAATCAAAAATATGGCAATTTATGTATCTCTAGAAACTGGGAAGCTTACAGATGGCAATCGTATAAGTTTTATGTCAACTGCGTATCTGATGATTATAAAAACAACACAAATAAAAGCTCTTCTCAGCATCTGGAATATCCGAGGATTCGCCAGATATATAGCGATGTTTTGATGTCGTCACACTTGGGATCGATCCTGCTTAAGCAGACGACGTCCTATAATGAATGAACGTAATTGCAATGCAATTATTTATCAAATTATAAAGAGTTTGGTGTATTTAAACATGACCTTATTTCACACCATTATAAAGGGAAAGTGAAACTGATTCTGATAGCTAAAACCGTTTGATTGTAAATACACAGGAGAAGGGCCAATGATCAATGAAATAAACCCCACTTTCAAATTGAAAAGCCCTCCGAATAATAGCAGGATGGTATTCGTTCCCTCTTGAAACGCCGAACATGCACCGGTGCAAGCAGCTGAAAATACAATGGCGTCTTATTTTGTTTACAAGTGACTGATTCCTTTATTTTTTTAACGCTGCATTTTTCATCAAAATAATACCATACACGAAGTTAAGAGTGAGGCAACAGACTAACATTAAGACTGACGCTAGTCAAGGAAGAGAAATAAGTGAAGAGGAGATGACAAAATAGGCTCTGAAAAATGTGTAAGATGTTATGGGACATCGTCTGCTTAGACAGGACTGGTCCATGGTGTGTCGTCACATATCTCAGCAGCGTTCGAGAAGCTCTTCAGCTGCTATATCGGGGGCTGTATTTTACCGTTTTATAATTGATAATAATCATTATTTCAAATGTTTCCAAGCGTTGAATTTGGATAACCTTGTTTAATTTATGCCATCTATGCAATAATAAGTATTAAGCCAATATTAAAAATCATTAAAGTTCTACTTTAATGACACACCCGGGAGAGTCGATCAGTCGCCAGGAAGGTGGGGATGAATTAACCATAATCAAACACTCCACAACATGCACATTTAATTCAGAATTATTTTAGGGGCACCTGCCTCTGCCCCCCTCCCCCAGTCGACGCCACAGACATTTACTAGCTAAAGTAATGGTGCGAGTGAAAAAGTCACAATTGCATCTGTGTTTCACATGTTCAGTATATAGGAAAAGGTGTTGATAGGACAAGAGAGAGAAATGATAATAAGCCAACTGCACATACCCAATAACACGAACCAAAAGAGCGGTAAGAATCCGATCTGTCCTCTGAGTATCATCTTAAAGACATGAAAAATACTTATATCAGAAATCAGTAGCTTCTAATGAAATCCTCATATAAAGAGTCCAGCGTTTTTAAAGTTGGATTCATGGATCCCTTGTTGTATTACGAGGCGCTATATGCAGACGACACTCTTTACATGCAGCTATCGATCGACGAAGATTTCTGCGGGTTATTCTTTGGCGGGTTTTTCGGATGTATGGAATGGACATCATGTCGTCGCTCGTTCATTGGAAGGGGGCACGTGATGACGTCGTGGATGAGTCTTCAGGGGATTAAGCGACACCTTGCTTCCCAACATCGTCGGTGACGACTCGTGCACTACTTCAACAGAGACAATAGCAATAGCGGTGAGAACTGATGAATAAGAAAGTGAGTAAATAGAGCACGTAAAATGACAATTTTCACAAGAAGGCA
>CM046870.1:1961284-2026284 GCA_025617745.1 Heliocidaris erythrogramma | reverse complement strand
TATAAAGGTGAGAATATTTTATTTATGGGGAAACTGTTGAGGTCAATTTAGACAGCACACTGCTATCGAAAATGGTCAGTCAACAGAATATTTGGACATAACTGCGCCTTTGCTATTAACTAATAATATTCATCAATAGTTGAACAATCGACCAAATGAATCTAAAGTGTCATTTTGAGACCAAACTTACCGATTTCATTATTCCTGACTGGACATACATCTATGCTTGAGACAATGACAATGAATGAGACTGAACAATTCCCCTTTTTTTTAAATATGTGAAGCCATTATAATTCTGGAGCTTATAACCAGCAACAAGCTTTGCTTTACCTTAGGGTCCTTTGTAATTGTATCCTCATTTCCAATTTTGTTAGTCATTATTTTACAAGTAACGACAAGCAAACCAAAGTGATGTAATATATTTTATGTGTTTATTGAAAACTCCCTGTATTATTCTTATCATTATTATTTTTTGTAAACAAAACTGACAATAGTATAAACAAATGAAATGTGAAATATGAAAATAAAACGAAATAAACTTGAACCTGGACCTTAATGGATTAATGCAAGGCTGACAGGCTACCTTCCCTGAACGGAAGAAAATGGGTTACTATAATTATGTAATGTTGTCATTATTATAACGATTCCCAACTATAAGCCTGAATGCTACTTAAACTTTGATCCATTCCATCTACTACCACTTCATCTTTCCCTTGATAGGCCATGGGTCCACCTAATGAGGGCGCACTGCCATTTGGGAGGGGGTGTGCATCGGTCTTGTTAAGTGGATAAAATGCGTTAGAACTGGGGAGCGTTTTATCAAGTGTTTTGTCAGTGATTTTTACTGACAAATTTGCTCTCAGCCAATCAGATGCTTGCCTTTTGACAAGGCCTCGTGACTTGGCTATTTTCCTCGTCATGCTGTGCCTGAGATGAGTCTAGCCGGCGACGAAAAGAATCAACACGGCCCTGGTGAACGCGCCGATATGAATTATTCACGAGTTGACGTTCGTATGCTTAAACACGCCTACCGAGGATTATCGACCAATCACAACAGTATCTGCGGGGCTTGCTTTCCATGATTGATGTACTAGTAGCTTGCACGGGCCGCGCTAGCTCGAGATGAAGGCGAATTTGCATACCAAATGTATGCTGACGTCATGCGAAGATACGTTTGCTGATTGGCTCCTACCTATAAGGTAGCAGATCCTCGCTAGGAACAAATGATAACATAATAAATACAGGCCAGGTTCCAAAAGGCCCTCGGACTCACGTCGCTCGATCGCGCATTCACCGGGCTGGGCGGCTAGTCTTGTTATGCAGCCACTACTAGTTTACTTGCCGAGAAAAATAGCCAAGTCACGAGGGCCTTGTCAAAAGGCTAATCAGATGCAAGCATTTCAATAGCTTATAACAGTTGTTGGTAAACATCACTGACAAAACGCTTGATGAAACGCTCCCCTGGTCCCCATTTCATAGAATTTGCTATCAATAACAATTTACAATTAAGCTACTGAAATCCTTAAATCTGATTGGCCGAGAGCAAATTTGTCATCGAGGTTGGACAGTTGATAACCAGTTTTATGAAACAGGACCCAGGGACCAGGGCTATCGAATTTGAGGAGGTCGTGTCATCATCATCATCATCATCACGTCAATAAAATAATATTCGCTTGGATCCAGATGAGGCATGCGGCTTGTCTTTGTTAAAAAAAAACCTCATCTGCCCCCGACAAAGGAATTAATTAATAAGGTTGAAGATTTGTCAATCTGTCGGTCAGTTGAATCTGGTGTCGCCGGAACTATTGGCCTGTCTCCGTGGTCCAGTGGTTAAGGCATTGGCGTTATAAGCCAACGACCCGGGTTCGATTCCCGGCGGAGACATTTTTTCAAGCTTTGCAAAAATTTCAATTTCAAAAAGGGAGGACAGCTCTGGGGAACTTTGATTTAAGTTACGCAACCATTATTCTCTCATTTCCTTTTACATTGTATTTATTTCCACGACAGTTTCCAAAGCTGTTGTATAATACAATTGTGTATATATATATATATATATATATACACACACACACACACTGTATTATAAATTCAAAATGATTACTTTTCAGCTTGTTCTGAAGCCCCTGGCTGCTGGTGTACAAGGAGAGGTAACAGGATTGGCTTCTGTGGAGGTAAACCAAAATAATTCTTTATTTATTCATTTATTAATTTCATCCTTTCGTCTGGTATACTTTTTGCCGTCGAGAGGAGAATAGGCAAGAGTTTTTTATGATGTAATATTGACACGCGAATTATACTTTGACTCATAACGTCCTCACATGCCGTGATGATGCACAAAACATAGATCTCGACCATCAAAGAAAGAACGACAGAAAGCACAGAGCATCATTAGTGGTATATACCCATAAATATCTGGCGAACTTAACATAATATTAGCTTTGTGTTATCGAGTCATTCTTTCACGTAGCCTTTTGTTTAAAAAAAAGCCCTCAGAATTGCCTTCGCCAATGGAATGGTTTTAACGAAATAAATACTAATTGCTACATCCTTTCACCCGTTGATTAAATTGGCCCTGCATGGTTCTTGGTTATATTGATATTGATCAGTGGCGGATCTACATAGGGTGGAAAGTTTCCACTGGAAACCGACACGTGCCCCCCCCCCCCCGCTTTTTGAAACCCTACTGACATACCTGAAGTACAATAAAACATATTACCCTTTATTGTGTACTTTGGCGGCATGCCCTGTGCCCCTTCTATTGACAAAAACCCTGGATCCACCCCTAATATTGATACACGCTTCGGCGACAATTGTTCCACCGTCACTAACCGAATTTTTCACTTCAACCCATGAAAAATATACCTAACCCCTAACCCTAAACCTAACCTAAAACCCAATTACATGCAACCTTAACCCTAACTATATATTTGACGAAATAAAGCCCTGATCCTTATTTTCACCTGGAGCAAATGTCGGAGCACCAGGGGAGCGTTTCATCAAGTGTTTTGCCGGTGATCTTTACCGACAAATTTGCTCTCAGCCAATCAGATGCAATGATTTCATTAGCTTATAACAGTTGTCGGTAAAAATCACCGACAAAACACTTGGTGAAACGCTCCCCAGGAGCATGATTTTCTTCAATTGTCATTGTTATTATAATTCAGGTGCTGGAGGTGGTGGTATCTAAACAACAGATGAAACGTTTGGCTTTATGGACAGGACATCCTACCGATCAATCATGTGGATTCTGTATTTCGTGACGTCATAATTATTTCTTGTAAGTTTATTGATTTGACAGGCCTGTAGAAATCATCTTTAATAAATTTTATGCAAAATGATTACAAAGAAATAATGCGTAATGTTTCATGATGGAGCGATTCACTGCACCCCTCTGATGTTCTGAACATAATTATACTTCAGTATAATTATGATGAGTGAGAGCTATTCTACTGAAAGGGGGAGGGGGTCAAGAGCTAGAGAGGTTGTGTGTGTGTGTGTGGGTGTGTGTGGGTGTGGGCGTGTTTAGCCGTATGTCCGAGAACATTTTCGGACAGAGAACAAAAAAAAAATATGATGACAATGGTCCTCGGAAGCCGAACAATGGTCCTCGAACGTCGAACAATGAATTTGTGCCTTATTCCGTCGACTGTCCGAGGACGGAGGAACAATAGAGGAACAATACTTGTCCTCGGAAATAAAGCAATACAAGACTGTGTGTTGGGTGTGTGGGTGGGTGTGCGTGTGTGCGTGTGAGAGAGAGAGACAGAGAGAGACAGAGACGGGAAGGGGGAGGGGGAGGGAGAGGGAGAGGGGGCGGTCGGAGAGGGGAGACGGAAATAGAGAGAGGGGTGCAGTGATAGGGGTAGGATGGGAAAGAGAGAAGTTTTCGTTACACAGGATAAAATACTGTAGTATGTTTATGTAATATGTCGATTCTAATAACAGCAAGGTTTCCGAGGTTTAAAATTTGCATTATGAAGATTTATCAAAATTTATAAGCACAATAAATGTGATTCGGAGATAACAGATGTACAGGCCAGGGTTCATACCCTATTGAAGTTGAAATATTCACAACCCGGTAACGGGTAAATCCTAAAAATGAGGCAAAAGTCCTAATTGGTTGATAAAATACAAATGAACAATGATATAAATTAGCGGGGAGGGTGTGGAGTCCAATCATCCCTCAACTCTCTCGCTCTCGCTCTCTCTCTCCCTCTCTCTCTCTCTCTCTCTCTCTCTTCTGCTTTTCTGTTTTTCGCGACTAGAGAGGGGCACCTTGTATGTCCTAAGACGTATGGCCTGAATAAGACGAAAAAACAGTTTCGTAAGTGGAAAAGGGCAATTTAATATGAAAATACTGTATCACCCCAAAGAAAGTGTTTTAAAGTGTTTATAATAGAAATGTTGGAATATAGGCCTACAGCAATGTGGCTTGTTTTGCGACTGCCAAGTGAAAATGATGTACATGTATATGAATATAAGCCATGTAAGACTCCATAATTATGTCAATCTTAGCATTGTGAGGAGAATTAAAATTGTGTGTATAATATACTAGTAGAAGAAATAGAGGAACAAGAATAAAATTCATACTTAGAGCAAATTTAAAAAAACGTAAATGCAAATAGATGTACATGTAGATTCCGTAGCTCTCCTTCCTTTTCCTGAGCCTCTTCTTGCCACCGCTGGGGCGAGGGGCCTTGACTGCTTTCTTGGAGTAGAATTTGATTCCAAGTATTGTAATTCATTCATTAATAACAGGTTAATGGAATACCTCGTTACTACGTCCCCAGGAAAGAAACATCCATAAATTTGAATAACTTTGTGAACAAGGCTATTACTGTGTTCACGAAGTGACGGATGAGCGCGCAACTATAAAAGAAAGTTAGTTTTGAATAAATCAAAGTTTTAAACCATAATCTCATCCTCTTTAAAATGTATGAAGGGGAATAAATTTTATATCCTGGGATAGATTGGATTTCCATGTTTAATTCTACATTTAATTATTTGCATATTTATTCATATTTGGGGGGGGGGGTGAACTGTAAACATCACCGTCATTTCGTGAAAACACAAATTTCAAGGACGCGCTTTGATTTGTTTTCACGAAGTGACGGATCTCAGCCGCGCACGTAAAACATACGGGACGGCTGCAAGCCGACACTTCGTAAAAACAGAAAATCCTTTTACTTGGTATACTTCTTGACGTTATCGCCATAGTTACATAATTTGACATCTTTATGGTCTGAAACTTTGTGAGGTTCAAAATGTTAGTGAATGATGTCCAGATATGCAAAAATATGCGATTTTCCTCATTACCGCGTCACTTAGTGAAAAGAGGGATGCCTATATGGAAGTACTGAGCTCGGGTGCTGTGCTATTCAGTATATTAAATACCATATTACAAAAATTATACGTCATTCTTTTAAAGTGTTTGATCCTTTTTGTCGCCGGAACTATTGGCCTGTCTCCGTGGTCCAGTGGTTAAGGCATTGGCGTTATAAGCCAACGACCCGGGTTCGATTCCCGGCGGAGACATTTTTTCAAGCTTTGCAAAAATTTCAATTTCAAAAAGGGAGGACAGCTCTGGGGAACTTTGATTTAAGTTACGCAACCATTATTCTCTCATTTCCTTTTACATTGTATTTATTTCCACGACAGTTTCCAAAGCTGTTGTATAATACAATTGTGTATATATATATATATATATATATATATATATATATATATATATATATATACACACACACACACACACACACTGTATTATAAATTCAAAATGATTACTTTTCAGCTTGTTCTGAAGCCCCTGGCTGCTGGTGTACAAGGAGAGGTAACAGGATTGGCTTCTGTGGAGGTAAACCAAAATAATTCTTTATTTATTCATTTATTAATTTCATCCTTTCGTCTGGTATACTTTTTGCCGTCGAGAGGAGAATAGGCAAGAGTTTTTTATGATGTAATATTGACACGCGAATTATACTTTGACTCATAACGTCCTCACATGCCGTGATGATGCACAAAACATAGATCTCGACCATCAAAGAAAGAACGACAGAAAGCACAGAGCATCATTAGTGGTATATACCCATAAATATCTGGCGAACTTAACATAATATTAGCTTTGTGTTATCGAGTCATTCTTTCACCTAGCCTTTTGTTTAAAAAAAAAGCCCTCAGAATTGCCTTCGCCAATGGAATGGTTTTAACGAAATAAATACTAATTGCTACATCCTTTCACCCGTTGATTAAATTGGCCCTGCATGGTTCTTGGTTATATTGATATTGATCAGTGGCGGATCTACATAGGGTGGAAAGTTTCCACTGGAAACCGACACGTGCCCCCCCCCCCCCCCGCTTTTTGAAACCCTACTGACATACCTGAAGTACAATAAAACATATAACCCTTTATTGTGTACTTTGGCGGCATGCCCTGTGCCCCTTCTATTGACAAAAACCCTGGATCCACCCCTAATATTGATACACGCTTCGGCGACAATTGTTCCACCGTCACTAACCGAATTTTTCACTTCAACCCATGAAAAATATACCTAACCCCTAACCCTAAACCTAACCTAAAACCCAATTACATGCAACCTTAACCCTAACTATATATTTGACGAAATAAAGCCCTGATCCTTATTTTCACCTGGAGCAAATGTCGGAGCACCAGGGGAGCGTTTCATCAAGTGTTTTGCCGGTGATCTTTACCGACAAATTTGCTCTCAGCCAATCAGATGCAATGATTTCATTAGCTTATAACAGTTGTCGGTAAAAATCACCGACAAAACACTTGGTGAAACGCTCCCCAGGGGCATGATTTTCTTCAATTGTCATTGTTATTATAATTCAGGTGCTGGAGGTGGTGGTATCTAAACAACAGATGAAACGTTTGGCTTTATGGACAGGACATCCTACCGATCAATCATGTGGATTCTGTATTTCGTGACGTCATAATTATTTCTTGTAAGTTTATTGATTTGACAGGCCTGTAGAAATCATCTTTAATAAATTTTATGCAAAATGATTACAAAGAAATAATGCGTAATGTTTCATGATGGAGCGATTCACTGCACCCCTCTGATGTTCTGAACATAATTATACTTCAGTATAATTATGATGAGTGAGAGCTATTCTACTGAAAGGGGGAGGGGGTCAAGAGCTAGAGAGGTTGTGTGTGTGTGTGTGGGTGTGTGTGGGTGTGGGCGTGTTTAGCCGTATGTCCGAGAACATTTTCGGACAGAGAACAAAAAAAAATATGATGACAATGGTCCTCGGAAGCCGAACAATGGTCCTCGAACGTCGAACAATGAATTTGTGCCTTATTCCGTCGACTGTCCGAGGACGGAGGAACAATAGAGGAACAATACTTGTCCTCGGAAATAAAGCAATACAAGACTGTGTGTTGGGTGTGTGGGTGGGTGTGCGTGTGTGCGTGTGAGAGAGAGAGACAAAGAGAGACAGAGACGGGAAGGGGGAGGGGGAGGGAGAGGGAGAGGGGGCGGTCGGAGAGGGGAGACGGAAATAGAGAGAGGGGTGCAGTGATAGGGGTAGGATGGGAAAGAGAGAAGTTTTCGTTACACAGGATAAAATACTGTAGTATGTTTATGTAATATGTCGATTCTAATAACAGCAAGGTTTCCGAGGTTTAAAATTTGCATTATGAAGATTTATCAAAATTTATAAGCACAATAAATGTGATTCGGAGATAACAGATGTACAGGCCAGGGTTCATACCCTATTGAAGTTGAAATATTCACAACCCGGTAACGGGTAAATCCTAAAAATGAGGCAAAAGTCCTAATTGGTTGATAAAATACAAATGAACAATGATATAAATTAGCGGGGGAGGGTGTGGAGTCCAATCATCCCACAACTCTCTCGCTCTCGCTCTCTCTCTCTCTCCCTCTCTCTCTCTCTCTCTCTCTTCTGCTTTTCTGTTTTTCGCGACTAGAGAGGGGCACCTTGTATGTCCTAAGACGTATAGTCTGAATAAGACGAAAAAACAGTTTCGGAAGTGGAAAAGGGCAATTTAATATGAAAATACTGTATCACCCCAAAGAAAGTGTTTTAAATTGTTTATAATAGAAAAGTTGGAATATAGGCCTACAGCAATGTGGCTTGTTTTGCGACTGCCAAGTGAAAATGATGTATATGAATATAAGCCATGTAAGACTCCATAATTATGTCAATCTTAGCATTTTTTTATTTTTGATTTGATTTGATTTTATTTCTACATTTTTCCATGTATATAACAAAGGCAAGAGATAACATATAAACAGATTATGCATAATACAAAATAATACATACATATAAACATATAAGCAAATGAATTACATAATATACATATAGAGTTTAACGTATTATATAAAAATAGAAATATAAGTAATGTATACTAGTAATTTGTAAGTATTATGCAATACAGCAAGTTGAAAAAATGTAGGAGACTGCCATCATAAGCAAAGCTTGACGAGGATGACAGCCTCAAAGAAATAACATGGAGGTAACATCTTACTATAAAAACAAACAAAAAAACAAGAGAAGAGAAAAGAAATATGCGCATTACTGCGCAGGAGTGTGTGTGTGTGTGTGTGTGTGTGTGTGTGCGTGTGCATATTGTATTTTGCGTAATGAAAATGGTGTGTTATGGGAGAACATAAGCCGTTATCTATTGATGTTATGGAATATTGAATTAAGAATGTCAAGATACAATGCAAAATAGTCTTTCTGACACAACTTAACAGAGTGACCAAGAGTTGAGAAATATCAAGTCTGTTGATATTTTGAATACAACATTTTTTTTAGGGATGCCTTAAAAGAAAAGAGAGACACACATTGTCTTATTTGATTTGGTAAGGTATTCCAAACGTCTGGTCCATGATGTCTTATTGATTTTTGAGCTTTTATTATTTTGGGATTTTCTAAATGATAATCTATAGATCGACGGGTCGGATATGTATGAATGTTAGAGTTTAACTGAAATATATTGTGAAATAAAGAAGGAAGATGATTATAGGAATATTTATACATAAAAATGCCTGTCTGCAAAGTATGAATATCTTGTACTTTCAAAGTTTTTAACGATGAAATACAGGTTCCGTGTGTGCCAAATAACTTGAGTTTGTAATAATGCGAATAGCTCGCTTCTGAAGCAAAAACAACGAATTAATTCTTATATTACTACAATTGCCCCATACAATATTACAATATAACACATGTGATAAAACCAACGAATTATACAGTATAACCATGGACCTCTCTGTAAGAAAATCTTTTAACTTATATAGAATTCCAATATTCCTAGACATTGATGTATGTATATTAAGTATATGATCATTAAAACTTAAATGAGAATCAATTGTGATCCCTAAAAATTTTGTAGATTGTTTCTCAATGAGCGGCAAACCGTCAATCTCAACATTACAATTTATATGTCTATGCGCATTACTATTTGTAAAATAAATAAAGTTCGTTTTCTCTATATTTAATGACAATTTATTGTATTTAAACCACTGAGAAATCTTCGATAGTTCACTGTTTAACTGCGTTATCAGAGTATCAATGTTCTTATGGGAGCAACAAATGCTGGTATCAAGTTTAAAAGTGGAGAAGATCTAATAATGTCATTTATATAAATAATAAATAATAAAGGACCTAATATCGATCCTTGAGGTATCCCACATTTAATATTTAGTTTGTTTGATTCATGACTTTCGAAAGATACATATTGTTGCCGGTCTTCCAAATAATTATTAAACCATGAAAGAACTTGACCTCTGACTCCGTAATTTTGTAATTTGTGAATTAATATCTTGTGATCTATTGTGTCGAAGGCTTCTGACAGGTCCATAAATACTCCTATAACATGTTCATTGTTTGAAAAGGCTTAAATTATTTTATCATACATGTGTAAAATAGCATAATCAGTAGAGTGACCATGTCTAAAGCCAAATTGGTTTGGAATTAATAAATCATTTTTTTGCAGAAATGTAGGCCTATGAAGTCGTTTATAAATAATCTTTTCAAGAATTTTAGAAATACTTGGTAATAATGATATGGGCCTTTAGTTAGAAATTAAGGAAATGTCATCTTTTTTTATAAATGGGAACTAATTTAGCGATTTTGAGGGAGTTCGGGCATTTGCCCGTTAACAATGACTGGTTAAAGATATACGTTAAGGGGGTTACAATATAAAAAATAATTTGTTTTAATAAGCAAACACTTATACCATCATGGCCACTAGAATTTGTAGAATTAAGTTGTCGAACTATATTTATAATTTCATTTTCATTGGTTGGAATAAAATATAAAGAATTATCACAAGGGGGTGGTAAGAATTTCGTGTAATTTGCTTCACCAGCATTTATATTTGCTGCTAAATTAGGACCAACATTTATGTAATACTCATTAAAAGCATTTGAAAATCTGATTGGATCAGTAATTTGTTGTTCATCAACTATAAAACAATCATTATTTTGTTTCGTTTTCTGTCCTAAAAGATCCTTTACAGTTTTCCATAATAAATTAGTGTTACTTTTATTTGTATTTATATTATTAGAATAATATAACTTTTTAGATAATAGTATGGAATATGTAAGAATATTTCTATAAGTTTTATATTTATTATGTTTTTCCATACACTGACTTTTAAGGGCTTCCCTATATAATTTATTACGAGTGGCTATGGACCGTTTAATACCCTTAGTAATCCATGGTTGCTTAACCTTATTAGACCTTTTTGAATTCACTAACGGTACATTTTTATTATAATAAAATAACAAAGTTTTCATAAAATTATCATATGCTATATTAATGTCCGATTCATTTAATACATCATCCCATTTTTCTTGTGCTAAATGAAAATTTAATATTTCTATATTTCGTTTTGTTTCTTTTCTGTGCTTTTGATATCTATTTTTATTCTTATTTTGAATAAACTGAGATTGAGAAATAGTAAATATTGGTAAATGATCAGAAACATCATAATAAAGTAAACCATAAAAATTTATTTTATGAGTTACATTAGAAAATATGTTATCAATAAGAGTCTTTGAATTACCTGAAATTCTAGTAGCTTTATCAATATGAGAATTAAAAGCATAAGACTGTAAAGTGCTAACAAATTTCACTGTATGATTATTATCAATATCAAGTAAATTAATATTAAAATCGCCCATTATATAAACTTCTTTATTTTCTTTGCTTACAGTATCGAGACATTCATCGAGTTTATCAAGAAAAGTATCAACATTATTGTTGGGAGGTCTATATATCATACCTATTATTATATATTTAGTTTCATCATTTAATATTTCAACAAATAATTCTTCAAAACTATCAGTTTGTACATGTAAATCGGGCCGTAACCTAATTTTAAGATTATTATGCATGTACAGTGCTACACCGCCTCCTCGACTATGGATACGATCAGAACGATACATTTGATAGTTAGCTATATTACATAAAGGAGGGGAATTTTTTTGTAGCCAAGTTTCGGACAAACCTATAACAGAAAACGGGAAATTATCTAATTGAGAAAATAGTAATTGTATAGATTCAAAATTCTTATTTAAACTTCTTGCATTAACATGAAATAAACTAAATGGTTGATGAGGGTAAACATTTTTATGACAATGAGAAGTATTTCTTGGCGATACATTTGCGTCAATTCGATCACTGCATTCTAATTGATTGAATCTAGAATTAAACTCTTCTACTGTAAAATAATTGCTTTCATTATTTCTCAACTCCTGGTCAGAATTTGTGTCCTGAAAAATCATTTACAAATAGGAATGCATTGACTGAATATAATAACCATAACGAGGAATATGTGAGTGTTTGTGTATGTTTGTGTATGTCTGCGGGGGTGAGGCTTACTAGGTGTAAGTGAGGGTGTGTGTGTGTGTGTGTTACATGAACACTTGACCAATGGCATTTAGGGCTGAGTGGTGACATAAACATAAATTCTTTCAGCTCTCATAATCAAATATATCTATAAACAATAAGGGACATTCAATATCGAATGTGTCATACTATGCAGAAATAGAAACCGCTTTATGAAATAAGTAGGCCTATGTACCCTGAGAAATTAATCATAATAAATGTGTAGTGACTAAAATTATATTTAGCTAATAATCGTCAATATAGCACATCGTCATTCCAAATTTCCTTTTTTTATAAATTAGAAAGTATGCATAAGAAAGTTATTTGTTGTTGTCTTTTGACACTTGGATGATGCAGTACAACTATATTACTATAACAAACTCAGTTGCATGTCTTATATGAATCATATATTAAAAAAAACATAGCATGTCATTGAGAACAAATTATAAAATTTACTATGCATAAATTCTTTCAGCTCTCATAATCAAATATATCTATAAACAATAATAACGGACCTTCAATATCAAATGTGTCATACATACATGCAGAAATAGAAACTGCTATATGAAATAAATACACTGACAAATTAATCATGATAAATGTGTAATGACTAAAATTATATTTAGCGAATAAAGCTGATCCGCAGGGAATACAGCTTTTATGGATATATTATTTAACAAAAATTTGGAACGCATATAAAAAAATATATATATCGGTGACTGCAGGTGTCGATATTAAATAAAAATTTAAAATTAGAATTATATACTTTATATACTACCAGACTACACAATGCCGAAAAATATGGCATTAATATTATTTTTTTATGAATTTCTCTAAACAAAGATATAAAACATTTAATAAATTCCTAAATACACAATTTTCTTCCAATAGGTAGGCCTATAATGTAGACATTGTATAGAGGTGAATTCATATTTGTGCAATATTACAACATTGAGAGGAGAATTAAAATTGTGTGTATAATATACTAGTAGAGGAAATAGAGGAACAAGAATAAAATTCATACTTAGAGCAAATTTAAAAAACGTAAATGCAAATAGATGTAGATTCCGTAGCTCTCCTTCCTTTTCCTGCGCCTCTTCTTGCCACCGCTGGGGCGAGGGGCCTTGACTGCTTTCTTGGAGTAGAATTGGATTCCAAGTATTGTAATTCATTCATTAATAACAGGTTAATGGAATACCTCGTTACTACGTCCCCAGGAAAGAAACATCCATAAATTTGAATAACTTTGTGAACAAGGCTATTACTAGTTATGTTCACACGTAGTACATAGCACCGATGCTATGTTAGCATCGATGCTATGTAAGTTTCAAAAATATTTCCAGTACGTTCAGACAGGCCGTGATCAACTTGCTTCTATCACCCACTCGTGACTATTCATCGCTCACCCGCTGCCAAAACAATAATTACTGCGCCACACAGAGTGACCCGAGTATAATTGGTATGCATGGTCAAACGCGCGGAAGTTATATGTCTTCATAAATCAACATAATAACACTATAACAATTCATTTGTAATATCGATAATACAATCAAGTAGCAAATATATGTGTTATAATACTTAATTTTAAATGTACATGTCAAAATTGACTGAACTCCAATCTTATGCCAAAATAAAACACATGCATGAACACTATATTCTCTGGTAAGCACATGTAAATCAATATCTAAAGACCACATCATACTTTAATAAGGTCTGATTCTGAAAGAGCAGATTCTCAGCTTTAAAATGATATATAACTCATTGGATGTTCATAACTCAATGTACAAAGAGAAGAATGCACAGTCCCTCATAATGTTACTTCTTAATAAGGGTTTAAAGTTTGCAGTCTATTGAAGCACTCTGACTTGCAAAGTGTTGTGCTAAGGTGACAAATGGAGGATTAGAACTCAATGAAAGTTTCTATGAAGGGATTATCAGATTGTCCTAAAACTTGGCATACTACATAGACATATCCTGTTTATCATATAATGCACAAGTATCAATGCAAGAACTTACTCCGGGAGATTTATGGGAGATTAAAATGAGACAAGTAGTCAGGGTCGTGAAAAAGAAAAGTAATACAACAAAATCCAGAGAAGACACACATAAGTTTGATAAAAAGCTGGCAAAAGTACCACTTCTAGATTGTTTGGTGCCTCCACATTTTAGATTACTTAGAAAAAAGTATACTCTTTCAGGAAATACCCAAAACTAAAATTTGACCATGCATGCCAACCAAAACACATTGATTGATCTCTAACTGAAAATCACACAGTTCCACTTTTGGGTGGTTTTGTGGTGCCTCGTGCCTGGTCATATAAAAAAGAAAAAGATAAAAAGAAGGAACCCCCCCCCCCCCAAAAAAAAGCCCTTCCTTACCACACAGTATACACATTACCCTACTATACCCCTATATACATCACATGAATACATACATTACATTACAGTACCAGATGAAACAGACAGAATGATAATATAAAAAAAAGTAGGGAAGAGGGTACATCACATGAATACATACATTGCATTATATTATAGCACCACATGAAACAGATAGAATTATAATAGCAGCGAGTGAAGATAGCAGCGATTGCGCTCACACAACAAATAGTCACAAGCGCGGTGGGTGGTCTACCGCAAAGCGTCGATGCTTTGTCGCTGGCTCCTGAGATTTACTCCTGCTAAACTCGCTGCAAGAATAGTTTGGAAACTCGCTTCTATCTCGTGACTATCTGCGTTCAGACAGTGTTTGGTCTCGACACTATCTGGTCTTCACCAAAATAGCATCGACACCTCGATAGCATCGACGCTATCGCTCTACGTGTGAACGTACCTACTGTGTTCACGAAGTGACGGATGAGCGCGCAACTATAAAAGAAAGTTAGTTTTGAATAAATCAAAATTTTAAACCATAATCTCATCCTCTTTAAAATGTATGAAGGGGAATGAATTTTATATCCTGGGATAGATCGGATTTCCATGTTTAATTCTACATTTACGGGACGGCTGCAAGCCGACACTTCGTAAAAACAGAAAATCCTTTTACTTGGTATTCTTCTTGACGTTATCGCCATAGTTACATAATTTGACATCTTTATGGTCTGAAACTTTGTGAGGTTCAAAATGTTAGTGAATGATGTCCAGATATGCAAAAATATGCGATTTTCCTCATTACCGCGTCACTTAGTGAAAAGAGGGCTGCCTATATGGAAGTACTGACCTCGGGTGCTGTGCTATTCAGTATATTAAATACCATATTACAAAACTTATACGTCATTCTTTTAAAGTGATTGATCCTTTTTGTCGCCGGAACAATTGGCCTGTCTCCGTGGTCCAGTGGTTAAGGCATTGGTGTTATAAGCCATCGACCCGGGTTCGATTCCCGGCAGAGACATTTTTTCAAGCTTTGCAAAAAATTCAATTTCAAAAAGGGAGGACAGCTCTGGGGAACTTTGATTTAAGTTACGCAACCATTATTCTCTCCTTTCCTTTTACATTGTATTTATTTCCACGAGAGTTTCCAAAGCTGTTGTATAATACAATTGTATATATGTATATATATAATATATATATATATATAAACACACTGTATTATAAATTCAAAATGATTACTTTTCAGCTTGTTCTGAAGCCCCTGGCTGCTGGTGTACAAGGAGAGGTAACAGGATTGGCTTCTGTGGAGGTAAACCAAAATAATTCTTTATTTATTCATTTATTAATTTCATCCTTTCGTCTGGTATACTTTTTGCCGTCGAGAGGAGAATAGGCAAGAGTTTTTTATGATGTAATATTGACACGCGAATTATACTTTGACTCATAACGTCCTCACATGCCGTGATGATGCACAAAACATAGATCTCGACCATCAAAGAAAGAACGACAGAAAGCACAGAGCATCATTAGTGGTATATACCCATAAATATCTGGCGAACTTGACATAATATTAGCTTTGTGTTATCGAGTCATTCTTTCACGTAGCCTTTTGTTTAAAAAAAAGCCCTCAGAATTGCCTTCGCCAATGGAATGGTTTTAACGAAATAAATACTAATTGCTACATCCTTTCACCCGTCGATTAAATTGGCCCTGCATGGTTCTTGGTTCTGAATGATATTAATCATCACATCATCTTTGTTATATTGATATTGATCAGTGGCGGATCTACATAGGGTGGAAAGTTTCCACTGGAAACCGACCCGTGCCCCCCCCCCCCGCTTTTTGAAACCCAACTGACATACCTGAAGTACAATAAAAAATATTACCCTTTATTGTGTACTTTGGCGGCATGCCCTGTGCCCCTTCTATTGACAAAAACCCTGGATCCATCCCTAATATTGATACACGCTTCGGCGACAATTGTTCCACCGTCACTAACCGAATTTTTCACTTCAACCCATGAAAAATATACCTAACCCCTAACCCTGAACCTAACCTAAAACCCAATTACATGCAACCTTAACCCTAACTATATATTTGACGAAATAAAGCCCTGATCCTTATTTTCACCTGGAGCAAATGTCGGAGCACCAGGGGAGCGTTTCATCAAGTGTTTTGCCCGTGATCTTTACCGACAAATTTGCTCTCAGCCAATCAGATGCAAGGATTTCATTAGCTTATAACAGTTGTCGGTAAAAATCACCGACAAAACACTTGGTGAAACGCTCCCCAGGAGCATGATTTTCTTCAATTGTCATTGTTATTATAATTCAGGTGCTGGAGGTGGTGGTATCTAAACAACAGATGAAACGTTTGGCTTTATGGACAGGACATCCGACCGATCAATCATGTGGATTCTGTATTTCGTGACGTCATAATTATTTCTTGTAAGTTTATTGATTTGACAGGCCTGTAGAATAAATTTTATGCAAAATGATTACAAAGAAATAATGCGTAATGTTTCATGATGGAGCGATTCACTGCACCCCTCTGATGTTCTGAATATAATTATACTTCAGTATAATAATTATGATGAGTGAGAGCTATTCTACTGAAAGGGAGAGGGGGTCAAGAGCTAGAGAGGTTGTGTGTGTGTGTGTGTGTGTGTGGGTGTGTGTGGGTGTGGACGTGTTTAGCCGTATGTCCGAGAACATTTTCGGACAGAGAACAAAAAAAAATATGATGACAATGGTCCTCGGAAGCCGAACAATGGTCCTCGAACGTCGAACAATGAATTTGTGCCTTATTCCGTCGACTGTCCGAGGACGGAGGAACAATAGAGGAACAATACTTGTCCTCGGAAATAAAGCAATACAAGACTGTGTGTTGGGTGTGTGGGTGGGTGTGCGTGTGTGCGTGTGAGAGAGAGAGACAGAGAGAGACAGAGACGGGAAGGGGGAGGGGGAGGGAGAGGGAGAGGGGGCGGTCGGAGAGGGGAGACGGAAATAGAGAGAGGGGTGCAGTGATAGGGGTAGGATGGGAAAGAGAGAAGTTTTCGTTACACAGGATAAAATACTGTAGTATGTTTATGTAATATGTCGATTCTAATAACAGCAAGGTTTCCGAGGTTTAAAATTTGCATTATGAAGATTTATCAAAATTTATAAGCACAATAAATGTGATTCGGAGATAACAGATGTACAGGCCAGGGTTCATACCCTATTGAAGTTGAAATATTCACAACCCGGTAACGGGTAAATCCTAAAAATGAGGCAAAAGTCCTAATTGGTTGATAAAATACAAATGAACAATGATATAAATTAGCGGGGGAGGGTGTGGAGTCCAATCATCCCTCATCTCTCTCGCTCTCGCTCTCTCTCCCTCTCTCTCTCTCTCTCTCTCTCTCTCTTCTGCTTTTCTGTTTTTCGCGACTAGAGAGGGGCACCTTGTATGTCCTAAGACGTATGGTCTGAATAAGACGAAAAAACAGTTTCGGAAGTGGAAAAGGGCAATTTAATATGAAAATACTGTATCACCCCAAAGAAAGTGTTTTAAATTGTTTATAATAGAATTGTTGGAATATAGGCCTACAGCAATGTGGCTTGTTTTGCGAATGCCAAGTGAAAATGATGTATATGAATATAAGCCATGTAAGACTCAATAATTATGTCAATCTTAGCATTGTGAGGAGAATTAAAATTGTGTGTATAATATACTAGTAGAGGAAATAGAGGAACAAGTATAAAATTCAT
The DNA here is from genome assembly GCA_025617745.1 of Heliocidaris erythrogramma. Taxonomy (NCBI): domain Eukaryota; kingdom Metazoa; phylum Echinodermata; class Echinoidea; order Camarodonta; family Echinometridae; genus Heliocidaris; species Heliocidaris erythrogramma. The sequence goes on along the minus strand of CM046870.1, from coordinate 2,008,282 downwards.
ACTTAGAGCAAATTTAAAAAATGTAAAGGATATACGGTTACTGGTAGACCACTATAAGGTTTTTATTAAATTGCCGTACTGCATTATTATCTTCTAATCTGTAGTATTTTAATGAATTAAAATGAAATAATAATTTAGAAAAAAATTGAAAGGATTCAAATCGATTGATCATTTATAATTCACCTTTCACCAGAAAGGTTAAAATCGTACGACGTGTTGCTTCTCTCTCTTTTCTCTCTCTGTCTCTCTTTCTTTCTCTTTCTCTTTCTCTCTCTCCCTCTATATTGGACGGTGTCATAAAAATAGTGACACATTTTTTTGTGAATTATATACAGTAAATAAGATACAGTTTATGGTTGTGGAAGAATAAGGGTACACAAAATATTAGATCTCTGATTCCCCACGATTGTTTATCTTGTCTCCGCTTCAATACAGTGTAATTGTTTTAAAAAATGGTTGTTTATTATATAAAGCGCCTCTCCAATAGACCGCTTCGGTAATGTATGCAAAATTATGCATACCTTTCAAACAAAGGTTGTTCTTGACAACCTGAAAGCTTACCGGAGGCTTGCCAGGCGTAGCAACAAAAAAAAAACTGGATTCCAAGCATTGAGGCTCATTTATAACAAGAGCCCCAGGGGGCACGACGCTCACCTGAGGTGGATCAATTCACATCTGGTGCATGTTCTCTCTAGCACATGAACAACTTTCATTCTTCATATATAGAGGTATCTCTATACACAATACCAAGTCTGAGCTTCCTACCAAGTTCCAATCATGGGTTTTGGAGAAGCTGAAAATGTAAAAAGTTTATGGATGGCGGACAACTTGCCCCACCCCCCCCCCCCCCCTCCAGTATGTTACCCCCACAGACCCCCTATAGGGCCACTCAGAAAAAAATCTCCATACACAATACCAAGTCTGAGCTATTCCTGGTTCTGGAGAAGATGTTTGAAATTTACATAGATTTTACAATTGGGGGCTCTCCCCCTGGGCCCCCTGGGGGCCACATGTACCATTTTAGCACCTTTGGATCCCCTACCCCTAAGGATGATTCCTACCAAGTTTGGTTGAATTCCGATCATGTGTTTTGGAGAAGATCAGAATGTACATTTTGCCTGGCAGCGCCCCCCCCCCCCCCTCCAGTATGTTACCCCCACAGGGCCCCTACAGGGCCATTCAGATAAATTTCATGAACAACATTCATTCTTCATCCATAGAGGTATCTCCATACACAATACCAAGTCTGAGCTATTCCTGGTTCTGGAGAAGATGTTTGAAATTTACATAGCTTTTACAATTGGGGGCTCTCCCCCTGGGCCCCCTGGGGGCCACATGTACCATTTTAGCACCTTTGGATCCCCTAGCCCTAAGGATGATTCCTACCAAGTTTGGTTGAATTCCGATCATGTGTTTTGGAGAAGATCAGAATGTACATTTTGCCTAGCAGCGCCCCCCCCCCCTCCAGTATGTTACCCCCACAGGGCCCCTACAGGGCCATTCAGATAAATTTCATGAACAACATTCATTCTCCATCTATAGAGGTATCTCCATACACAATACCAAGTCTGAGCTATGCCTGGTTCTGGAGAAGAAGATGTTTGAAATTTACATAGCTTTTACAATTGGGGGCCCTCCCCCTGGGCCCCCCTGGGGGCCACATGTACCATTTTAGCAACTTTGGGTCCCCTACCCCTAAGGATGATTCCTACCAAGTTTGGTTGAATTCCAATCATGGGTTTTGGAGAAGAAGATGAAAATGTAAAAAGTTAACGGACGACGGACGACGCACGACGGACGACGCACGACGGACGACGCACGACGGACGACGGACAAATTTCCATCGCAATAGCTCACTCGAGCCATAGGCTCAGGTGAGCTAAAAAGCATGTTCATGGAATAGCTCGTCACTAGGTGCTCAGAGAATATATGTGCATATATTTGTATACATTACAGAAGCGGTCTATTCACTGATCAGGGTGCTTTATTATTATCCCTGCCATTGCATTCGATTACAAAGTGCACATTCTCCACTCCACTTGAAAGCATTCCTGCATCGTATACCGGGTACCAACTCAACACCTGAATGGAGAGAAGCAATAGACCTGTTCACAAATATATTCAAATTTTTAAAACAAAGGTTGTTCTTGACAACCCGAAAGCTTGTCAGAGTCTTGTCAGATATAGCAACAAGTAATGTATGCAAACAGATGTAGATTCCGTAGCTCTCCTTCCTTTTCCTGAGCCTCTTCTTGCCACCGCTGGGGCGAGGGGCCTTGACTGCTTTCTTGGAGTAGAATTGGATTCCAAGTATTGTAATTCATTCATTAATAACACGTTAATGGAATACCTCGTTACTACGTCCCCAGGAAAGAAACATCCATAAATTTGAATAACTTTGTGAACAGGGCTATTACTGTGTTCACGAAGTGACGGATGAGCGCGCAACTATAAAAGAAAGTTAGTTTTGAATAAATCAAAGTTTTAAACCATAATCTCATCCTCTTTAAAATGTATGAAGGGGAATAAATTTTATATCCTGGGATAGATTGGATTTCCATGTTTAATTCTACATTTAATTATTTGCATATTTATTCATATTTGGGGGGGGGGGGGGGTGAACTGTAAACATCACCGTCATTTCGTGAAAACACAAATTTCAAGGACGCGCTTTGATTTGTTTTCACGAAGTGACGGATCTCAGCCGCGCACGTAAAACATACGGGACGGCTGCAAGCCGACACTTCGTAAAAACAGAAAATCCTTTTACTTGGTATACTTCTTGACGTTATCGCCATAGTTACATAATTTGACATCTTTATGGTCTGAAACTTTGTGAGGTTCAAAATGTTAGTGAATGATGTCCAGATATGCAAAAATATGCGATTTTCCTCATTACCGCGTCACTTAGTGAAAAGAGGGATGCCTATATGGAAGTACTGAGCTCGGGTGCTGTGCTATTCAGTATATTAAATACCATATTACAAAACTTATACGTCATTCTTTTAAAGTGTTTGATCCTTTTTCTCTTAATTGTTTGCCACTTTAAACACAATAAGCAGATACTTCATTCTTTCTTCAACTGTCTGTTGCTTTTAAAAGCTTTATAAAACATGTAAAAAGGACGAACAGAAAAACAAAACAAAACTGATACTCTTTCTTCTCTTGTTTGCCACTTTAGTCCCTCAGAGAGGACTTAAAGCCGTCGGTCCCCTGGTTGCTTACCTACAAGCATAAACATGCTTTCTTAACAGTCAGGTAACATAAACCATCAAACCAAGCAAACTTTAAACACAATGAGGTTTAACTAATATATAATCAGTCTTTCAATATCATTCACCTAAAAATAATCATGTATTTTTGTGATCTCTATGATATTAGAAGGCAATCGCCCGTCTGGTAGATTTAATAGTCATTGTGTGTCGAATTGATAGAAAGATATTCTCACTGGAGATATTTATTTATTTATTTATTTATTTATTTCCATCAATACATACAAATCCAAATCAGAGCAAAATATAAAATTACAAGATAGATTACAAACTCACTTTGTTGGGGGGGGGGGGGGGGTAACACGTTCACATGTAATTAATATTGACAGTAAAAAAAATGTCTACCGGTACATGAATAAAATTATTTTTCATTTAATAATTCACTGCAAGGAAGCATAGTTCTAGAACTGAATCTCATATCGGTGACGATACTCCGATTAATCATATCTCACAATTTGATTTGGACTGTGTGTCTGAGGATTTCGTAATTAAGGAAATTGATCGCATGTGTAAAGATAAAGCTACTGGCGATGACCACATTTCTTGTCGTCTTCTAAAAATGACGAAACAGGTGATAGCGAGATCGTTAACCGATATCATAAATGCATCTTTGACCACGGGATGTGTACCCAAGGGTTGGAAAGAAGCTCGAGTAATTCCAATTTTTAAAGCTGGTAATATGTCCGATCCAAGCAATTACCGCCCAATTTCAATTTTGTCTGTTGTTAGCAAAATCATAGAGAGGGCTGTACATCGCCAACTTTCTGAATTCATTGATGATAATAATATAATGAACTCCAGTCAGTCTGGTTTTCGAGCAAAGCATTCTACCGCAACAGCACTCATGAAATTTGTTAATAATTTGTCATGGAACATTGAAAACAGACAGATCTCTGGAGTAGCTTTCATAGACCTTCGTAAGGCATTTGACACAGTTGATCACAATCTTTTATTAGAAAAGTTATCTGCTATCGGATGTTCACATGAATGTGTAAACTGGTTCAGATCTTATTTAACAGGTCGTGAACAGTCTGTTCATTTTCAAGGTGCAAAATCTAATCCTTAAACTGTATTGATGGGCGTACCACAGGGGTCTATTTTGGGTCCGTTATTATTTTCCATCTATGTAAATACTTTACCAAATTGTATATATCTGATGGTTATGTTGATATGTATGCGGACGATACCACTTTAACTGTGAGTGGAAGTAGCGTAGCTGAGGTTGAAGAAAAACTTTCTTTCGCATTGGAAGAATTAATGGTATGGATTAATCAAAACCGCCTTTTACTAAACACGGAGAAGACATGCGTGATGATCATAGCTTCGCGTGCTAATTTAAACCAAATAACATCCTTCAATGTTTCTATAAATGGAAAGGTATTGAAAAGAGTTAATGTCGCCAAATGTCTTGGTATATTAATTGATGAAGAATTGAATTGGTCCAAACACGTTGACAAAGTAACAAAGGTAACGCAGAGAAATATCAGTGTAATAAAACGAGCGAAGGATTATTTACCATTAACATCTTTAAAGATGCTGTATAATGCACTCGTGTTGCCTCACTTTGATTATTGTTCCTCTGTGTGGTCAAATCGATATCAGGAACAAACGTATAAGCTTCAGAAAGTTCAAAAACGAGCTGCTAGAATAATTTCAAACAAAAGTTATGAGACTCCATCAAGTGAACTAATTAGCAATCTGAAATGGATGCCAATTGAGAAACGATTTGAATTTCAGCGTGTTACTATGATGTTCAAGTGTACACACAATTTGGCACCATCCTATTTACAAGAAAGTTTAGTTAAAGTAAGTGACATTCATCAGTATCATACGAGGCAGGCAGATGAAGGTTTACTTTCTGTGCCAAAGTATAAAACAGAATGCTTTAAACATAGCCCCCTCGTATCTTCAATTATAGCATGGAATCAGTTGGACAGATCACTAAAAATGGCAATCTCTGTGAACACTTTTAAATATATGTTCAAAAGATCTTGCAAAATCTGTTCGCAATAAGAAATTTTATTCAGTTTCTTAGCTGAAGTTTTACTCTCATTCCTTATCGCATTTCTACGCATTCTCTTGTGAAAACAAAGGATTGGTCTGATTCGTTTACATAACAGCATGGTAAATGAGTCATATTCATTCTTATTGCTAGAAAATTTCACTTGATGCTATTTTATATTTGTCTTCATCAGTAATATGTAATTTTTTGTTGCCCTGATTTGCAAAATATGTTTGATGGTTTGTTTCTTTGCCCAAAAATGTACGATGACATAATGCTTTTCAAAATGTATGAATGATTTCATATCATTTATAATCAATAAATAATTTGCATTTTATTGTTTCATAAGAGACACTGCACATTCGATTGTTATACTATATTACATGCAATCATTGTGTAATCTTTGAATAAGTACACTACCCTATAATATGTTTTGTAAATATGTATATAACAATTTTGTTTCTATACTGAGCTAAAGTAGTCTTTATACTTCTTGTATGTACTTTCAAAATTATACAATGCCGTTTCAAAATAACCCATATATAAATGGGTATTATTCAACAGATTTTTGAAAATATCACCGTCTATACATTATGAATTAAGATGATAGGAATGTGCAACAATTTCAACATTTTCGTAAAACCAATTTTGATTACGAGGATACCATATTCTTTGTATATACATGTATATATATATATTTATGTATGTTCTTATTTATTTTTGGTTATGAGTTTATTTTCATGATTTTGTTGGCTATTATTGTTACTTACTATTGCTATCAGGGCCTCATGGAAGACCACCAATATTGGTGATAATGAGTCACCCTGTATAAATATCAGAAATAAATAAATAAATAGTTACCATCAAAAGTGGGCTGTTTATGGTGAAAAAATAGTTTTCTTGAACAGAAAGAATGGCTAACTACATTCATGCAAATGAGATAAAATGTGGAGAGAAAAATATTGTTACTGAAAATTTATCATGAGAGACAAAAAAATTGAAAAGTCACAATGCAGTGGCTCATTTTTAACAAAATTTAGTTTCACTCCACAAAGAATGTCACAAAGAATGTCCCAAAGCAGATTTTTTTTCCCCTTAGTAAAAATGTTTTTAATATGATCAGAAATGTTGTGTGCAGTTGACACATCAGATAAGTCACATGGCGCACTGTTGCTTTACCAAGCTCCAAAATATTGAATGCCCAAGTTGCGCGTTGATGAAAGAAACACTGAAAGCCACAATGGCGTAATATCATTTCCATAGTGTAAACTCCTTTCTGGTTCTCAACCTCATCAGACGTAATAATCGTGAATATTGGACCAAATCTCGCTGGGATGAGATCCCCTCTTTTTATATCCCCCTAAGGTATAGCAAGAATAAAGGCCTAGTTCTAGTGGGTGCCGCTTGAGGGGTGTGGGTGTGATAATTTTACCCGCACGTCACACCAACACGCACACAATTAATCAGAATTGGCATTTAACACAATCAGCAAGTCAACTTCAGCATAATGTCACACAACTTGACCCGAAACAGTTTTGACATAGCGAGACTTCACTAATGGAGAAAACATAGGCGAGTGTTCTTTTTTCTTTGACGGTGCCAGACATAATAACTCGAGCATCTCTACACGAATTTTTTTGTTTCTCACTGAATAGATAAAAGGATTCGAACATGAATTGACAAAAGCTAGGCATACGAAAACCCAGTAGATGTCTGAGTACATGTAGGATGGGTAGAGATGGAGGTTGAAAAGGACAAAGCAGATTTGGTCCGGCGACCAGCAGACGATAAAAATGATGACGACAATAAGCACAGTGCGCGTCATCCTTCGCATTGTCTGCGAGAGCTGCTGTACGGGCGGAGGCACGTTGCGTCCGTCGGCCTGAAAACTACGCGCCTGCGCACGAAGTGCCCGGATGATGGCAAGATGGCTGCCGATCATAATAATTATTGGAATCATGTATTTAAACATAAAGAGCGCGACACCTGTAAACATGTGTACTTCATGTCGAAAGAATTCCGTCTTGCAACTATGATTCTCGCTATCGTGTGTAGAAATAGTCAGAGTGTAAGTATTCAAAATGGCGGCTCCAAGCCATGATAAACCGACTAGACGAAGTGATCGCTTCACTGAGAAGAGCGACTTGAATCTGAACGGATACTTGACAGCAACTAGCCGCTCCACTGATATCACAGTGAGTATGAACACTGAGGCAACCGCGGATATCCACATAAATAGATTCGAATACTCAATTCGGCAGTAGAGCATGCCTTTCCAGTTAGTCGGTACCGAATCGATCCGGGGGCGCGGTATCATCCATAATGACGTAAAGAAGTCGGCCACGGCTAGGCTTCCGATCAAGACATCGGTGGTGAATTGAGTAGGACCACGACGGACGATCACGGCGATGACGAGAAGGTTTCCTACGATACCAGTGATGGAGAACACGAGTTGGACTATGAGCCACCATGTCCATGTGAACGGAACCAAATTCCACTCGATCTCAGTCGAATTATTCGTGCCATTCATAGTATAAGTCGCCCTTGCGTAGCTTATAGGCCTATCCTATAAAACAAAATGATTATCACTGTTGAAGTGTATTTAAAGATTGAGCAATGTCTGTCGCACATGAGGCGTCATTTCAATTAGCGTATGCGTCAGTAATTTAAAGCAATGATTAGACTTTTCATTTTGCATTTACTTTTGTACGATATCACGCTCAAGATGGCACGAAGACTGCGTCAGGCACAAAGTTTTAGGCCATTATTCACAAAGGAGGTTTAAACCATGGGTATAGTTTAAACCTCCTTAAACGTACTAAAATAAGCGTAAATAAGCTTAAATAGGCGCACATTGCCCATGCGCGCACTCAAAGAAAATAATATGATTGGATCGGATTCCGTGCTCACGTACGCTTAAAAAACCCAGGAGGGGGTTTAAACCGTGGTTTAAACCAAACCTCCTTTGTGAATTCGGGCCTTAAAGTTTCAACGTTTTTTTTTTTTTAATTTTTTAAGAACATGAACTTATGAATTGAAACAGATATAACAGAACATCATTCAATGGATTTGGTTATGGTTTACACAGATAAAGCTATAATTGGTATAATGTATAATATATATATATAATAGTGTAATTGTAAAGAAAAACATAAGTGGAGGAGTCTATGAAATATCAAAGCATGACTTGTATTTCATAGACCCCTTTTTGAAGAAAAAAAATAGATACAGTTCTTAAATTAAAAGAAAAAAGAAAGAAACGTGCTAATTTGAGCACTATTAACAAATTTTTAAAAAGAGGGGAAAAAACAAATAAGGAAGGGGATGCGAACAGTACTGGAGAGAGAGAGAGGGAGAGAGAGATACACAAAGGCAAAACCTGGTGTGTTGACGCAAGTCTGCGTCAGAGATTGGCGCGGCTTGTGACGCTCCATATGAGAGTGGCATCGTACATTGCATGCAAGATTAACAGTTTTGCTATTGTTTCAATTCACTGGCGCATACGCTAATTTTTCACATGCTTGATTAGCGTAGGTATTGACACAGTCGAAATAATACCTCGTGTACAATGGTCATATTAAACGTCAGATGTCTAAACCTCAACTGACCAACTCGAAATAATTTGAGGTAATAAAAATGCTAAAACTTCTACAGTTCCAACCACTTGAATTTACAAACTTCATGCTTAATCCATAGGTCTAAATACAATGTAGGTCAAAGGGCTAATGTTGGTCTATGCCGTGGGAATATCACAGGTGATATTGACAAGTTGATTAGAAAATTTGATTTATTTGGGAAGCCAAATATGAATATTTCCAAATCAATTACTCCATTTCTTTCAGCGAACTACAAATTATCATCGAGGAATATCCTTCGATGCGAAATATCAAACATTTAAGAAATTTACTGCTTCTTTAATATTGTCATCTCATGAAAATTTTCAACCTAAAGCGTACCAATTTGAAAATTTATCAATGTTAGTTGGATCCACTTACAACTATCAAGAAAGTAACAATATTTAAGTTAGAAATATTATGAATATGTTCAAAATCATTTCTGGATATCTTAATATAGTCTAAGGTCCTTTTTTATTACTCTTGAGGTTTTTTTAACGCTTCCACAGGGTTTCTTTATCATAATATCACGCATAAACATATTCAAGAATGCGTACAAGGCATCCAAGACTTTATATTCCTACCTCTTAGCCATGCTAATGCATCTTTTTAAAGGGAAGGTTGAATTATGGGGGAAATAATGTGTGAGCTTTCTCATTCTTATTAAGTTAGTTTAGAAGATTATCATAGCAGATATGTCCCCTGAAAAGGATTGATCTTCAAATGCCCTCATATTTAAAATAATAACAAGAAACAGCTGAAATGTTCGGGCCGAATATGTGTCGTCCCAAACACATATACACATTTCTGTGTGCAGTGCATGTGACTCTCAGCAGGATTGAGTCAATTTCTTATCATTTTGGTGATTCCAAAACCTTACAGCATACACCAGTTCTTATGTACTACATGTATATGATCAGCATTTCACAATTGCTTTGAGACAATCCCTTTTACAATTCAATCTCATGACCACAACTCAACTTTATCTTTAAACTCAATCAAATGTGATTGCCAATAGACCTGTTTACTAAGTGATTCAAATTTATGGATGTTTCTTTCCTGGGGACCTAGTAACGAGGTATTCCATTAACCTGTTATTAATGAATGAACTACAATACTTGGAATCCAGTTTGCATACATTACTTGTTGCTATGTCTGACAAGCCTCTGGCAAGCTTTCAGGTTGTCAAGAACAACCTTTGTTTCAAAAGTATGCATAAAATTTGAATAACTTAGTAAACCGGTCTATTAGGTATATAAATTGAGACTGTAAATGCAAACCCACCATTGTCGTACAAGAGGAACACTGCAGTTATTTGTATAAAAAATGATACTAACCTTGTTGTATATGTTGATAGGTTGGTGTATATCCCAACGATGTGTTCAGAAAACGGAATTTATTGTCCTGTTGTTTAATGATCTTCTTTTGCACAACTCGTTGATAATATGGATTACTTCCAATTTTATGGACAGAGCAACACATCTAAAATGGGTATAGAGTCCTTTTTTATATATAAATGTTCTAGTGACGGATGCCTACAAAGAGAACAAACTTTAAAGAGGGGAAATGTTGGCTTTTAATTTCAGCGTGCTCAGCTTAGTATCACTGATCGTGGGAATTAACGCAAAAAGACACACAAGAAGAAGAAGAAGAAGCTCCTGCAGGCTTGTTGAGTATACTCACGAGATACTGTCTATTTTTTATATAACAAGATGACACTATATTACTCCTTTGGATGGATGCAGAATGGTGGAGTGCTCTCCAATGTTTACTCTTCTATTCCATTCGTGTTATATTGTCTATTTTTTGATGAAATCCGAGGGACAGAATGTGATTACTAACTCGTCTCCGGAGCAAACGCCTGTGATATAGTTATTGAACAGTCGTGCTCTTTATGGCGTTTGGACTCGTCTGAAACAAATAGATCAGGGTGTGATTGCTTCTTCGCGTCACCCTCACCCCTTCTCTCTCTCTCTTTATATGTATAATATATATATATATATATATATATATATATATACACACACACACATATATATAATTGTGATGATTATAATTGATTGATATATATAATGATTGTTTTAGATTTACATTTCCTTTTTTCTCTATTTTTCTCTCTCTCATTTTCTTTCCCTATCTATGTGCCTGTGTATCTCTTTGAAATAAAGCTAACTCATGTGGCAAATATGACAAATTTTTAGGCAAACACACTGCTCATTTTAAACGCAAAACATCGACTGAAAATAGTATTAAGAGAATTGCAATGTATTTTGATCATACTGATTATTGGAATTAAATCCTTTAAATATCTATTTATAGTAAAGGAAATAATCTAAGACAGGAATATGAAGCACTCTGCTCGTATTTTGTCGGTTTTACTAGATCTAGAAAATTTTAATTAGAATACTGAATTGTAATTATCAGACCAGGGAAGCCGTAAGAGTATAGTTCTGAAGAGGGGCACATGTATATCACTGAAGAAAAAAATAATTCTCATAATTTTCTGAATATGTGCCTAATTATCTGACAAGCAAAACAAAAAAGAATTGAATTAAGATGAAAATGATACAAACGTAATATTTGGAGGGAATATCTATACTTGTATACTGTGCAAAGAATTGCATTCCCTTTCATAAATGTGTACTTCAGTCGTAACCTTTTTGGAAAGATACACGATTGTATTAAGACTCCTGTTTCATAAACATTGGATTTCCATTTAGCGAGTTGTTCTATCTAAGGAGGGGGCTGAGGGGGCTAGAGCACGCTCAACCCCCCTGCCACCCCGAACATTTTTAAACTTCAGATGTTCAGGTAACCACGAACTCATATTTGGGCAGTTAGTTGCCCAAATATCCTCATAAGTATTTAGGCAGAGAGGTGCCCGAATATGTAATTTTTTACATTGTTACTACGAAAACGTCAAAATTTAGAAACTGGAATGTTGATATTCGGGCATAAGGCTTCAGCCCCCTCCCCTTCACTGAAATGTGCCTGTACGCCTGTAAGTATAATGAATGTGATAAAGAATACGTCACAACAACCCTCTAATCTGTAGCATGTATTGTATGTGACGTGTGATTTTCAATATCACCAAAATATATTTACTTCTTTTCCCTCAAAATACTTTAGACAAGAATATCGACGTAGAGCAACTACGTGACTCTATTCAATCAATTACACTCTTTTCTATAAAGAAAAAAAATCAAGCCGAGAAATTCAGGTGAATCGAAATTTAATATAATTACCTCAAATGTCCGACATGCACTTTTCATTATAGCTGCACAGCATTATTCAAAAGAATTTTAAAAATCAATGAAAATCAATTTGATGGCAAATTAAATATTAGATTATACGCCGACCTCGTATGCGCAAATAGAAATTGTCGATCAAAATCAATAAGAGACATTATGGTGGTCGTTTGATATTGATTCTCAAGTCATGGTGGATGCATGTTTTAAAAACGAAATCTGATCTGAATTCACAGAGAAAGAATTCAAACACGAAACTTAAACGGGGGAAAAATAATTGATAAATTGAGCATTCTCACGTTTTATGACGTTAGTTTGAGAGCCCATTTACTTTAAAAAAAGAAAGAAATTCAGTTTCACTCTTCGTTTGTGTAGTCGTGGTCATCTTGTCTTTAACACTTTGAATTAATTTTGCATAAGAACTATTAAAAAAATACACTTTGCTCAAATTGGTGTTAATAGTAATACTAGTAATTAATTATTTATATGCCTAAATTTTGCAGAATTGACAACTCTTTGGAGGAGACAAACGAAAACGAAAATGAGAATGAGAAATAATGGAAATAAGTGGAGCGCTATTCATGCAGAATTGAGAAAGAGAAACCTAGAATTGGGAAGAGAGAAAACTGAATTCAAAAAGACAAACGAACTCAATCTTAATCCGGCATCTTTCTTATGGACAGTTTTACAATCATGGTCGAAAGAAATTGATTTGAAAAGAAGAGAATGACAGTGAGAAAGTGTGTGTGTCTGTGTGTGTGTTCAAGAGAGAACGAGAGAGAGAGATGGGAAGCTGGAGAAGGAGAGACAAGAGGTTTCGATCCCAATTTCAACTCGTACGGTACTCAAGACCGTGGTAAAAAAAAATGTTGATTCAAATTAGATTGGGGGTAAACATGCATACATTAATAACTCATTATGTGTATAGCGAGTAGCGCTTGTATAGATTTTTCTTATTTCCCCCACTTTGTTTGGCCTATCAATATTATGAACATTAAACCAATGGTGTAGCTACATGATCATCGGGGGTGGGAGGCTCGGGGTCAGCTCGCTATTCATAAGGACCGCTATTCATAGAAAACCGCTGTTCATTTAACACGCATTATGAATAGCGGTCCTTATGAATAGTGGTCCTTGTGAATGGAGGTCTTTATGAATAGCGAGGTAATTTATGGTTTGCGCGTTATTCATAAGGACCGCTCTTCATACAAAACCGCTGTCACGCGTTATGGATAGCGGTCCTTGTGAATAAGTGATCCTTATGAATAGCGGTCCTTATGCCTAGCGAGGTTACCCAGGAGGCTCCGCCCCAATCGAATGGCGAAAAGGGGGGACTCGGAGAGGGGAATATGCACGCGGAAGATGATACGACACTTTCTCACAACTTTCCACTGTTCAAATGTCGTTTTTTCGAAGGTTTATTATTTTAAAGGTTCGTATTTCCGAAGGTTCGTTTATTATAGTCCAAGGGTTCCTTACTTAGAAGATTCATAAATAGGATTCATAAATCAAAATACTCATAATTTCGAAAATGTGATAGAACCCTACATCAGTTTTTGGAATTAAGAACTTTTCGAATAATGAACCCTATTTTCGGAATTATGAACTTTGGATAAACAAACCTTCGAAGTAATGCAAGGAATATTCGGAATTATGAACCCCCTGGTATGGGAATATTGTTTTGAGAATTATGAACCTTCGGAGAAACGAGTGCCCCCCCCCCCCACCTTTCCACTACTCGATGACCTTGTAATTTTGAAAGTGGTAACCCTTCCCAATGACGCCAATGCCTGCACCCACGCTACTCCATCAAGCCATTTTCGTTTGTCAATCGGAGGAGAACTAATCAATAAAGAAGCAGAGGCGTAGCTCCTGACACCATTTTGAAGGGGATGTCAGACCGGATTCTAGGACAACTACCCCCTGAAAAACTCCCCCGGACAACTACTCCCCAGGACAACTACCCCCGGACAACTACCCCCCGGACAAAAAAGCAAAGGCTGAGAAAAATTGCAAATTTGTCGACAATAATATTGATATCTGCCAAGTGACGACTAGTCACGACTGAACACTAGAAATATTTGGTAGTGCAGAGATGTCGTCGTCGTCGAGTGATTTGAACGACATTCGAAGGTCGTGGTTTCGAGCAAACTTTAACTTTAAAGGGATAGACAACCCTGATTACAAGTTTGCTTTAAAAGAAGCAGGAAAATTAAAGAAAGAGATCGGTGAAAGTTTGAGCAAAATCCGATAAGAAATAAGAAAGTTATGAATTTTTGAAGTTGTAATCAATCAGACACAAATTGGCAACTCTGTGACGTATCTTGCGAGCTCCTCTCCCATTTGCTCAATACAGAAAATTTCATAAATTTTCATTTTCTTAGTTTTTGATGAAGAAATATATTTGTTTCATACAGGTTTTGTGTAAAAACATAATATGAGCAATGATTATATCTAAGGTACATGTATGATTAAATATTAAATGGAAATTAATGATTTTGGGGGTACAGGGCAAATGGGAGAGGAGCTCGGAAGATACGTCATGGAGTTCCCAATTTGTGTCTGATTGATTACCACTTCAAAAATTCATAACTTTCTTGTTTTTTATCGGATTTTGCTCAAACCTTCACTGATCTGTTTGTTTTTATTTTTTTCTGCTTCTTTTAAAATCAACTTGTAATCAGGGTGAACTATCCCTTTAAAATTTGAATTTAATTAATAACTGGATTTTCAGTGCAGTAGCGTAACCCCAGATGCAATGAATCACAGTTTTCCACCTCACGTGCAGTGTGTGCTCTGCCGTACTAATATTTATTCTCGTGCACAAGCATACTGCATGATTGCATGATCACGACAAAGTATTCAATCAATCGAAGAGGCATATTTATTTCATCGATTTGGTGCATGAGCATTTAGATCACTTTCACGCGACTGAAAAGGAAAGCGATAAAATGTAAAATGGTGGTAACTTCGGTACATTTTAGCATTTTGCTATTTTGTTAATTCTTTTTGCCAACTTTGTTTTAATAAACGATCAAATTAAATTTACAAAATCATAGATTGTTTTTTTTTTTTAATCCCCATATGTTTTACATACATTTTTTTAAAACCAACAGTTGGTAGGTTCATATTTTAACCAACCTAATGATTTCTAACCAACATTCTGAGAGCAGTGGCGGATCCAGGGGGGGGGGGCACTTCCGGCCCGTGCCCCCCCCCCCCCCCTTGGAAGAAAAGTATGCATTTTGACCATAAAGGATCCGCCCTTTGTCGATTGTGCCCCCCTTTTTTAGAATGAAAACCTTTTTTTTTTTTGCTTGTCAGAGAATTATGGAGGGAAACTGGACCCCTATATCCCCCCCACTGAGCGAATTTTGGAGGTGTGGCGAAAAAAAAAATTGTCGCCACCGCACTACAGAAGGCGGGACATGGTATTTTGTGCTTTGAATCAAGAGTTGATGGCAGGGGCCTTTTTTTTTTGCTTGTCAGAGATTTTTGGACTTAAAAAGAGACACTAAAATGCGGAGGACCCTTTTTTTTTTTTTTTGCTCACAGTACCCCCAGTAACAAAATCGTTCCCATGTGCCTGGTTGATGCATATAAATGTTATAGTTTTGCTTTTTCCGAAAGTTAACGAAAACTGATGTGAGCGAACTATATGATTGAATAGCGCCATCTCTATTGAACAATTATTTAGTCTAGGTCTTATAACTATTTTCCAAGCGTCCCCTTCCCCCACCCCCCCCCCCCTCTCTCTCTCTCTCTCTCTCTCTCTCCCTCCCTCCCTCTCTCTCTCTCTCTCCCTCTCTCTCTCCCTCCCTCTCTCTCTCTCAATTAGCTTATGCATATGCTATAGCCTTGACGCATGATTAATCCAAAATGAATATACAAGCTGATAAGAAGCACCACATGAAATGTTTCTCCCCAAATGTGAAATTTGTATTTTATGATTGGCTTGATTGCACCCAGTTTTGTTTCCTAGAGTTTCAAAGGAAAGGATATGAAAATTTCACTTTAAAGGAACTAACTGATGATCATTTTGCAATTTTTGCTTAAACTTTGTTGTTGTTTTTTAATAAGATTGGATTAATATAAGTCAAACATTAATTTTCTACATGTATTTGAAATGTTGACCGTTACCTTTAAAAATCCGTCTTGCAGTCGCTGTCAATCAAAGTATCACAGATCAATCACGTGATGTCATTTTTAAAGATATCCATCTCCAGTAATAGTCGGGAACCTTGTTGACATTAGGGATATGGAGGATGTTTATTCAACAAAGATTGCCCTATAAAAAGAAAAATGATGGCGATTGATGATTATGGCAGTGTGTTTCGTTCTGATCACTTCCAAATTGAGCAAACACAGGCGAAAAGGAAACCAGATCTTGATATTTTTTTCCTTTTCATTTCTTAATTTTTTTTTCTTCAAGAGGATATGACGCATGCATGAGGTAGACCCCCCATGAATGAAGCATAAACTGATGCTATGGCTCCTTCTTACATGCACTGTTTTAGAAAATCGATAATCTGATATTAGGCAATTGAAAAACATATATGGAATTATTAAGAGTGTTATATTGTGTTTTCTAGCGAAAATCTTGTTTGCATTGGACTATTTTGAAAGATTTGAAAACGCATGTTTATTATTGTTGCTGTTGTTGTTGTTGTAGAAGTCGAAGTCCCTCTATTAGGACAGGTCCACTGGTTGCTTGTGTACAAGCATGCAGTTGTTGAAGAGGATCTAAATGGGTGAGGTTTTTGTCATTTATGCACATCGTGAAGAAGCTACTTTAAAAATAAAAACGTCAAAGAAGACATAAGTCTTAAAATGGAACATGTTTCTGAGTCATACTCCATCATATTTTAAGCTGAAAAATAAATTAGCATTCTATTCTTAAAAAACAGATTCCTCTCAAAACAACCTCGTTCACGCCGGATGGAGAAAACAAATGAGGTAGTTGTGCGGAGGGATAGGGGACTCAAAGTCTCCTGATCAAGTGCCAATCTTCATTCCACCTAATTTATCAATTTTTGCCTCAACTCCTTACCAATATCATTCATAAATGTCAAATCATGATGCCACCCCGATACCCCAATTCACCCCTATTATTTGTTAAAGCTACACCTTGTGTGGTCCCACTCGTTACCCCATCAGGCCACTAGTTACCCCATCAGGCTCTGGTATAGGGGTGCAGAAGAGCACCCCGGGTCTGTCTTCCCTCAACTTGACAGACAGCTATTGACGAGAGAAGTGACGTAAACGAGAAATCGTCGTAGAGATAAAAACCCATAGCAAGAACATTTATGAATTCATCAAAATAAAAATAGACAAATGTATTATGGATCGTTTTGACTCACACAATGTGTTTCTCTTTTCTGTTATCTTGCCTATCAAATCTTGTCCCCAGAGAAATAAATATCGTTCCGGTTTCGCTTTCCAGTATGACTCTGATAAAACCATATACATTTAATTATTTTCGATTCGTCGTTGCGGCGTTCTTGTTTGGTTTTAAACTTTGTTAGGACGGGAAGGTGATATAAAAATGATTAGGTGAATTGTTGGTGTAATGCCGCAATATGAATGTATTATTGAGTGTAAAAATATTTGAATATAGTAAATAGTGTACGGTATGTATAATACACGCTGTGATTGGTTAGATTCGCATCACGTGACGTGCAAAATTTTTGTTATAATGCACGATCGATTAATACACAATGTACTGTTATAGATCTAGGGGTCTATTTACTATAACAATTAGTGCATGTTCTATTTATGCACCATTACTGGACTACCCCAAATACTAAATTATCCCTCATGCAGGTCTATTTCACCTCGGCCTGCGGCCTCGTTGAAACAAAACTGCACTCGGTCCAATCAAGGAGTTATTGGTCCAATCAGGTATAGTGCATGATAGATCATGCACTATTTATAAAATATAACTATACGTGCAGATGCTTTCACAATTTGAGCCCCGTTTATCGTTGTATAGGTTGTAATCTATATACATTGTATTTACTCCCATCTACGACATTTTAGGAGCCAGACTGGAAGGTTTTTTTTGTTTTGTTAATGTTTTGAATAACAATAAAGTACGTCTTTCCACACACGGCTCAAGTGTTGCTTACATATATGATTCGCATTTGTTTTCTTTATTGTTTTTCGTCGTCGACTTATTTTTCTTTCTCTTCAGTCATTTAACTTCCTCCTTCTTTGTCTCATCTTCTTTTCCTTCTCCTTCTCCTCCTCTTCCTACATCCGCCTCTTAATCCTTTTTAATTTTTTTTCTAAATACTCCCGGGGAGGGTTTCATCAAGCGTTTTGTCAGTGATTTTTACCGACAACTGTTATAAGCTACTGAAATGCTTGCATCTGATTGGCTGAGAGCAAATTTGTCAGTAAAAATCACTGACAAAACGCTTGATGAAACGCTCCCCCGGCCTTCCCCTCTTTTCCCACTGATAAATACGCTTGGCATGTTTTATATCAAACATGCACCGCTTGTGGTCCTAAATCCATAAATGTTTGCTTTACTGGGTCGCAATAATATTACATGTTTGGATAATTGTTGTAGCCCTCTGGGAATGTGTCTTATTAGTATTTTCCTTCTTTTACTGCGTCGGTTAACGGTTGACGAACAATCATTTCGACCACATGTACCCACACCCAACACACACACATTCACCAGAGATATTGAAGGACGGAAGAAGATGAAAATGAAAAGTATGAAAATGTTGACTGATTATTAAAATCATTAAATATGTGATTATTTCGAGTGAAGAGGAGAAGCATAATCCCGGATCATGCGTTTTATCATGTTACCTGCACGCATTCACGTGATTTGACGTCTATACAGGCCTAATGCATTACTAGCAGTTATATCGATTATTATTATTAGTCAACATCTATGCGGTGTCGGTGATGGTAAAAAGAAAATATGAAGAAACGGATGATGCATATGACATTGCGGACGAAACGAGGCTAGGGGCTACAGCCCCTACACGAGAATTTTTAAACAACGAAGATTCGGGCAAGATTGCTTCTTCGTTTGTATCCCAATGACAAAATCGTAATAAAACGTATAATAATCCACCACCAATGACAACAGATGAAAAATCTCTCCGGGCGTAATTTTGTCTGTGTGCCCACGAGGTGTATGTAATTGATTATAATATTATCTGTAAATATGTATTGTTAAAGCGACACGAATACAAGCCATGTGCTTTGTGGGACCCTCGTCTCCTTCCACCGTGTTTTGTTGCTGTTGTTATTGTCAAAGTACTTTTCATTTTTGTATTAATTTGATTATGAGAAGGAAATAAATGTGTTTTGAATCTGATCTGAAGCTTAATCTAAGGGAAATTATATGGGGGGGGGGGGGGGAATCTGGGAATTCGCAATGGATAAAAGGCTTATCTTTTGTGGTGGTTGTGGTATAGTAGTGGTGAACAAACAACCCCCCCACCAAAAAAAAAAAAATGGAAAAAATAAGGAAGAGAAGAAAAAGGAACGAGAACGATAATGCACTGATGGGAGACAACTGCCAAAGAGATGGAAAGAATATTAGGTTCCAGTATCTCCGGCGATGGAGGGCGTCCGCTCGCTATTCATAAGGACCGCTATTCATAGAAAACCGCTATTCATTTAACACGCGTTATGAATAGCGGTCCTTATGATTAGTTATGAATAGTGGTTCCTTATGAATGGAGGTCCTTATGAATAGCGAGGTAATTTGTCCATGGTGTGCTCGCTATTCATAATGACCGCTATTCATAAAATTATTCATTTAGTCACGCGTTATGGATAGCGATCCTAATATGAATAGTGGTCCTTATGACTAGCGAGGTTACCCCATCCTTCCATTCCCCTCTTATTTTATTTTGCTCATCATCGACATCTTGGTTGTTGGATATTTAAAGATGTCGATGATGAGCAAAATAAAATAAGAGGGGAATGGAAGGATAAAATTAATCCTGTGATGACTTCGATGATTGGGAACAAAGAGATAGAAAGTGTACATTGATTGATCATAATTTATTGTAATCGTTGCAGGTAATAATACACTATAAGCCTACATCTTTGGTGGTGGTGTTGATAATTTGGAAATGCTGATGGTGAGCAAACATAAGAAAAAGGGAAAGGGATTAACCCGATAAGATAACGACAGCCATTTTTTTATGCAAAAGATTAGGAGAAATCGGCGAAAAAACGTTTCGGAATCATTGATGACGTAGGCGATGGAACAGTGCATCTTTGGTGGTGGTGATGGTGGTGGTGGTCGCTGTGCATGGACCAACATCACCTGCTGATTCCAGTCTCCAATCTGAGGAGGATCGCATCAAGGGAAAAACAGTCTCTCACGGCAGTTCTAATTCTAATCAAAACTCTGACAAACGAGGTCTGATTGGATCACACAGTTTTCTCTGTTTATCGTTGAGGGCGTCATGCAGAGACGAAGTATTGACAGCCAGTCATAGAATCTAAAGAATTACAGAAATGACTGGAGAAAGAGGGAGAGAAGGAGAGAGACGGGGATAAGGGGAAGGGGGTTGGGGAGGGGAAGAGAGAAGAAAACTGTATTGTATCCCGTAATTACAATAGACCGGACGAGAAAGAGAGACGGAGAGTATAATGTACATGTATAGACGGAGAGAGAGAGAGAGAGAGAGAGGGGGTGAGAGCGGGTGAGAAGGAGAAGATGAGAGCGGGTGAGAGGGAGAAGAGAGAGAGAGAGAGAGAGAGAGAGAGAGAGAGGGGGGGGGGGTGGATGTGGAGCTAATTATTCACCAGTCTGCACTAGTGAAAAGAACAAGGACTTTTAAAGAAACATCAAACTTGTCAAGGTTTATAAATCAGCAAACGACTGATCGGTTGAAACAGATGCTGTTCAAAAGTAAAGAGTAATTAAACAAACTAAGAATCAAATAGAACAAAACTGCAAAACTAATAAACGAAAATAACAACGTGTTTCTTTGGCAAGACAGGCGTTGTAAACCAGTCAGATTGCTAGGCAGATAGATAAATGATCCGAATCCTATAACAGACTTATGAATATTGTAATATGATGGTCATAAATCCAAGTGCTTTATTTCTAAGGTTGAATTTCAGTATATGTTCCTTCCAAATGAAAGAACTGTGTATCTCTTGCAACGAACCATATCTAGTCAAAGGTGGCATAAAACAAACTTGCAAACAAGTGGGAATTTGATTCCACCCGTGTATATACATGACTAACAGAGATATGTTTCTATAATACCAACTTTATATAGTTTAACAAAATGGCGCAGACAGTTGACGCATCAGACGTCCAGTTTATCCAACCGGGGGTACTCATTTTTCCGAAGGTTCGTTTTTCCGAAGCCTCATAATTCCGAAGGTTCGCAATTCTGAAACGCAAATTCCCCATAGCAAGAAGTTCATAATTCCGAAAATTTGATGCGTTACTCCGAAGGTTCGTTATTCCGAAGGTTCGTAATTCCAAAAATTAAATAGGGTTCGTAATTCCGAAAATGAAAAGGGGTTCATAATTCCGAAGGTTCGTAAATTCCGAAAATACAATATTGCCCTACATAACTTTTAAATATGAACCCTTTTTTATTTTCGGAATTACGAATCCTATTTCATTTTCGGAATTATTAACCCTTTTTCACTTTCGGAATTACGAACTGTCGGAGTAACGAACCTTCAGAATTATGAACCTTTGGAAAAACGACATGTAACCATCCAACCATCCAGTGTATAAAAGCATTCAATCGCCCGTTGCATCCGAGGCGTCATTTTGCCTGACGTAGGACTGCGTCAGCAATATTATTGGCACAGAGTTTGAAGCGCCATGTGAAGGTGCAAATGTACAAACTTGAATGCGAAACGAACTGTACAAAGTTCGTAATATTTTTACTGGACTATGGGCTAATTGTCTTCACAGGATTGATTTAGTGAGGGTAATAACACAATAGAAAATGACGCCTCGAGTGCAGCGGGCATTAGCGAATCCCTTTTTTCGTTTTTTCGTTTCGTTTATTTTCCTCTGCATGTCACAGACGTCAAGCATGGCGTGTGACAAGGTGAGACTGGTTTGATGGCTGACAATCATAATTCCCTTCATAATTCATCCAAATGAATAGTGATTGGGTCATGTGGCTAGTGCTGTTATTGTTGGTAGAGGAACACAGAGGGGTGCGTGTCGGGCGACCATGGTGGTATCTCAGGATTGGCTTCGTTGGGTGGAGTAAAATGGTCGCCATCAAAAAAATAGTTTCATAACTCGTTTTAAATAATACCCCCTACGAACTCTATCGCTCCACGCACATATTATCTCTGTCTCTCTCTTTTTCTACCCCTCTCTAATTCTTTATCACCCTTTCCCTCACACCCACCCGTCACACACACAAACACCCCCTCTCTCTCCCCTGCTGTAAAAATCTGTTTTTATTTTCGGCGTAACACTTAAATTGGCAATTACACTATTACACATTTTTATTTGACACTCTTTATAACTATGATGAGTACCTGAAAGATTCATGAAATATTAGACGTCTGTATACAATTATTTTTGATAAATGTTAAAAGTAATTTTTCTGTTATTTCAATTTTCAATTCAAATCATTTTATTTCCAACAATAACACTTGCAAATAATACAGAACATTCATTATATCAATTACAAATTACACAAAACGTACAACAAATTTCGTTTAGAATGTTCAAAATACAATGGAAAATAACATATGAAGGAAAAGAGAGACCCACTAAAAAGACAAGCTTGTAGTTTGTGGGTCACTCAAATAAATAAATATGAAGTGTGACGGACTACGGGAATAAAAAAAAAAAAAAAAGAAAAAAGAAAGAAACGCGACACGCAACAGTAAAACAAAACACATACAAGATGCAGAAGAGAACAAGACAGGCAGCGTCGGAACAGAACAGTAGAGTAGAGTGGGAGAAGAGGAAAGGAGAAGAATAGATAGGAAGAGGAGCAGAGGTCTACAGCCCAATCGATGCTTACGGTCAAAGACGTCATTAGCCGGTGGACGATGCTTAAAAGAAAAAAAAAATGTAAAATATCAGTCTCGTGTGAAAAGCATGAAGGGTTGGTGGGAGATATAGTGTTGAATTAAATATTTCCTTAGCTTTGTTTTAAATGTTAAAATACTTTTTAATATGTTCATCAAGTTGGTTCCAAAACCTTGGGCCAGTATAAACAAAAGTATTTTGAGCTTGTATTATTCGTAACATTGGTAAATGATATTCATTGGACCGGCGAGTAGGGTAATCATGGGCATGATCATTTCTAAGAAATATATTATTGAATATTTTAGTAGTTCATTATTCTTAAAATTAAACATTAATTGACCTAGCTAATGAAGGTATAAATCTTTGACTTTAAGTATATTATTATTGAAAAAAAAAATTCATCAGTATGAGCACAAAATTGTAAATTAAATATTATTCTCAATTATTTTTTTCTGTAATAATAACAATTTATCAAGCAAATATTGGTTTGTATTTCCCCATATGAGGATACCATAGTTTAAATGCGGTATATATAATATCAAACTATGGTATAAAGTAAGCAGAGTAGATGGAGGAAAACATAATTTCATCTTATTGATGATGCCAATATTACGAGAAATGGTTTGACAACAATTATTAATATGGTATTTCCATGACAATTTTTTATCCACATGTACTCCAAGAAATTTAATACAAGTGACTTCTTTTAAAGGGGTTATGACACCGCGCAGAGTCGCAGACTGAATTCTTTCTGTCATTTTGTATTGTTCTTTCTTTAATTATCATTTATAATTATTTTCTTCACTCTCTCTCTTTCTCCCCTCTCTCTCTCTCTCCCTCTCTTTCTCCCCCTCTCTCTCTCTCCCTTCCTTTGTGTGTAATCTTCTTCTGCAAGTGACCCTTGGTATAACCATGGGCGACGATGTAGTGTGCCATTCTACACAAACCTTTTTTGTCCCATATCCATAACCTTCTCGAAGTGTTGTGATTCTTGTTTATGGATGCTCGCTTAAGTTACTCAATATTTCCATGCCCTTGGCCTCGCCGTGCCCTTTGACATTGTGTAATCGGACCAGTCGTAAGTTTACGATCAAATACGCAATCTGGTCGTAAATCAAAGGCACCCGACCGCATGCCACAAGCCAACCCCTTTGTGTCATATCATATTTTCCCCATGGCTAAATCAAAACTTTGAGCGCGCAAAGAATAAGCTAAGTGAAAATGAAAACAAAAACACTGAAAATCTCAGTTAAGATGAAGTAGATAACGGCAGATAATAACAGAATGCTGGCCTTTAACCTTGCATCTGCAATATAAATCATGTTTCGCGCGCTCTGACTTAAGAGCCCCCCCCCCTGCCGCCCCGCCATGCAGTTGAAGTTATCGCTTTGTGATGTTTCGTGCCATCATATACGTAATTTGGCGCGAAATTAATCACTCTACTATTAACTCAACACTTGTTTCAGAAAAGAAAGAAAAAAAAGAAAAAAAAACAACACTTTGAATTGTATAGAAACGATGAGCTGGGCAATATGGAGATCAATTAAAGGCGAAAATACAATTGTTAAGTGCGTAAAATAGGTAATTTTTCTCTTTTCCTTTAATTCTTACTCACGGTGAGATTCGTAAAAATATTTTTTTTTTTTTTTGGGGGGGGGGGGGGGGAAGGGTAGGAAAAAAAAGTACCCACGAATGTCTTTGTTTAGTGTTTCTCCCGGTATTAGTTTCTATTTGTTATCTTGGGTTTCCACTTTTTAAACAGTAAAAAAGAATAATAAATTACAAACCAAAAATCTTCGGAAACAAATTCAAAATTGTCGAAAAGATCCTCGGTCCTCGGCTATAATTAATGCGTAATCTTAGTACACTGCGTTGAAAAACGAGGGCTGAATCCAAAATACTAAATTGGGGGGGGGGGGGGGGGGGGGTACATATCTTCCGGTAAAGAAAGGTCTGCAGGTATGTAGGTTATAAAAAGAATTATCAAAACACAATGAAAAACAAAACAAAACAAAATGCATGTACAAATGTAATACATGTACACTTCTCATTCGAATCCTATAGAAAATTATGCTACAGGTAAGTTTCTATTTTTGATATTCCTTTTCCAGTGTTATCACTTCCTTCAAAAGAGAATCCGCATTCTTTGCTATGATTTATGTTCCGTTCATCATAAAAGATATTATCACTGCTATAAAGTTAACGCAAAGTAAACAACAGTTTAATTCTTTTTTAGTTGGTAGACTACAACTACACGTCAAAAGGCAGATTTATAATATTTTTCGCCTATTGAACATTTTGGCATGCTTGCATATGAATTTGTATTAGCGAGAGAATGGGCGGTCCCAGATATAGTTTATCTCTAAAGAAAACAAGACCAAATGAGCGTCGTTGGATATATTTGAAGGGGGGGGGGGGGGGGGGCTTGGGGTGGCGGTAAGGGAAGATTGTCAAATAATATTCAACTGAATTGTCAAATTTACAGACAAAGCTGTAAAATTCCGAATGTCAACATGGTAGAAGGCAGAAATTATGAATGTATCGCCGGGGGGGGGGGGGGGGGGGGGTGGCCTTTATACATTTCCAAACTACATAATTGGACTTTATACTGAGGCCTATATGAGTAGATGATGATGATGACGACGAGTTGGCGACTGTGATGATAACGATGATGGCAATGATGGTGATGGTGGTGGTGAGAAGAAGAAGATGATGATGATGACGACGACGATGGTGATGGTTTTGGTGTTCAGAACATTAAGACGATGATGATAATGGTGAATAGTGATGATGCAGCTGCTGATAATGATGGTGGTGGTGGTGGTGGCGGTGGTGCCTGATGATGACTTATGCCAGTGCCAACAGACGAATAAAAACAAAATTATATACTCTTTTTACTTTGTGTTGAAACGGTTTATAATTGAAATTCTTTTTTGACATTTGGCAGGTGGTGTTTCATCATCATGCATGCCAAAATTGAATTGGTGTATCCTCATTCGTCAGTTAGTTTTCAATATAGACAAGTTGGGATTATCATAGATACTAATGCCAGTAAATGTTCAAATCGCGAAGCAGTATGTGCCAAGCGTCGTGACACGGATGAATTATGAGTGGCCCATTCACCTGTCATGTGGACTCCTCGAGCGAGAATCCAGGTGAGCTCGGCGGGAAAAAACAAAGAGAACCTTGTGTTGCATCAGATATGAAAGATCTTGGAAGTCAACCTCTCTCTACGCGTGTTTACGTTATCGTCATGTTCAGTCCCACGTGTTTAAAAGAGTGCAGGACAGAGAGACCATAAACCTGTCAAGGGCTGCGTGGCCTGCGTGATTGAGAGTGCGATTTGGAAAGGGGGTTTTTAAAGGAGGAAAGTGATTTTTCACAGGAATCGTGTTAAAACTGAGTTTGACGAATGAAAGGCAAAAACCTTCACATTTTTGCAGAATCTCCAAAGTCTTAGACAAAGTTAGGTCCCAAAGACATGAATTGAAACTAAGTTAAGTCTAACAACATCGTCTTCAATTTGCTGGCTGCTTTTTCACCTTCAAGATTCAACAAGATTCATTTCAAGTTCCTGTCGAGACGACTACAGACAGACATACCATCACAGATACAGACAGCTTGCTTGCCTGCTGAAACTTAAGGGCTATTCATGTAAGTGAAGTGAAATACAACAAGTTAATGAGATGCATGTCTTTGACTAAATTAAAATCTTCTCATTAAGCTGAGATTATTTAGACTGGCTGCCAATGATCAATCTAATAAGCTACAAAAGTACAAAGTAACTTGCATGTAGAGTTGCTTGCAAGCGTAATAAAAAATTGAATGTACATGTAACTTTTAAGTTCCTTACATCTAAATTCAAGACTGAAACAGATCATCTTCACACATGGATGATGGAATCATCTGCAAGATTAGAAGACTACATGTAATAATATGGAGACAGGCTGTGAGGCCAGGCGTGAGAAAGGGATTTTTGGACGTGAGTAAGATCCCAGATGCATGACGCGTGGTAGGTCTGCCAGCAGGCCTGGGTCCTGCATAGTAGACATCCAATTCCAGATACAGATCTAGTTCTTCTGTTAATTCATGTAAATCTCGCAAGTCTTGAACCTTGAACCTTGAAGAAGTACTCTCCCAAAAAGCGTTGACGCTGTCCTGGAGAGGGTTGTGCGGTGTCGGGTGCTGCTGGTGCTAAAGGTGATGTGTCCTTGTGATGGTATCCTCGGTGCACTACATGTATATGGTACATCGTGCTAGGTGCAGTGTGTACCTCTCTTACAGCAACTTCAGGGTTGGGGGAGGCAACATGTCTCGAATGACAGGTATAGTAATGTTGCTCCCCGGAATCCAACTATAGAAGTTTATGTTCCGGCAGTGTTTGGGAGAGTATTCCAGATACGGATAGTTCTTGGGAACATGCTGTACATGAAGCAGTTAATAACTCTGCAGTAGGGCTGAGTGTATCTAAGATTGTATCCAGTACACTGTATATTGTTATACTGAGGATACTCTCACTTTGTCTTTAGATCTTTAGGGGCGGTTTGGGGTATAACGTCCTCATTCGCTGAGTAGTATACTACCCACTGGCAAAGAAAAACACAAAAGAGGCACTAGAAATATAAACAAGGAAAATGATGTCAGAGATGTCATACTAAATTTAGATTTAGACCTATATACATGTACTTGTCGATTTCTAGCGCATGTATCTCTACATGTTTCTGAAGTAGCTTAGAAAATATCAGAGTGAGTTATCTGCTGTAGATCTACATGTATGTGCATTGATAATGCATTGAATTGTGCCAGATTGATTAAAATCCCTCCCAATGCTGCAACAGTGCTTTTATTTGATTTTGTGTGAAAAATAGAAATAGTGAGTTATCATCTACTGTAGATATATGTGCATTGATAATGCATTGAATTGTGCCAGATTGATTAAGACCCCGTTCTCATCACATTTCCTAAACTGGTTTCCACTAAACCAGTTTTCAAAACCAGTTTAGAAGATCGCTTCGTTAGCATTCACATTACGCTCCCCTGAACTGGTTTCCAAAACCACTTCACCGAAAGTGATCTTGTTGCTATGGGAACACTCTAAGCGGGGTCAAATGTTTCGCGCGGAATTTGAAACCGTTGAGCGTTACGTACATTAGCGCGTACAGCGTGGATCGTATACCACGCGCACAATAGTACTTCCGGGTGAAGATCGGTTTCCGAAGAACGGTTGTGTGACACAACTTGTGTCCACATTACACGTAAAACCAGTTTAACGACGAAAGCGGTCTTGAAAACCACATCGCGAGGTGGTTTTCAAAACTGGTTTCCAAGACCACTTTGAGCGTTCTCATTACACCCCAAACTGGTTTCCACTAAACTGGTTTCCACTAAACTAGTTTAAGGATGTAGATGAGAACGGGGTCTAAGATCCCTCCCAATGCTGCAATAGTGCTTTTATTTGATTTTGTGTGAAAAGTACTTTTTAATTCACAGTAAAATCTCTAAAAATAAGGATATTTTCTCTAGCAAAATTATAGAAATTTCTTACCCCCCATATGGCCATATTCCTTTTATCAGAGCACTTTATTTATTTTTTCTTTCGCAAAAATGTTTCATAAAGATCATTGCTTTCAATTCATTCAGATTGAAAAATGTTTCATTGATTCAGTGATAGATTTGCATACATGTAGATGTACAATGTACATTTCGATGTAGCAGATTTATGAGAGAGTGATCTCTACTTGTAAGTGGTTTTAGAGGTTACTTGACCTGTTACATTTATAATTTACCCTTTCAAGTCAATTGACCCCATCTTGTGGTTTGGCTTTTAATAATAACTTATGCTTCAGAACCCTAAAAAATGTACATGTACCAAATGGATGAGCAGAAAGAGCAAAAATTTCTGCACATACTGACCAGATTTAATTTTAATGCCAGGAATTTCAAGAAAAAGAAAAAGGTTTAAAATCCTCAAATTGGCAGCACATTGAGAAGTTCAAAATCATTGTTTTTCTTCAAATTTTTTTTCAGCCTTTCAGCAAAGTTCCTAATCATATATGTTGTTTTCATAGACATTACACTTTATTAGAACCATGTAGCATTAAAGAAAAATAATTATTGTTGCCAATTTGAAGAACGAAATGTGATCAATTTAGCACTTTAGTATGCCTATTTGAAAAAAATTTGATACATCCTAGAGGCTTTATCCATTTTTTAAAAAGGAGAATAAAGATCTATCTTTCGATGATGTTTTACCATATACATGTAGATACAGTCAAACCTGCTTTTATAGTGACCACCTGTGTAGAAAGACCACCTGTCTATAAAGACCACAATTTTTGTTTCCCTTGAAAAGTGTTTCTCATTGAAACGTGTATTAAACGAACCTGTACATAAAGACCACCTGCTCATAAAGACCGCTTTTCTTGTCTCCCTTGAGTGGTCTTTATAGACAGGTTTCACTGTACCTACATGTACGTGCAGTATGAAGTGCAAGCAAAGTGTTGCAAGAAGTTTCCTCAAAATCAGGCTGAACGAACTTCAAGTGAAACTGCCAAACTAAAGCAAAAGAGATACAGATAACTAGAAGGATAAAAAATGAAATTGACGGAATGAGAACAAAGGAAAGGGAAATGAAGTTGCCCTTGAAGTAACTATATTTGGGAGAGAGATCTTGGAGAGAGATCTTGGAATGACCCAGAAAAACGAGTTAAGATGTCGGCCCCTCAAACATCTCACCTCTTCACCAAAATAGCTTGAATGAGGCTGCATCAGTTATTGCAATAAGGAAGAATAATTGGTGACCTCAATGTATGTGAGTGAAGCAGAATGATTTTTAAAGGTAGTTTCAGGACTTTGCAAGTCTTAACAGAAGAAAATGAACTGTAGAAATTCTTAAAGCTGTGATTTTATTTGTCTACAAAACTGGCTTTCCTTATTTTACTTAATTTAATGAACTATAGAAATTCTTAAAGCTGTGATTTTATTTGTCTACAAAACTGACTTTCCTTATTTTACTTAATTTAATGAACTGTAGAAATTCTTAAAGCTGTGATTTTATTTGTCTACAAAACTGACTTTCCTTATTTTACTTAATTTTTCTTTCTTTCGAAAATCGGTCTTCTTGTTGTGTTGCTACACTTTTCCCAGCCACTGCATAACACGTCAGGCTCTGACACCATGGAGCTACAGCAGGGCTCTGGCACCAGGCAGGGCTGTAATTGATTCATGAATCACCTGCATTATCTTTAATGAGAAAATTAAAAGCATTTACTCCCCATTGATTAATTCACCAACAAAATCCTTTTTTATTAATGATTTTATGATTTAAAGACAAGACAGATTGTAAAATCAAAGCATAACATGTACAGCATTTGAAGTGTCTTGGCTCAAGCCTTTAAAAGCTGAAATATATGCATTTACACCATGTTTTAGCATTAAGTCACATAATTCTAACAATTGTAGTTTTGATTTTTACCGTTACGGAAGATAGATAGCCTTTGAAATACATGGAGTCTGTCAAAGCTTCAATTCCTCTTTACACACCCAACTGGTATAGTTAGCATTTGTATGTTTGATAATCTGGCAGTGTTTATTGACTTGATTTTACTATAAACACTGTGAATCAGGCTCAGTTTCTTCAGGATTTACCAGAATGACCCTTCTTGTATCGGGGGTCGCAAATGTTTTCACAAAGTCCAAATAAGAGGGCTTAGGTCTTCTTTAACAAATATACACATCTCCACTGAACATCTCACAAATTATGACTGAGAAAAAGGGGAAAACGAGGAGGAGAAAAGCATTCTCGGTTTTACTGCAAACATAAAAGTCCACAGAAAGAAGCAACACATGTCAAATTATACAGCTTTGGAACTCCATTAATGTGCAATTTTATATCATTGCATTTCAACAGTTCACATCAGTTGAACAATGCATGTGCAGGTTTTCTTTTTAGAACAGAGATTAGGGAGAATTAAAGGGAGAAAGCAGTCATTGATGTCAGTTGAATTTCTGTATTTGTCTTTGAAAAAACTTTTGTTGGTACATTTTGTCTGCTCAGAGACAGAAAGATGATAAATCATATCATTTAAAGGAAATCTTGAGTTCTGGGAAAGGTGAGCAATAATTTGTGAGCTTTCTCATTCCTTTTATGTCAATTTGGAAGAACATCATAATAGAAACACCCCTTGAAAATGATTGCTCTTCAAATGCTCTTATATTAAAAATATGACTAGAAATATTAAATTGAAATGTTTGGGCGGAGCATTCATTCCACTGGTGTGTGTAGTCCCATATACCCATTTCTGTGTGCAGTACATGTGCTTTTCAGTGAGATTGGGTCAATTTATTTTGATGATTCTAAGACAACATAGTATAAAACAATTCTTATGTAGACATGGTCAACCTTTCCCAAGTGCTTTGAGACAGTTTCTTTCACAATGTAAATTTTGAACACTTTTATGCAAAATAATATGAAAACTTGTATTCAGCTATGTCTGAGTCTAATTTTAGAAGCACGGACAAAACTAGCAATTTTCCTCTTTGCGTCTTTCCGGGTCTTCATGCGCCATTGTGTCTTGCTATAAAGCTACCTAAAATGGGAGAAAGTAATGCATTGTGTGAAAAAAGGAGATGATAGAATGATGAAAATAAGGTATACTCTATTGGCTCTAAACAGTTTATTCCCTTGTACCCTTCTCTATGTCTTTCATAAATGCATGGATTGCAATGAACAGTATTTGGAAAAAATATTTTTGCTATAAATTACAGAAGACAAAATGATGACCATGAAGGCTGTTTTGAGACTGAGCAGCTGGGCCTGCTGAATTTACACATTGCAGGTTCCACAATAAATGTTTGTCCACCGTCCTGGTCTTAACTGCACTTTGCTGATTGCCAACTTTAGAAAAGTCTGTGATTAAATTGCTATTCCCATCATATAGAAACGTCTACAAGACAAAGTATGAAACAAACTTTTAATGAAAAAGATTCAGAAAATGTTAACAAATAAAGTTAATTGATGAAGAAGTATATTGAAATGTTAGGGAGATAATAGAAATGTAAAGTAAGAATAAAGATAGGACAGTGATTGTTCAGAAAAAATGGAGAAATTTGGTGATGGTTCTGAAGAAGATCAATTGTTTTGACATCTCATTTTTGGAGTGTACATCTGATCCTCTTATATTCTCGAGGAGTCTTTGAGAGCCATAGTTTGTCATTCAAGAATTACCAAACCAAATATTTTTCCAACATACCAGAAATATCAAGGAACATACAAAAAGCAGCTGTAAATCATGTGTTAGTTCCTGGTAGGAAATAAATGTCAAAATTGTGAAAATATGGAAAAGACAATGATTGATGAGAGCGTGACCAGTATTTCAAAATAAACAGGGTATATTGAGTGAACATAATCAAACTGTCAATACACTAAGCTATGAATGATATGGATGAAAGATGCGAGGGTATATGCTGTGAGAAAGTTAGGAATTGGGAGAAATGGAGAGAAAGAATAGTAGAAAACAAATATATTTAGGAGAGAATTTTCACTGTGAAAAGTTGGGACATACTGTACATGTACATAGAAGAAGAGAGAACATTTATGAATGTGAGATATATGCGGTTATGTCCTGGGAATTAGTTGTAAACTATAGGAATGGAGATAAAGAATTTCAAGAGGAAATCATGTAATGAGAGATATATGTGAGTAGTTTGCAGGCACAAACCCTAGCCAGTCATAAAAGAGAGTCTGCGATGTAGACTACCATAGGCCACGTACCACAGCTTTTCCTGACCATTAATCTCTACCAGTGGATAAAGCAACACCCTCTACGTTTGATGAGACCCGGTGCGACGCGTCGCCATGTTTGGGCTCGCAGAAAACACCGACGCAGTACTGTTTCAAAACAATTTTATGCCTTTTTGGAATCAAATAATTCAGCACTGTATACTCTTTTCCACGAATTAACTCAGGCAAAGCAAGTGTCTTCTTTAAAATAAAAAATCAAATCACATATCTTTCGAATAGGAGTACACTGGAATCATACACAGCAGACGATGTCCCACGCAATGTCCTACGCAGTCCCACATACTGTGTTTGAGTGAGGGCTCCTAATTTTGGTTGTGCGGACGCATCAATTGCTCGCATAGAGCCGTGCGTACGATGCGATATAAACGTAAGGTAGAGATCGATGCTTCTGACACATATATTGACACAACCAGTCGGTAGCCAGTTTAGGCTTTCTCAAGACACAATGATTTTTCTGATAAAGTGTCAAATTAGAGTCTGTGCTTGCAGACTAACGTGTTAGGGGGTGGGTATACTGTAAAACCATAAATTTTCGTGTGCATGAAACTTTCGAGAGTGGTTGAGATTTTCGAAAGTTTCATGTCGCGAAATTATCAAATCGCATTTGAAACAACATATTATAAATTATTGCAATTCGCAGAAGTTTCTTGTTGGAAAATTGGCTGTCATTAAGGTTGACTAAATTAGAGAGAAAATGGGTGCTCTTTCCATGTAGTTTTGCCTTCTAATCACGAATCTGCCAATCGATTGTCCAAATTATGTCTCGTTTTGGCGAAAAAGGGGGAAAAGTAGAGGTTTTGAGACCGTTCCTTAAAACTCGTGAGCTGATTGGCTAACCCCCAAGTGACGTATGAAAAGTAAGAGGCACAAGATCTGCAGGCTGCAGCATATAATATTGTACACAGAATGCGGTATTTGACCCCTCTGTTCAACGGACAATTTATGAAAAAAGGATTTTTTAGGGGCTGGGCTTATGACTGCGTAAATCAGCAAAAATGTACTTTTCAAGTGATTATAAAATATGAATGAATGCATAAAAAATTGTGTGATGGATATTTTTTGGCTCCTGATGACACCTTCCTACGAAAAATGGTAATTTTTGAGAGCATTAATCTCATGAGATAGAGAAGGGTATACAGTGAGAAATTTCAAATTGTAAAAAGGGCCTTAGAAAAGAATTCAAGAATTCCTTGATGTA
The DNA here is from genome assembly GCA_025617745.1 of Heliocidaris erythrogramma. Taxonomy (NCBI): domain Eukaryota; kingdom Metazoa; phylum Echinodermata; class Echinoidea; order Camarodonta; family Echinometridae; genus Heliocidaris; species Heliocidaris erythrogramma. Next base: position 1,974,135 of record CM046870.1, on the reverse strand, counting down.
AGTGTACCAAAATTTATGCTGAGAAAGGGTATGGGGGATGGGGAGGGGTGGGTGTGTCTGCCTAAAATTTTCCAACCCTTTTCCAGCAAGCAAAACAATGGGTTTTGAGAGTATTGAATATTTGTATTTTCTGATGAATGTCAATACATGTCTCTAAAGGTTGATAATTTGCTGATAGGTATTATGATTATTCAAACTTTGCAAACAACAACTTTGAAAGAGATGAAGAAAAGGTGGGGGTGGGGGGTGACCCTATGATGCCTCTGAGTTCATGTACATGTATATAAGTGAATAAAATCATCATACTGTAAATGCAGAAGTATTCACGGTACATTAATTTTCGCGGATTTTCGGCAGGTGCGAATTCTAGAACTCGCAAAAATATTATGCGGGTTGAATTGCGCGCTTCAGCACATTAATATGTTTGTGTGTGTGTGTCCAATTCATTTTGATTTTGGGCACGTGTGTGTATTTGCGCATGCCATATGCATTTGAATGGACTGCGTGTGTAATCAGTAAATGGAGTGGGTATACATACGAGCGTGTAATTGTGCAGCGCGAATTTAAGAACCTGCGAATATGTTTTGGGGTCGCTCAGCGCGAAAAATTACAGCGTTTACAGTAGTTGAATTATGTGCACTTGTCAAAATAATTAAATCTTGTTCCCCACTGTCCTCCTTCAGAATATATTACTCTGAATCATAATACCAATTTTCAGCTGAGCCACCAAAAATATGTTTCACCATAAGTCAAATAAAAATGGCTCGGGCAGTGCCAATTTAAAATTGAGCTACGGTACTCAGAATCTGTTTCATTTAAAACTCAAACAGAAAGAAAGACAGACAAAATTGAGCAGTTGAGCACCCTAATTAGGTTTCATACATGTAAATTTTAAAGTCAGATTTTTAGTATTAAAAGCTTGGATAGTGCCAGTTTGCAATTGATCCTTGCAAATACCTTTTTTTTTTTTTTTTTTAACAAATCTCTTAGAATATTAAAAGAGCTTGCTTAATTCCATTTTTCAGTTGAGCCACCCGAACTCTGTTCTATTTACACAATTAAAAAAAAAAATTCATCTGATAATGTCAATGTTCAGTTGAGCCCCCAATTTTTTTTTTCATTTACCATTCTGATAAAAATGATAAAGGGCTTGCTACATTCCAATTTTCAGTTGAGCCACCCAAAATCTGTTTCATGTACAATCTAGATTTTGAAGAAAAAGTAAAATGCGTGTCTCTGATATAAACAGTCCCGCTAATTTATTATAGTGTTGGCTCTATCTTCTACGATGAAAAGGGTTCATACAGTTCAATTTGAGGCTTAAACAAACTTGCAACTGTGTCATTCCAGATACGATTTATGATAGAGCAGTAGCAGACACAGAGATAAATTTTAGGTTTAGGAAGGTGAATGAACTACAGAGCAGAGGATCGTGAACTTCATTGACCTTTCTTTTTTTAATTTTATCATAAATATGTACATATATTAGATAAGTATCAAAATTATTCGCAGCTACCTGTAGGCCTATATGAAAATGAAAGTGTGTATTTACCTGAGGTGTCCTGCATGCTTGACTACCTTTAATGTAACAATACATGTATATCTGTAAAGCGCTTTAAAGGGATGCGCCACTGGGCGGCCGTGGGGAAAGTCAGGATTGCGTAAGCCCCATTCACTCGTACACAAAGTTTGTGCGTCGAACGCGTCCGTTGGACTAAGTGGGATTACATTTCGACTGCACGAAGCCGACAGAATCTCGCACGAGAGCTCGAGCTTGAGCTCAGGCGGAGCGTGCATGTTTGTGCGGCGACTAGTCTATCCGAGGTTTGCGCCCCGCGGGGCAACGGCATGATTACATGTAGGTAACGATCACGGTGCCCTCTCGCAGCATTAAAACGTCCACAATCTGCGGTTGAGTATCCCTTTAATAGATACATCGTAGATGTATTAGGCATGATATAACTCCAGATTATTACTATTATTATTATATGTGAATATTGCAATAAAAAACATAGATCTACAGAGTGTATATGCTTGTGATATGAAAAGATACAAGACTCGGAGAAAAGTTAATTTCTACGTGTATTAATCTTGTTAATTGTATCCCATGGCAGAATGCCGGAGGATACTTTGGATTCAGCAGCGTTACGCCACCGCCGCTGCGTCACATTCTTGTGTGCGCTCTAACTGCCACATTCCTTCACAGATTTCTTTCAAATTTTGGAGGTGTATCTTGGTATTATCTACACACCTATAATTTTTGGTGAAGCTACCCTCATTGTTCCGTCCTTTATAGGGTCAAAGGTCATTTATCCACTTTGTGCGCTCTTCTGCATTTCTTGACGGATTTCTTTCAAATTTTGTATGTAGATGTATCTTGGTACAAATTTATACTTTTTGATAATGCTGCCCTCATTGTTCCTTTCTTTATAGGGTCAAAGGTCATATGTCTTTTGTGCTCTCCAACTGCCACATTTCTTGATGGATTTCTTTCAAATTTTATATGGAGGTGTGTCTTAGTAGAAGCGACACATCTTTAGTGTTTGCTGATGCTGCCCCCAGTGTTCCGCTTTTTATAGGGTCAAATGTCATATTTTGGTTGCTGTCTTGCATGCACACTGGAGGTCACATTTGTCGACTGATTTCTTTCAGATTTTGTATGGAGGTTCATCATGTAGATTACTCTAGACCTCTACAGTTTTTGGTGATGCTGCCCCCAGTGTTCCATCTTTTATAGGGGCAAAGGTCATAATTTACAGCAATAAATCGATGTATCTACCTATTTGCTAGTTTCCCAAACTATGCCGTCATTCGAGAAAACCTAAGTCTAAAACGCGCAGCCCCTGCCTGCGCGCGCGTACTCCCCGTCCACCAATCCAAACGCGCCACCGCCATACTCTTCCTCTTCCGTTCTCGCCCGTCAGAGAAGTGACATCTATGAAGCTAAGTCTTAACCTAAATTGCGAGATTTTTACCTCCAAAAGTGTTTTTGGTTGCCTTTCGCAATAAAAATCCCGTTCACCATGTTTTCACACTCATTTTGGTGTATCGGATTTTTCCTGAGTCAACCTCCTTCACGGTAAATTAATGAAATTACTTTGCCGTTTTTCCTCACTTTCGGGGCTTTTTTCACAGACGGTGTACTAGTACACTGCGTCGGGCTAGCCCCCGTGTCTGTAGGTGGTTGATTCAACGCGCTTAGACAAGCGGTCTTATCATACATTGTGCTCCGTAATAGGAGTTTATTCCCACTCCGTCTTGTGAGTTGGTTGTTACCTTTATATAGATCTATACTGTTTTGTAATAATAATAAATTTATTACTATATATGGTTTTCTATATTGTTGCTTGTCTTTATTTTCAGCCATGTCGAGGTCTCCGTTCGGCTGGCGTTCCCCAGTATTTAATACTTATAAGGGGACTCGCCCAGCCTTGGAAGGGTTGGCTGCGAGAATTTAATCTCGCACCAACATTATAACTTCCACGGAGCTTCGACTAAGGTAAGTTAGGGCCTACTTCGTGTACGGCTCGCCCCGTTATGAGTTCGCTGTCTTTTTTGACGACCAACTCATGCGGGGAAAACCGAGAGAGTGAGTGCTGGGAACGGCCAATACCTCTCTCGAAGATAGAGACTTGTATAACGGTGGGAGTGAGTGCCTCCGGCCAATACCTCTCACCGATAAAACTGTGGGTGTTATCCCTGCCCACAGTTCGTCTCGCTCGAGCATCATTCCTCGCTCTTCAGCCATAGGTGTGATTGCTCAGGGATCGGCTCCTTTTGTCTCTCCGCACGCTTCTACAACAAGCAAGGCGGGTAAGGGAAAAAGAGAGTCGTGATCCTCCAAAAGTACTCCCTTCAGGGCCTACTACGGAGGCGGTGCCCGTTTCTAAGGGTAAAGGGGGCGATAAACATGCCCACCTGCCCAAGAAGCGTAAGCGCCAGAGTACTGCCCAGCCAACAGGCGAGGCGGACTCTCTCCCCCTGACACCGACTGTGTGTTCACCTCATGTGTCAGGGGGGGCCAAGAAGAAGAAGGTTAGCCCCCAAGGGGCGACCACTTCTGAGTTAGGCGTCTCCCATGAACTTTTGAATTATCTCAAGATCATTGTGGAGCGGAGTGGTTGGTCAGACTCTGTGTCTGTACTCCCCACCACGCCTGACTCCAACCCCTCCCCCCAAGGGGGAAGGGGGGATACCTGTACCCGACCCGACCCAGGTCCGGTTCGGATACCGGGTCGGATACCGGGTCGGATACCGGATCCGGTTCGGATACCGGTTCCGGTTCGGATACCGGATATCCGGTTCGGATACCGGTTTTTGCCGGATATCCGGTTCGAATACCGGATATCCGGTTCGGATACCGGTTTTTACCGGTTATCCGGCTAGGAACACTGGTTTTTCCCTTGTTTACCACCACTGCTTCTAGTGGGTTGGGATCCGGTTCCTTTTCTCAGGTATCTGGCTCATTGTGCTTGTTTTCCAACACACTAGAGCCTTACCGCCCCACTTCGGGCGTCTCTCGACCACGTTCAGCTTTGATCGTCCGGTCGGGGCTACTCCCATTCCAGCGGCACTTGGTGCTCCGCCTGGGGAGGAATCCTGAGACTGCTTACACCGCCCTTCTTGGGATCAGGTTTCAGTCTGGATTTTCGGAGGATGATGCCTCTCCACAGGCTGAGATTACACCCCAGACCTTTGGGTCCTTGGCGGTAGAGACTCAAGCCCTGCTGGAGAAATTTCTTCCCGACACTTTTACAGAGTCGGGCTGATCCGGGACATCCGTCTCTCCTTTTTCAAGGTGAGCGTCCCTCCAAGGGCATCCCTCTTACGGAGGACTGTAAGCGAGTCTTCAATGACTTCGCCTCACAGCCTCTTGCATCCTTAGTAGGGTCCGTCCCTCGGCCGGGGATTTCACCTTCTCTAAACAGGACACTCTCGAATTATATTACGAGAAAGTCCCGTTCCAGTGACCTCCTACATGTAGGTGGTAGGCTTGGTGTCTACTTAAGAGTACACCTTGCGCCAAAATAGAGAGGTTCCCGTCCTTATTGGAAGTTCATTCCAGGACTGGCCTGAGGCTGACTGCCTACTTGGGTACGCTCCTTTCCCTTAGCGCTAGGAGCCAGCACCTCGAGATGTCCGACTCGGACATCCTGTGCTAGACGAAGCCCCTTGTCCAAGGACAGGCTCGTTGTAAAACCGTCCCTCGGCTGGGTTTTCACCTTCTCTCGACAGGACACTCGATTAAATTACGAGAAAGTCCTGTTCCAGTGACCTCCTACATGTAGGTGGTAGGCTTGGTGTCAACTTTAAGAGTACACCTTACGCCAAATAGAGAAGCTCCCGTCCTTAATGGAAGCTCATTCCAGGACTGGCCTGAGGCTGACTGCCCACTTGGGTAGGCTCCTTTCCTTTCGCGCTAGGAGTCAGCACCTCGAGATGTCCGACTCGGACATCCTGTTGCTAGACGAAGCCTTGTCCTGGACAGGCTCGTTGTGGTTGGAACTGTCTGTGTCGACAGCAATAGCCACCAATGCTAGGAGGAAGCTTACGCTTTCCTCTCTGGGCAGTGCGGATGCGGACATACCTGCCCTCCTGGCCAGGGTCCCGCACTCCGGCCTTCACCTCTTTGGAGGTAAGGGGCCTGATGTGATTCAACTTGAGGTTGATTCACGCAAGCAGGCGACGGAACTTCTGAAACGCCTTAAGTCCTCGGCTCCTAAGCCGCAGGCCCAGGCTGTCTTTCCGCCTCCTAGACGCGGTGGCGCTTCCAGCTGCCCCGTGCACAGGTGCGCCCCGAGCGTTGGAGGAGAGGGTTGGCGGCCGTCTTCAGTACCTTCCCGCCTGGGAAGGAATTACCGACGACGTTTTCGTGCTCCCCTTCGTGCGAGGAGGCTTCTGCATACTTTTCGCAAAGCCCCTCCCACACGGAACCGTCCGCCACAACCCTCCTACACTATCGCCCCCTTTCTAGAGCACATCTCCACCGAGATTCAAGAGCTGCTGGAAAAGGGCGCGATCGAAAGGGTAAGAGACCACCCCAGTTGTGCCTCTCCCCTATCTTATATTCCCAAATGCTCAGGGAAGCTCAGAATGATCTTGAATATGGAAGTCATCAATTCCTTCATACCAAGAGAGGTTTTTCCACAGGGAAACCTTGGCCTCGATTCTCCCGGCGATCAGACCGTCAGATGTGGCTATTTCGGTAGACTTGAAAGATACTTTCACATACCGATACACCCTTCTTCAAGGGACCTTCTAGGTTTCTCCTTCAAGGCGAAACTTTCCGGTTCGAGGCCTTAATTTTCGGCCTGAAACCGGCTCCTCGAGTGTTACTCGAGCAGTCTCTACCCTAGCCGCTTCCCTCAGGATCGCGGTCTGAGACTTTTCACTTACCTGGACCACTGGCTCCTGGTGGCGAGCTCTGTGTCCGTCCTTCAGTCGCACATGGCCCTACTTCTCCGTGCTACGCAAGAAGTACGATTCATAGCCAACTGGGACAAGTAGGAGTTGACTCCTACCCGCAGACCCATTTACCTAGAGTGCGGAAATTAGACATTGTGAACCAACTTACCCGCCCCAGTCGGGAGAGAATTCACGCAATTGTCTTTCTAGCTCGATCTCTTCGTCTCTTACGTCGAGTTCGGGCAGGCCGATGGCACCAGTTCTTGGACCACTTATCGAGCCATAGGGATGTCCTCAAAGACTGTCGGCTTCATATGAGGCCTTTTTTTCCAACTTCATCTTCTGAAGTTTTCAAGCCCAGTGTAGACTCGCTCAAGGTGTGGATTCCTCTCTCCGAGGAGATCAAACGCCTACTTATCGCCCTGTTCGGACCAGGTGGTCTCGGGGGACTGGTCACACCTGTGCACCTTGCCCCACTTATTGTGTTGGAATTGATGGCAGTCCTCATGTCTCTCCACCTTTTCGAGAACATGTTTGTAGGTCGCTCCGTCCTGATTTGACGGTCAGCACCTCTGTTGCTGCTTACATCAACAGACAGGGCGAGACTCTTCCCGCTACCCTGAACGATCTAACCGCCAAACTTAAGAGTGGTGTCGGCCTCACCGAGTGATTCCGATCGCCTCCTATGTTCCCGGGCGGGACAATCTGATTGCAGATTTGCTGTCCCGGGACATGTGTCCCCCCTCCGAGTGGTCACTGAATCAAGAGGTCTTCGACTACCTCAGTTCAGTCTGCGCCCATCTGGAGATAGACCTGTTTGCGACAGCTCTGAATCATCGCCTCCCGAGTTTGCTCTCGAGTGCGAGATCCGGAAGCTTGGGCCCTCGATGCGTTCTCCCTTCAGGGAAGAACTTCTGGGGTTACGCCTTTCCGCAGATCTCCTTAATTCCTCAGTTCCTGGGGAAGATTCAGGAGGATCAGGCGTGGTTTTCTGCTCATAGCACCTTGCTGGCCGAGGAGACCTTGGTTTCCTCTTCTTCTGTCTCTGCTGGACGGTCGGCCTCTCTCCCTTCTATGGAGAGCAGTCCTCAGATCAGCCCCTGTCGGGGATCCTCCACCATCGTCCGGCGGCTCTACATTGACCGCCTGGCCGCTATTGGGGAGGAAGCGAGGACTCTCAGAGAGAGCCTCCCAGTTCATAGTCCAGAGCAGAAGAGTTTCGACCCGAGCTGTTGTCAACTCGAGTTTAGAAACCTTCCATGCTTGTTGGGGAGAAGGGGTTTGTTTTCCCGTTTCTGCCCCGGTGGGTGCTTTTACAACAAATTTCCTTATTACTCCTTTCGATAAGGGCAGGGCCCTCTCTAACTTTAGTGGTTACCGGTCCGCTATTACTGCGGTTCACCTTGGTTTTTTTTTTCTGATGGTTCGGGAGTTTCAATCTCTCCCTTCCTGACTCATTTGCTGAGGTCTTCCTTTGACACGCCCAGCAAATCGCCAGTTGACTCCTGCATGGAGCCTTCCTTGGTTTTGGACGCCTTGGCCAAACCGCCCTTTGGGCCGTTCTGCAAAGCGTCGTTACACCATCTCCCGATTAAGACCACCTTTCTCTCTCTACGGCCCCCGGGCATATCAGATGGGAAAGGCAAGGTGTACGTCTTGTCCCTCGACCTTCGTTATTGCCAAGAATCAGACGGATTCTTCTGGCTTAATCGAAGTGTTCTTGAGTCCTCTGTCGGAATTCTCTTCCGTCATGGAGGATAAATCTTGGTGCCCTGTTAGGGCTCTCAAATGGTACTTGGATAGGACTACGGTTGTTTTCGTAAGGATGATCAGCTCTTCTCTTTTTCCATCACCTTTATTCCCCAGCTTCACGGGAGACTATCTCCCGTTGGATTGTCGAGGCTATCCAAGCTGCGGGTTTGGAGGCTCTCCTGTCTGGGAAGCCTCCCAGAGCGCATGACACTAGGAGTGTTCTACCTCCTGGGCGCTTTGTCAGGTTCATCCCTTTGGAAGACTTTTGAGGGCCGCCTTTTGGCGTTCCCCTACTTTCTTCACATCCTTCTATCTTAAGGATGCTCCTTCGGGTGAGGTTGGATTTGAAACCTCTGGGTTGAGAGCTGCTTCGTCGTCTCTGTCTGCCCCGCGTTAGTTACTCCCGTCCTGGGACATGCCACCCGGGTTTTTATCCGTGCTATTCTAGCAAATAGGTAGATACATCGATTTATTGCTGTAAATCAAGAAAATTATAACTAATTTTGTTATTTACTAGATAAATCTATGTATCTACCTATGTCCCTCCCTCCAGCCCCTCTCCTTGTCTGACATGTCCTAGATTCTGTCTCTGACTGCTCGGAAGAGGAAGAGTATGGCGGTGGCGCGTTTGGATTGGTGGACGGGGAGTACGCGCGCGCAGGCAGGGGCTGCGCGTTTTAGACTTAGGTTTTCTCGAATGACGGCATAGTTTGGGAAACTAGCAAATAGGTAGATACATAGATTTATCTAGTAAATAACAAAATTAGTTATAATTTTCTTGTTTTAGTGGATATCTTGTGTGCGCTCTGCAGGTCACATTTCTTGACAGATTTCTTTAGAATTTTCTATAGAGATGCATGATACTCTAATCTACACACATTGTTTTGGTGATGCTGCTCCTAGTGTTGACAATAGTCTGGGCCACAGGTGGCAATCTCTTCGCCATCCTTTTTTTTTTTTTTTTTTTGTCCCTCCTTCGAATTGCTGCCAGTGCCGGGGGATACATTCGCGTTGCGCATCAATGGACATTTCTAGTTTTTATTTGCTTTGTTTCATCTTAGATACAGAATTTTCATTAAAATATATGGAAAAATTAGTGAAAAAATATCAATATCATAGTCCTATCCTTATTATGTCTAAAACTACACCACCTGCAAACACAAAATCTACTTTAAATCCACCGAATCCCATGAAGACCAGGTGATAGCATGTGTGAACTAGAAAGGCCGTCAAAGGCGGCAGACCCACGCCTTAGCGGCGCTACAGATCGAGTAGTTGCATTCTTTCCCTAATCGATTCTTTCCTGTCACTATATTTTATATTTTATATTTTATATTTTTCTCTTTTTTTATCGCAATAAAGACTTCCAGATTTGGCATAATCTACTATTTAATACATGCATGTAAAATATTATGGTTACTTATTGTTATTATTATGTAATTTGGCACAATGATACTGCATGTGAATATATTTGTTTGTGTATTTTACCTTGATTATTGTGAAAAATGTTATTTTTAAAAAGGAAGTAATAAAATATTCTTTAAAAAAAAAAAAAAAACTATCCGAAATGAAGTTCCTATAACCGATCATCACCAAAAATCTAATCGATTCTTTTCCTAATTGTTCTTTCCTGTCACTATCCGAACTGAAGTTTGGGTCAAAACTTCAAGGTCACACAGAATTTGCAGGGGTCAACCGATCATCACCAAAATCTAATCGATTCTTTTCTGTCACTATCCGAACATTCCTTGAAAATTTGGTGCAAATCCGTTCACCCGTTCTCTAGTTATCTTGTCCACAAACAAACAAACAAACAAACACACAAACACACAAACACACAAACACACAAACACACAAACACACAAACACACAAACACACAAACACACAAACAAACAAACAAACATACGGAGCCCTTTACATAACCCTGCCGATTTTATCAGCGTGGGTAACAACATCCTCAACGAGATTGGGCCATTGCAGACCAGGTACTGGCCTGATATCCCCATAGGGACCCCTACAGAAGCCTTGGATTCATACTGATAGTACAAAGTCAATAAATCAACCAAGGGTGGGGCATCTATGTCAGAGGGGATGGTTTTTAGTGATGGTAGTCTGAGGGGTATACTTGTTCTATTATGAAAGAAGGCTATAATTTTATAATATCACATTCATCTGCAATTTTTTGTCTGGCAATATTTATTAATAGAACCATCAAAAGTAAGTGAGAGTTGTATTATCCATAAACTTGATCAGACAGTGTTGTTGACAGTAATTCTATGCTGCCAACAAATCACACTATGACTATACAGGTGTCAAGTTATAACACCCCAGTGAGTATATCATGGGAGATGGGAATAGAATAAAACAATTTATTAATGTATTTCAATTTTGAACCCAAATTTTGCTCTGGACTCCTCAACTTATCAGAGGCTTCCCCAACATAGTAACAACCGTTTGATAAGATAACTCCATAAATGCTTCTAACGTATGTATTGGATGAATCAAACATTTTCCCACCTGGTGCTCCTTACGAAAACATGCTGTAGATTTCAAGGCTTGACACTAACAGGAATCAGGTGTATATAGGCCCCCAAATTCTAACATTAGCTACGTTCATACGGGACTTGTGGTTTCGAAACTTTAAGTTAACAAAACCATGACTCCCTAACTGCAACGAGGGTTCACACGAGCCCTAAACAACGAGCTGAAACTACAAGCCAAGCGATCGTCGTGGTTAACCCCGGAAGTACATGTAGATACTACCGATTGTGTGTGCAGTACACATACTGATCCTGTGTTAATAACGCGCGATGGGTATGACCCGGAAGTTTAACATGAACAGCGAGGTCATCGCTAACAGACTGTGACGGAGGACCACCCACTGCTCGTGGTTTCGGCCTTAGCCACAAGCTCGGTTGTGGTTCTAGAACTACAAGTAAACTTAAGTTTCAATAATACAGTACAAGTCCGTTTGTACAGTCTGAAACTACAGGATGATAACTACAATTTAACTTAAAGTTTTGAAACTACAAGCAAAACTTAAAGTTTAGCTCCCATCGTGTGAAAGTAACTATTGAATCCCTCCAAATCTAGATATATGTACACAGCGCCCTTGAATGAAGACCCTAAACATTTCAGTTGGTACTTCTAGTGAATAAACAGCCTTTTCACACGAGAGTAAAGTTCATCGTATGGAAAGCTGATTAGATTAATTAATCAGATCTAAAGCAAATTTTCCCTGTGTGAACATCGAACTATAGGTTGTTCAGAATCTAAAGACCGGTCAGAGCAGGATACAGATACGAAGTTCGTATAGAGGAGGCAAGAGATTTTGTATGTGAACGGATATACATGTACGTCTTTAACTGGGCGGACAGAAATTTTCTCTGTGTGAATGCTATCGTATAACTTTAAAGGTCTTTAAACTAATCAGCTTTAAATATGCTGAATTTTACCCCTGTGTGAAAGCGGGGAAAGTTATAGGAGCCCTGCCTTTGAACATGTATACAGTAGGGCTCCACCAAAACTTCTAAAAGAATGAAGAAGTCCTTTGTGTGATGTCAAAATGTGAAAATTAATTAATTTTTAAATGCATGGTGGAGGAACGGAATGTACCAGAGAAAGCAAATCCGCATTAATTGACGAACAAACAGAAGCAGAAAGTTGATAAAGACCATCTTTACAGAGAAACAGGAGCTTTAGATGAAAAGTTTAGAACAAAATAAAAGCATGTATTACGTTTAAAGATAAAGTTGAGTTCTAGTCATGCTATTACATGTACATGAAAGGAACTGTATAAAGGCCATTGGGAAAGGTTACTCATGGCATGAATGTTTGGCTCGAACACTTCAGCTTTTTCTTGTCATATTTTGAATATGAGGGCATTCATTTGAAAAGCAATCCTTTTCAGGGGACATTTCTACTATGATGTTCTTCCAAACTGACATGAAAGGAATGAGAAAGCTTGCAAATTATTTTTCACCTTTCCCAGAACTCAACCTTCTCTTTAACTTCTATTTGAATGTCAGAAAGAGAGAGAGAGAAAGGGGGGGGGGGGGGGGAGAAAAAACATGGAGATAAAAATATTAAGAAGCACACCGTAAGCTGCAGAAGGCACACAATCCAAGGAATTAGAAAAAAGGAAGTTGTGCTATCAGTAGGATACAAGCCTCTACTGCAAAGTTCCTTCTTTATATTGAACTCTATGATAGATGGTAATTATGCATGACTTTTACCCCAGGTGCCCATAATTTCTCTTCTCTCCTGACAGGCCAAATGCAATAAATTTTCTATTCTCATACCTTCCCTACTGGCAAGCATCATGTTCAGATAATCTCCCTCAGTAACGCTTCATCGTTATCAGCGTTCACAGGATGTAAGGTAGAGATATGAAGTGGATATTTTAAAGATAATATCATCTTCTGAGAGAGTTTGTAAACTCCGATCATTTTTGGACGAGGTTATGGCTTTGATTAAAGTGTGGTTTTGGGGGTGCTTCTGGCTTAGTGTTTGTTTCAATTCAAGTGTGACTTATTCCTCATTTAAATGAACCAGCCATAATATTTTCAGGTACCAACTGTACAAAGTGACACTTGACAAGTGATTTCTAAAAAATGCAGGTATTGCCAAAACAATTTTTTATGGAGTTGTGTTTAAGTCTCTTTGCAGTAAATAAAAAATATAAAAGTTAGGA
>CM046870.1:1753784-1956284 GCA_025617745.1 Heliocidaris erythrogramma | reverse complement strand
ATATTCAAGTTCTTCCCCCAGTTTAACCCCTGATGCTAATTAAATTAAACCTATCTATAAAGAGAAGTCTGCTATGAATCGATTGTTCAAATATGTTTCATCAACAAACTAATAGCCTTTTAGTGTGAATGGGTACTTGGGCTGTAGATAGGAGAAGACCACCCCCCCTCCCATGGTGCCATGGGTAATTCTTGCTAGTAAGCATAATTTTGCAAGTGTAAAAAGCCTATTTGTGTTAGGCCCATGGTTGAAGAAGTAAGGAATTTGATTTATGTATGTTATTGACCACAGAGCAAACATTGTCTGAGGATGTGTTGTACAACCATGAATAGACCGTAGGGTGCGTTTTTACTTTCTTTGCGAACACAGAACGAGTGTTTTGAAACGCTCGTCTAAAGCTCCCGTCTATAACGCAGTTTTACGGGGTACTAGCTGTGCATACTCTTCTCCAGGCGATTTCGGGCTCTGCAGCTGGTTTCGTAAACTTCACTGCGCATGCTACGAGTTTATATGATGTCATATATATATATATATATATATATATATATATATATTCTGTGTGTGTGTGTGTCTCTCTCTCTCTCTCTCTATATATAAACACGTGTACAGATGATTGTGCGTTTATGCTTCCCAGAAACTGTTTTTGAAGAAATGCTGATTCAGAACGCACCATTTTGTGAGTTTTACATCAGCGTTTTAAATTAGTGATTATAAGAAAATGACTGGACGCAACCGTGATTTGAACTAAACGTGTCACAAAAGCCTCATTCTGGCTTGAAAAATGGGCTTATAAACATACCCTTAGTTACAACCATTTTTGATCCAAACCTCTCCCCCCCCTATGTCTCTATCTCCCTCAGGTTATGAGGAGGGTGTACCAATGCCATGGGGAAGGTCTAACTAGAAACTAGAGTCTACCTGAGATCGCTTCCAAATCCCTGTCTCCTTGTTCATTCCTGTAATTAGCCAACTATTGATCGCCGCCGCTGCAGGAAACTTCTCTGTTGCCTCTGGCATCGCTGGCAACACTGCCTTCATCATCATCACCACCAACATCATCATTATCTATTTGCTGGAGCTGCTTTTCTTCTATCATCGAGGGCCCCCTTCCTGGAACACTTATCAAGGTAAGCTGATCCTCAATTTATTCACTCTTAACTGGTTCAAGGGCCTTTTCCGACAATCACTGCCCCAGCGTAGCCCAGATCTCGGTCCCCTCTTCTGCCCCAAGAGACGAGCCAGGTCTCTTCCTATCCTTTTATATTCTTTTATTGCCTGAAGTTAAGAGGAGCTAATGAATAAAGGGAATCGTTTACTTGTCCAGCTCAAGAGGCCTATTCTATCTTTCTCTTGCTTAGACATTCTGACAACTTGATAGAAAACAATCTCTAAGCCTGTTTAAAGAGATGAGTTTGCACAGTATAATGCTGAAAAAATTAATGAACTCAAATGGTGAAAAATATGACACGTACAAGAAATTTTTATCCACAATTGTTTTCTTATGTCAGTGGTTTTATGCTCTTGTTTATTAATAATGAATTTGTAATGATGGAGCGCGGAGGTAGGAACAAAATGTACTTTATTTCATTGACATGAACCTGTGTTGTATTTGCTTGTACATTTCTTGCTTGAAGGCATCGAGGGAGATAATGAGTGAGAGAAATAGGGAAACAGAGAGAGAGAGAAAATTGAAAGCAAGAAAATCTTTTTCAGTTGAAAAAAAACAACCAAGAAATTTGTGTTATTAAAGATTTGTGTCCTTTTTTATACACATAGGATAAAAACTTGACTCAACAAATATTTTGAGAAAAAGTTAGATGTTGTGCAGCTTCATGTAAGTACTTCTGATGCCAGGCTAGGAAGGCACAGCGCTGCTTGTTGCCTGCTAGTAATTTAGACCGATTACGCGGTAATCCAATCCAATCAAATCGGGCGTTCTGGGCTCCTAATTTAGCGCCCCATGACGACAGTAAGCCCGGCGATGACGATGGTGAGTGGGAGACCCACGTGCGTCTCTCAGCGATCGCCCTAATTAATTGAATTTACCTCTATGAATGTAATACATCTGAATGTAATCGATGAGTATTTTCCCCTTAAATTTTACTTAGGGCTGCCATGCAGAGTTGCTTTACAAAATCTCTCAAATGCCTGTGATTTAACCGAGTGTCGTTACCGGTTATTTTTGTTTCCCTGCCTGTCACTCAACGAAAAGTCAAGCATAGATCTTTTTATAACTTTCCAAGGAACGAGATAGAGATTTTCTTTTCTATTCTGTGCATGATGAAGAATTAAGATTGTTTGCATTATAGTTATGGGTCATATCAGTTGATCCAGGGAATGTTCAAAGACACTTTCTGTTTCTCCGTTCATGCTCATAAAGCTCATTTGGCTACAAGTATGTTCAATTGAAACACACAAATAATTATTAAAGGCACTTTGTACTATGAAAATTTTGTTTTATTGGAGGGGGGGGGGGGAGGATTATGATGTGGACTATACACGTCAATCCAAAGTGTTACAGGAAGAAAGATAAAGGAGAACAAATTTAAATATACTTGATAAAGAGTACTGCAATTATGTTTGTCTTTCTGTGTGTTGTCACATGGATACAGAATGAAAAAGGAAACAACTTTTGCGAAAGATTTAATGTACAATTTAATCACTGCCATATCCATCTTGGTGTTTTTCCTTGTATTACAAATACATGTACACATAATACGAAGTTGGCCTAGTTAGTACCTGGTTCACATTAAAAAGAAAATTACATTGATCGCAGTATACTTTGTTCGCCTTTCCAAACTTATAATATCCGAACGCGAAATGTCACTGGCATGCATGCCCCCCGCCTACTTGTATCTGTCTGCACTTTCTTCACTCGTTTTTTGTCTTGCAAATGAAATAATGAACCTTAAGGCTCAGATTATTTGGAGTGTCTTTCACCTAGAATTCCATTATCAATCGCCCACATACATAAGAGCATTTGATCAAATAAAAGAGATAAAATCTTTCTCATTTAAGGAATAATGGTTGATTTTATACCTCATTTGACTTCTCATCTTATTGTATTTAGGCCCCTTTGCATGAACGTAAATGAAATGATTACCCTCTAATAAAATGGTTCATTTTTTTATACTTTTTTTTCTCTGCAGATCATTCGTAGATATTGAAATTTAAATTGCAACCAAATATATGTTAACTTTGACATTTTTGATGGAAAGATAACCTATAGTATAAGTATGGCACAGCAAATTATATTCCAGGAAATTTAATTCAGGTGCATTAACTTACTGCAGTTGTTTTTAGCTTGCCTGTACCCTGTGGTATAAAAATTTTCTTATTTAACTTTGACATTTTTGATGGAAAGATAACCTATAGTATAGGTATGGCACAGCAAATTATATTCCAGGATATTTAATTCAGGGGAGCGTTTCATCAAGCGTTTTGTCAGTGATTTTTACTGACAAATTTGCTCTCAGCCAATCAGATGCAAGGATTTCAGTAGCTTATAACAGTTGTCGGTAAAAATCACTGACAAAACGCTTGATGAAACGCTCTCCAGGTGCATTAACTTTATACTGCAGTTGTTTTTGGATAGCCTGGACCCTGTGGTATAAAAAAATTCTAATATGTAACTGCACCTGTAGAGAAACAAGAGAAAAGAAAAAAATTGCATGAATAATATCAAAATGTTTTCTGGTATGTTTATAAATGCAAGCACTTCATCGACTTGTGAAGACACAATTGTACAGTTTGTAGAAATCAATTGCCTTCTGCTGATTTACTTTGTGCCATTTAGCTAAAAAAAAAGGGGGGAAAATTGGTTGAAGTTGCAAGTGTGAACAGTGATGGCATAAATCAAGTCTCTCACTGACCGTACATGTCTTGGCTTCCCCTTGTCTGTTCCTCGTTATCCGAGGGGTCAAGAGGTCATCGCCAGATGTGGCAAGTCAGTTGTCCACCTGAGAGATGGAGGTCAAAGGTCACCAGGTGAGGAGAAACAGATTTGGGAGGAATAATTTCATCCTTGTGAGTCTTTGGAAGGAGATACTTAGCTGCAGTCATACAAGGAGATAAATCAGAACTCCTTGATTAATTATCCCGTATTACCAGTACCTTGCTTGGAAGTTGAAATTTGAATAGGCCTAATGTAAGATAGTGAAAGAGATGGAGTGAGATACATACAGTGAGGGAGAGTGAGAGAAAGAGAGATAGAGAAAAAAAAGATAGAAAGAAAATGTAGAAGACTGAGAGAGGAAAAGAAAGAAAAATTGAGAGAGAAAGAACGGGAATGGAATATGAAGAAGAGAGGACTACATGTATACAAGTAGGATAAATTAATGATAAAAAGGAGGCAAAAATGATAGTACCCTTTTCATAAACTCCCAAGAGTGCATAATAGGAGCAGAATTAGACCCCTTTTACAAATACATGTACCTCTGAAAGTGGACTGCGGCCGCCTCTGGAGGCGGCTCGACGTATGTGTAACATCAACTTTTTTTAAAAGCCGGACTGAGGCCGCCTCCATCCCAGTCCACCTCTGGATGTGGTTTGGGTCCGGACTCAGTCCCGCAATCAGTAGGTGTAACACCAAAGTGGACTCGGCGCTGGCTTATAAGCGGAAGTGACGAAACCCGTCATCATAATCAAAATTACATCGGGCGCACTTTGGTTACATGGAGTGCGCCCCAACGTCAGCTCGTGAAAAGGCGATGTGAAACCGGCCTGTGTGTAGACACAAAATTGCGGGCCCGAGATATTGTAACAGGTTTTAATGATCTCGAGGCGGCTTCAAATTGCAGACGTGAAGCCTGCTCCGGGTCCGCCTTTAAAAGCCGACGCATGTGTAACAGGGGTCTAAGAGCATTATAGGAGTTTATGAATGCATCTACATCAAAATAATGCACATAATCTTAGGGCCGCTAATATGCGCATAATACCCACATTTCCCACCCTGATGGCGGTTACAGGTCATTTGATTTCCCTGCACCATGCATGGCAAAGTTTTCTCCTTTAATTCACAGATCCCGCAAGATCATAGATAATAATAATAATAATACATGTAATACTTGGTTCTTTTATAGCGCATTACACATAGCAAAATTGCATGTTTCTATGCACTGAGAAGTAAGAAAGTATTAAGTAAGAATGAAAGTTTAGAGACTTTAATAGAGTGAACTCGGTATCCATTTTTTGTACGGAAACCGAGTTCACTGGCAAATTTTAAGTGTTAAATAAATGTAAATGTAGATGTAAAAAAATGTAGATGTAAAGATAACGCTCTTATCATGCTGCTTTTGAAACTTTATGAATGTTTGATTTTTATTGCTTAATTAGTGCGCATTAATAGTGTGCATAATAGGAGCATTAGTTTCTGATAGGGGTATAAGATTGATGTGTTTAGGCTGTGAGTTTCTTAAAGAGTAGGAAAATCTTGGATCTATAACCACTCTATTCAGAATTCAGACAGATATATGCTACTATATACAGCTGTAGCTTACTTGAATTGAGTTTAAAGAACTTTTAGCATATTTATCATTCATCATAGCATTATTTGAATAGCCAGAGAAACAAATATTGTCATAAATTGCAGAATTCCTGGTGATGTTCTTTTTGTTCCCTTCGGATTTCAACAACAACCAAAAAATGATCTGAAGGAATTCTGCTCATCACGTCACACCCTTCCGAGAAAGAAAACATCAGAGATTAAACACATTTTTACAGGTCTGACCTATTTTCTGTTCCACCTTTTTTAGTTACATTCCCCAGCCATGGCAGGAATGCAGGGGTCAGGTGCTTCTACTTCCCTTTGTTTATTTTCCTACGATGAATATATGCAAATATTTATGGTTTGCAGGTGTGAAGACACAAGTGTGATTCAGGCTTGGCATCTGACAGACGCCCAACTTTCATGTGATTTCTGAAAGATAATATCTTGTTTAAATGTCTGCATCTTTCGTCATTGCGGTTGTAATATGAGGTAGTCTTTTATTCCCCCCAATCATATGGTTTAGATGTAAACAAAAACCTGATGCAAATGACCTTTTATAACAAGATTTTATATTCAGCCTTAAGAATTGCATGACAAATGATCAAATCCAAAGCAAAATTGTTGCAGACAACAAAATACAGATCTGGTCATCTATGAAAAAGACAAAGACCATTTTAGAGGCATACTAATTAAGTGTTTCTCCCAAAGCTAAGGTATATTAACCCTTTCGACAGTTGACCACATTTTGTGGTTTGGCTCAATAACGTTTGATTCAGAGCTCTAAAAAATATGCCAGATGTGTAAGTAGAAAGAGCAAAGTTTTCTGCCCACACTATGTCCATGTTTGTTGCATGACCATATTGCATTTGATGCTAGGAATTTCAAAATGAGAATAAGCTTTGAAATCCTTAGGTTGGCAACAAATTTAGAGGTTCAAAATCATTCTTCTTGGGCAATTTTTTTTCAACTTTTCAACATATTCATAACCATGTATATTATTTTCACTGACATTACACCTTATTAGAACCATGTAGCACTAAGAAAAAAAAATTATTGCTTGCCAATTTGAAGAACAAAATGTGATCAAGTTAGCCCTTAAATAATTCCTGTCCTGAAAGGGTGAGTGCATCCTCCTTGATAACAATGTGGCTTAAATATTAGCAGATTAGTGAAAGAACAGGTCAGTTTGATTTGTTTTTGATTAATCACAACTTTATTTTCAGAACTTTCTTGTCCTTCACTGGATTCCACTGAAAAGCCTGTGTGATGCTAGAGTTGATTTCCCTTGTTAGCTACGTTCATACGGGACTTGTGGTTACGAAACTTTAAGTTAGTGAAACTTTAAGTTAACAAAACCACGACTCCCTAACCTCAGCAAGGGTTCACACGAGTCCGAAACAAAGAGCTGAAACTACAAGCCGAGCAAATGTTATGGTTAACCCCGGAAGTAGATACTACTGATTGTGTGTACAGTACACATACAGATCCTGTGTTCATACATGTAATTCACGCGAAGTGTATGACCCGGAAGTTTAACATGTACAGAGAGGTCATCCTTAACCACAAGCTTTGCGAAACTTAAAGTTTATACCGTTCACATGGCCGAGACTGCGACGGAGGACCGTGGTTTCGGCCTTAACCACAAGCTCGCTTGTGGTTCTAGAACTACAAGTAAACTTAAAGTTTCGAAACTGTGAGTCCATTCATATGGTCTGAAACTGCAAGATAACTTCAAGTTAACTTAAATTTGTGAAATTACAAGCGAAACTAAAGTTTAGCTCTCATCGTGTGAACGTAACTTTAGTGCCATGGCTTATGCCATGTTTTCTATACCCATGTAGGATATGGACATTATGTTTTCAAAATAAACAAAGTGGTTCAATTTTTTTTTGTAAAACACAATATAAAAAAAAAGATTTTCTTTCCCTCAAGATTTGAAATAGACCAAAGCACAAAAATAAACAGAATCAAACATTCTGCCTTTTATCAATAACATTCAATATTCTTGTAGTTTCATCACCGCCCACTCCCCTCTTCCTACATGTACATTTGGCTTTTTTTTTTTTTGGGGGGGGGGGGGTGATAAGGGGGAGGGGCATGGCCAGTTGCTCCCCTCCTCTTGTAAAACCCAAATTGGCATACGTACATGTATACCTAAAGTATGTACCAAAAAAATGTGCTCCCTTTGTTTTCTTATTCTACTTATTCTAATTCTTAGATCCTGAAGGTACCTGAAAAATGTCATAACTTTTGTTTGCTTGTCAGAGATTTTGTGCCTCCTCCTGATTGTATGATTACAAATATTTTTGAGAAATCTACATAAGGGTTATTTCAATAGACTTGGTCATCAACTATTGAACTGGGTGAACATTAAGATGACATATACATAATCCAAACTTGATTTCTATAGGCAATACAATTTAGGGTAATGAATTTTCTCTGAGGTTGATTTTGTTTTAAGCTTTGCAATTGTGTTAGTAGTATTTTTATTCACAGTTCGATGATCAACCATTCAAACTATTTTCATGAGGGTTTCACTGGTATCTTATTACTGCATGTAGAGACAGTACAGGGGAGCATTTCATCAAGTGTTTTGCCAGTGATTTTTACGACAAATTTGCTCTCAGCCAATCAAATGCAAGGATTTCGGTAGCTTATAACAGTTGTCGGTAAAAATCACTGACAAAACGCTTGATGAAACGCTCCCCAGGTATTTTCCCTTACTTGGACCCTGTCTAACTGCTATGAGTCAAGCCGTGTGTCTAAATCAAAGACTCGATCAGCCCCACCCCTTGAATTCCGTGTAGGGAAGGGATGAAATTTCATCGGTGAGGGGAACTTGAAAGTGACATAACCTAGTGCTTGTTTTGACAGATTTAGATCATTTGGTGATGATGTATGACTGAAGCAATAAATCCATTCTGATTTACCCATTTCAGCCATGTTTGTTTTCGGAAGGTGTCAAGGGTATTTTTGCCAACCACACCTGGGCAAGTTTCTTTTAACCCTTCTGCACCCAAATTAATGGCATCAATACTACGACATGCGATCCTATCACTTGTTTACATTGATAGTGATATTTACTCAAATAAGGACAGCATGTGATGCATAATTCAAGAATGGCATTTACAAGCTAACATAAAAAACACAAAGCTTGATTTAGATGTGCATACTCATTCACTGATTTTACTTAAAACTTCATACCATTTTTACAACTCATATTGTTAAGGACCAATGCCTTACTCTTCTTGTATAAACAGTGTAATACACAGATGTACATACATGTATATGTACTTCTACCCTTATAGTGCTTCAAACAATAATATATTACAATCCATATTGTTAAACACACATTCTTGTATGAAAAGTTAACACATGTGGGATATGGGTAGCATTTTACTCTCTCATCCCCTATTTAAAGAGAGACATTCTAAAATTGCAATTGTAATCGTGACACTAATAGCGGAGTACTTTGGATCAAGTTTCAGATTATTTTTGTCTTCTCAAAATTAAATCATTGAAAGGTTTTTATAGTGATAGAACTTTAAAAGAATCATCACGTGCCTTTCACTGTAAAGCAATATTCCATGAATGCACAATGTCAATGCTTTGTTGCAGTTTTCTTTTTTACTTTTTGCATTATTCCAGCATGCACAATATTGCTTTTCTGAGCATTTCAATACATCCATTACAGAGCCCTTCATTTTTGGATGTAGGACAAGAAAAGTGCCCCAAACAAGTAAAAAATTTCTAATGTCCAGAGCAAAAGAGACCATAACTTTTGCTAATTGGTATTTAAGCCAATGCCTACGGCGGAACCGGATGGCACCTTATAAACCATTGGGAATTCAGAATTCAAGGGTTGTGAAGTAGCATTTATCTCCTTCAGTCGTTTAGTGTCTCTGTTCCCTAGAAGGTTCATGACAGGGGCAGGGTTGTAGGGGTTAAGAAGTCCATCTTGGCGGTCAGGCTTCCAGGTAAAGAGGTCTTAAATACCTCAGGTAACACGCACATTGGAATACCTGAGGGCAGATGGGTTCCATCAACGCATCCTGTTCACATCCTAAAACTGTGCTTGGATTGCTGTGGTTTGTGTGGACTTCTTGGTCCTGTTCGCTCGGTAAGACTGACTGTTTGCCTGATTGCTGAGGGATGTTTGATCTTCTGCACAATGTTTACATGAATCCAGTGTCATGGTGGTTTGGGCTCTGTTAAAGGCATATGTTTAGCCATTAAAAAAAAATTTGTTCACATATTCACATGGTAAAAATAGTATTTAATGCACATATTGTAGAGGCATGTTTGAAATTTTCACTCAGTCAACATGCTAAAAACGTATCGAGTTGTTGCAATGGTTTGACTTCAGGACCCTGTTTACATGCAAAAACTGCTTCCAGTGATCAGATTGCTGAGGTATGTTTGAACTTCTTGGCCCTATTCACATGCTAAGACTGTATTTATTTAATATACCATGTTTGGGCTGGTTGTAATTTTATGAATTATAGCTAAATATGATACGTCACCTCTAAAACAAATATTTTGACTGATATAATCTCAAAACTAGAAAGCTCACCAAGTGAACTTTAACAGAACTCACTTATATTTTATATCATGCTAACATTGATTTATAATATCTGTTGAGAGAAAGACACATTTAGCTAGGGTCAAATCTCTCATTGGGAAGATATTGTAAGCAAATTGATGACGTAGATATCAATAGCAACTAATAGATCTTCAGATCGAGCTAAAATCTGGCACACAAACTAAGTACACTACAGTACTAATTGTAATATGAAGTCAATGCATTAAAGGGATACTCAACCGCAGATTGTGGACGTTTTAATGCCGCGAGAGGGCACCGTGATCGTTACCTAATCATGCCGAAACCTCGGATAGACTGGTCGCCGCACAAACATGCACGCTCCGCCCTGAGCTCGAGCTCTCGTACGAGATTCGGTCGGCTTCGTGCAGTCGAAATGTAATCCCACTTAGTCCAACGGACGCGTTCGACGCACAAACTTTGTGTACGAGTGAATGGGGCTTACGCAATCCTGACTTTCCCCACGGCCGCCCGGTTGCGTATCCCTTTAAAGTTTTGACTGACTGGTGATTCATTCGTGTGAAGTGTACCTGTAGTTCTATTGTTAATGGAGATTATTGTGTTTGTATTGTAAACCCAAAATAAAGGGGATGAATACGATGAGGAAAACGGTGTTTTACTATCTACTGTAGATACAGTAAGCTCGTAGCACTGCATTGCCAATTTGAAGATACAAGTAATATTGTTCATCAACACAGAATAAAACCGGTATTGTGTTTATATCTTAAGCACAGAATAAAAGGAATGAAGAAGATTAGAAAAGCAGTGTTTTACTATCTACTATAGACAACTCAAGATTGCCAATTTGAAGATGCATGTAATATTGTTGATCAACACTTTCCCCGCCAGTTAATGTTGATAAAAAATCTCTGTTTATTAGCCACCATAGTAAGGAGTATTTGAATTGAGTTAACCTTAAAAAGAGAAGTTTTGAACTTTCAGCTATCATTAGCTTTGAAAATTCCTGTATGTGTGCAAATGTAGAAAATGGCTGCTTTCGAAAATAAAAATTTAGGGATTTCCTGCCAAAAAACCCCCACAGCATTAGTTGCTGGTTTATTTTGTGCACCACATCATTGAAGTTGTTTGTTTGTTTTTAAGGGTTTTCCTTGAGTGAAGTGCACTTTACAGTCCAGATTTTTTAAGCAGGCTTTCAGCGAAAAACTTTTAAAAAACCCTGAATGCAGTGTCACTCTCCTTGAAATGCCCACTTGCTAGAGCAGAGAGAAGATGGACATGTTAATGAGTTCATGTCAGCCTTTTTCACACACAAACCTATAAAAAATGCATTATGGTGCTCCACATTTCTGTGTTTTAAACTGGTAAAATTTGAATAGCGCCATCTTACAAGGACTGCTAAATTAAGATTGTAATTGGAAAATTAAGTGCATTTTTATTTTGAATTTTGAGACCTTGTTTGGATTAAAGGCACATTTTATATTCCAAACTATTATTTTCATACCCCCGCCAAACGATTGAAGGGGATATATATAGGAATCAGCATACGGTCGGACGGGCGGTCGGTTGGTTGCAAATCTTGCGTATCGAACTACTTCCTCATTTTTCGAGCATTGCTCGTGAAATTCGCCACACACATTGGTCTTGGGATGAAGATGTGCAAGATATATTTTTTAATGTGTCGGAATCTGCGTTGCCATGGTAACGGCATACTATAGCAATAAATCAGGTTGAAATCTAGCGTATCGAAGTACTTCATTTTTCGAGCAATGCTCATTAAAATTCAGCACACACATTGGTCTTGTGGTGAAGATGTGCAAGACATATATTTGAATGTGTTGGAACTGCGTTGCCATGGTAACAGCATGACAAGGGCATATTTTGGCAATAAATCATTGGGAAATCTTGCGGATCGAACTACTTCCTCATTTTTCGAGCAATGCTCATGAAATTTGGCACACACATTTGTCTTGGGATGAAGATGTGCAAGACATATTTTTGGAATGTGTCGGAACTGCGTTGCCACGGTAACGACATATTATGGCAATAAATCAGGGGAAAATATTGCGGATCAAACCACTTCCTCATTCTTGGAGCATTGCTCAGGATATTTGGCACGCACATTGATCACCTTCAGTGATATTCTAATTGACTTTGCGTATGTGGAAAATTGCCTACAGGTAGGTACATTCTAAGCTTCTACAAACTAGAATGGGGCATGATGGGAAATGAGAGGCACAGGCACTCTTCAAATCCTGTTAAAAGATGGTGTCATTAGGGGCTTCAGTTTACTGTCATTTTAAAGGGCCCCTGCAACCCAAACGCAACCCAAATGCAAGTTTATTGCTGTTGATTTACAGGGACGCATACAATTAGTATTCTGTTATTCAAACATCTAGATATGTTTCATAGATTTTTAAATGTTTTTTGAAAAAAAGTCCTACCTCCTAAGCTCCACCCTAAAAAAAACCCTCCAGATCTCATTCCTGCAATGACATCATTTGTCAATCATCAGTCAGCTACACTAACATTCTACAATAGACAGTGGAATGTAACTTCCCCCAGCTCAACACATGCTCACAATTTTGCATGAATTCAAACAATACCTCTTCATTACCATTATCTGGTTATTCTACAGCATGTCTGACATAGCAACTCCTTTGTAGGCATTGTCTGGTCTACAAGCTCTGCTTCTCAGCTGGTCTCTTGTTTTCATTTTCATTTTCATAAAATTAATTTAATGTAGTCTTCATTGCTGTTCTTTTTTTTTCTTCTTACAACTCAAACTTTAATGCTCTTTATTTTGCTTGTAATGATCGAAAATGTTACTCCACTAAGTTTTGTTGTCAATCATTGTGTATATTGTTAATTGCACGATACTTATTGTTATATACTTTGAAGAATGAAAATGTAATGAAATAAAATGTACATATGAATCTGAATACGTATATACTTGTAAATATATATATATGAGTATTAAACAAGTAAATAAAAATTTAGGCCTTCATCAGGAAATAAATTATATCCATAATCTTGAAATTAACTGAATGTGTTCTATATAGTCATGTCACTACAATGTAATTAAAGTCATGAGAGATGAGAACAGATGGTCATATCTGGCAAAGCTATATACCACTGTCTCTCCTTAGCTCACTAAAGATTGACAGATGATGCCATTGCAGGAATGAGATCTGGAGCATATTTTTAGGGTGGAGCTTAGCATGTTTGAGAAAATGATTCTAAAAAATATTTAAAATCTATGAAACATATATAGATGTTTGAAGAACAAAATATGAGTTGTATGCATCCCTGCACATCAACAGAAATCAACTTGCATTTAGGTTGCAGGGGACCTTTAAGTGAGTATGTGTGGTAACATTTTTTCACCTAACTTGTCATTGAAACATGGAAAACAATTTTATTTTGCCACTGTGGTTGTTTTGAGGCAGTTTACCCCCCCCCCCCCATTATGTCTAACGAGGCTTGAGTGGGTATATGTGTTGTACAGATGATAGGCACACGGTATTGGGTGAATGGAATGCCCTCAACAAATTCACTGGAAACTGGGAAAGTGATGCCTTGAATTCATTAGTTTGAAGAGGTCAGATGACAGACTGGCTGTGCCCATATTGGCTAGACAGAGAGCTCATGAATACTAATGATCAGGCTTCTCCCAGGAATCGTGCTAATTTGGGAATCTGAATCGTAATGCTTGAATTGAAGAAGACAATTGTTTTTATCGCCGCTAGTTCTTCTTTACATTGTTGGCGATGTGCTGCATAAAGGCTCCAGGACATTAGAATTCTCTGTCAGGTATCCTCATTTGTTAGAGGATTCACGAAAGGCTTGTTTTCTTGTACAAGATGTAATACTTCTGCTTTTTACATCTGCATGTATCTATCCCACATTCTTGGACTAAGCACGTCTCCTCAACATGCTTGAACTCGTATGAAAATATATGCTGTGATGCACTAACATTTTTTAACAAAGGAAAATGGTTAATTTCTGGTGGGTTAGTGTAGTTACTGCTTCCCATTGCCTTGTCGTTGCTGCGATGATGCAAGTTTGTGTAGCTATGTTCAAAATTTTCCCAGTGATTTTATGTATTTATGTATTATGAATTGGCCTCTCTTTGCAATAAATGTTTTATTGGTTATCCTGTTAAACTCAATACATATGAGACAGACCCAGAACTGACCTGGGGCTGTCCTGAGGCTGACCTGTGGCTGAATGGAGTGACCTGGGGAGCGTTTCATCAAGCATTTTGTCATTGATTTTTACTGACAACTGTTATAAGCTACTGAAATCCTTGCATCTGATTGGCTGAGAGCAAATTTGTCAGTAAAAATCACCGACAAAACGGTTGATGAAACGCTCCCATGGGGCTGGTGTAGGACTGATCTGGGACTGACCTGTGACTGAGTGGGACTGACCTGGGACTGACCTGGGACTGACCTGGGACTGACCTGGGACTGACCTGGAAAATAAATACATTCTGTAACCACTACTTGTACTTGTTACATTAGCCTTAAACCCATGTTATGCTTACCGTTACAGCTGTCCAAATTTTTTTTGACTAGACCTTTTCCTTTCTTTGTACTCATTACTCTAATGTTAATCAAAGAGAGCTAGTATTTTATAGTACCTGAGAATGCAGTCTCAAAATTTCAGGATAAAAAGTTGAGGAAATAATGAGAAATATGTCCTTCTATATGCAAACGAGGCTATGCTACCTGTGCCCTCACTAATAGCAAATTTCACAGTTTAATTTCACAAATTAATTTGATGAAGAGTATGACCTTGCATGTCTCGTTCCCTGGAAATTAATCAGAGGTTCCAGTCGGTTGCATTATTTTGTTTGAGAGGCATTCACGAATTAAAGCTATTGTCCAAGATGATGAAGGTAAATCAAGCTTTTATTCGAAGTGTGGTTAGAAATTTATTTTATTATTTACCTTAAAGAGAAGGTTGAGTTCTGGGAAAGGTAAAAAAAATCTGTAAGCTTTCTAATCTTAGTTTGGAAGAAGCAGTAGAAATGCCCCCTTAAAAGGATTGCTCTTCAATTGCAAATTTATCGTAGAAAAGTAACACTTTTTATTGATAACAAGTTTTATGAAACAGGGCCCTGGTCTCCTGAACTCAAAACTTCTGTATTAAGAAAACTTCATCTTGTGGATTGTAATTTCACTTTTATGAACCTTTGTTCACCTGCTCAAACCTAGATAGTAGCTAGTGGTTTTAACTTGGATATTTTTTTCTATAAAGTAAAACAACTAGGATACTCTCTTTAAATCCCAGGCACTGAATGTTGCCATGTGTTTCCCATAGACTAATGTAGTTGAAGAGTGATATCACAGCACACACACATCCCATAGGGCCCCTGGCCATTAAGCCTCATGATTTGTTCAAATTTCATCCCAAGCTGTTTCCCATTAAAGCACATTACATACATTTTCAGATCATTTTAGCCTGCCCTATTTTATTTCCCCTTTCCAGAGCTTACTTTAGCACCATTTTTCCCCCTCCTCCAGTTAATCTTTGAAATGTCAGCTGCCATACTCAGTCATCCCGATTTGATAACACATTTATGATTTCTGTGCCTCATATATGTGTCAGCATCAAGAGCTGGGAGAGTGAGATATGAGGGAGTAAGTTGAAATGATCAGGGGGTGGACAGATGTGAGAGGGGTGAAAGAGAAGGTGTCAGAAAAGGGTAAAGATTGAGGGAAGAAAGAGAGAGAGAGAGAGACAGAGGGGGGGGGGGGGGGGGTCGACAGGAGAGATAGTTATGAGGGCCTTGAGATCAAGATTGACAAAAAGAGAGACGGGCAGATACAGAAAGAAGTTATAGCCATATAGGTAAGGAGGTAGGGAAGGTGTCAGAAATGGAATTTTAGGGAAGAAAATAAAAGAGGAGAGAGAAGGGGGGGGGGGGGGTCGACAGGAGAGATGAGAGATAATTATAAGGACCTGTAGATCAAGATTGACAAAGAGAGAAGCAGAAAGAAGTTATAGCCATGTAGGAAAAAGAGAGTGGGTAGGGAGGTAAGGAAGAGAAGGAGAGAGAGAGAGAGAGAGAGAGAGTAAAGGAGCTACAAGGGGGAAGGAGGAGGGAGTATTATTAAAAGAGTATAGAGAAAAGAGTAGGGAGAGAAGCAGAAAGATACAGATGGGGAGATATTTGAAAGATAAGAAGTGGAGAGTAAGATTAGAGACACTATAGTAGAATCGATAAAAAAGAGAAAGATGGACAGAGGGATAGAATAGAGATAGATTGAGAGATATATATATAGAGAGAGAGAGAGAGAGAGAGATAGAGATAGATAGCGAGAGAGAGAGAGTGAGTGAGCGAGAGAGAGAGAGAGAGCGAGAGTGAGTGAGAGTGAGTGAGAGAGAGAGGGAGAGAGAGAGAGAGAGAGATTTGAGTGGAATACAATAGAATCCACAAGATTTACAAGTCCAGGTGACTCTGAAATATTCATGTGATTACCCGCTGGCCTCTCACGCACTAGCAGCAGCAGCAGCAGCTACCCAAAGCAAATCACAAGCTGTTCACATTAAACCAAATTCAGACTAGATGAATTAATTGCATAAGCTTTACGGAAATGGTATAACTTTAGCTATATGATTGGTAGTATTGAATTATTTCTAGTCTGATTATCATGGAACGAAATATTGTATAGCAAAAACAGATATTTGAGCATTGTTTTGAACAAAAAAATTGATAACCAATCTGTTTTTCAATATGAATTTTGTATAAATTTTGTTTAGTGTGAATGCTCTATAAAGGCTTGTTCACATATAGCGTGATAAATTTTCGGCAGGATTTTTTGATGTCTAAGTGAATGACAAATGGGGATTAAAAAAAGTAGCTGCCAGCAACAAAGGTCATATGAGCCTGATCAGTTAGTCATGGACAGACAATTGACAGATTTTGAAAGTTTCAAGGCCTGTAGAAAATAAGTATTTAATTGAAGAGAGCTGTTTTATATTTCATTGTGAAGGGCATCACCGAAGGAGTTGAAATTTGATAAAATTTGGTTGCATTGGTCGCCTACTGAAATTACAATCCATAAAATATTCATTGTCACGGGTCGGTCGGACAAAATGCCTACTCTTAACCGATCAGGCTCCTATGCATATCTGCATGTTATAAGACACAGAAATGAGAAGTAGCTTTTTGCCCCGGCAGTTCCTGCAACAGTTTCCTGCAGCATGTGAACAAGGCATGACTGCCAGGTTTGACTCGAGTTCCCACTCGTCTGCCTTCTCCCGGCCACAAATTGGCCCAAATTAAAGAGTTATTTGCCAGTCGATTTGATTTGTATTTGATGATGTCATCGAGGGGTACACAGAGTATACAAGAATTCAAACTGGAATTACCGGTCTTGAGGACCCTTCTAAATTGGTACTTTCCGCTAGTATTGCGTCAGAGAAATAGAGTTTTTCATTTCTTTCAACATCAATTTGTTAGGTCTTAACAATTGATGTAAATGTATTATTTTCTGATGTGATAAGAAAAAGTCCTGTTCAATTTGATGCATTATCATTTGAGGATGTATTTGAAAGGATGATTAAATCGATAAATAATGTGGGGATTTGAACTCACAAAAAATATCCTCATGAAACTTGCAGTGAATCATAAATATGCAGATTTGAAAAAAAAGGAAAAATGAATGGGAGTGACAGCGAGGGAGGTACGTGTGGTGACAGAGGATAAAGAGAGATGGAGCAAAAACTAAGGAGAGATAAAGGGGGAGAGACAGAGAGATAGGTGGTGAAGATTAAGGGGCAATCCTACCTTAGTAAAAAGCTGATTTGTGGGAAAACTTAATATTAGAGAAACAAGATGGTGAAAGTTTGAAAGAAATCGGACAAAGAATAAGAAAGTTATGAATGTTTGAAAAATGAGATCACGACATCTAAGTGGACAACTCTCCTGCTTGTCGTACACAAAATTATCATTGATTTTTCAGTTTTCCCAGAAGCGCTTTTACCCTCGGGGCAATACTCAAATTATGTTGTAGATATCATATTGTTATAGGTCCTCATGGAAGAAAATGTTCCTACTGAGTACTACATTGTGAGAAAAAAATTACATTTTAGTCATTTTGTGTGTGTTGGAGCAAATGAGAGAGTTGACCGCCGCTACTTCAGTGATTGTAACGATATGGCCAATATGAGAATCTTGTAAGTATAGTGATTATGACTTTTAACAAAGTCTTTTTCACTGTTTTTCCGATTTTTTTTCAAACTTTCACCAATCTGCCTCTCTGATTTTTCTGCTTTCACACAAGTCAAAATATTGCAAAGGTTGGATTGCCCTTTAAGAATAAGGTAGAGCAGCAAAATACGGACACACACAAAAAGACAAAGGAATACTTGAATGGAAAAAAGAAGGAACAAAAGAAAGAAGAAAAAGAGAAACTGGGGAGTGTTTCATCCAGTGTTTTTTCAGTGATTTTTACCGACAACTGTTATAAGCTACTCAAATCCTTGCATCTGATTGGCTGAGAGCAAATTTGTCAGTAAAAATCACTGACAAAACACTTGATGAAATGCTACCTAGAAATCCATCCAAAGAGCTCCCCAGAGCTCCCCAGTTGTCAAGTGAAAAGAAGTAGTTATATCTTTCACTTCTCGTAGGAAATATAATGATGCTGGTATCATTACACAGTATGTATAAAATGTTTTAAGCAAAAGAGGAGAAGAGTATATTATATGTATACTGGATAAAGTTGAGTCCTGGGGAGCGTTTCATCAAGCGTTTTGTCAGTGATTTTTACTGACAACTGTCATAAGCTACTGAAATCCTTGCATCTGATTGGCTGAGAGCAAATTTGTCAGTAAAAATCACTGACAAAACACTTGATGAAACACTCCCCTGGTCATACAATTACATTGTGAAAGAAAATGTCTCAAAGCAATTTGGGAAGGTTGATCATGTCTACATGAGAATTAGTGTATACTTTGAGGTTTTGGAATCATCAAAATGATAAGAAATTGACGCAATCTTGCTGAAAAGCAGATGCACTGCACACAGAAATGGGTATGTGGGACTACCCACATACTTTGCATGACTGTTCGGCACGAACACTTCCGCCATTTCTTGTCATATTTCTATTATTAGGACATTTGAAAAGCAATTTTTTTCAGGGGATATTTCTACTATGATATCTTCCAAACTAACATGAGAAAGCTCTCAAATTATTTTTCAGCTTTCCCAGAACTCAACGGTCTCTTTAATAGGTCCTGCAATGCCACGGAGAAAGACATGTTCTAAAAAATGTTGGTCTTAAAGATTTAGAAGGAAATGGGTACATTCACATCTTATGAAGATGACTTTGGGGTGGGGCTGTTGCTTAGTAACCAGCCTTCAAGTGGGTCTGATATAAAGCATGGTTTGATCCAAGATTTTATTCAAGTGTGGGGGGGGGGGGGGGGGGGTGGTCTGATTAAAAAAAAAGAAAAGCAAAGGGGGAAAAAGTCATCAAATTTTTCGAGTGTTGATTTGCACATAATATATATCTCAGACAAGCAAATAAATATTTTCGGGGGGGGGGGGGGGGGTTGGGGTCTGTATTCCCTTGAAATTTCCCAGTATTTCCTATAAATTTATTGCAACCTGAGTGATCAGATCCTGAAATTAAGTCATGCATACTTATTGGTTGATTTCAAAATGATCCACAGATGTTTTCTGTATTTGATATTTTTTTAATATAAATCTTCTCAGAGTGACAGCTTAAAGGAAGCCTAGAATTTTGTTTATTGACAAAAATGTAACTTAAATGGAAGCTGAATTTTGGGAAAGGTAAAAATTAATTTGTGAGCTTTCTCATTCTTATTATGTTAGTTTGGAAGATTATCATACAAGATATTTCCCCTGAAAAGAATTGCTCTTCAAATGTCCTCACATTCAAAATATGACAAGAAAAAGCTGAAATGTATTGGGCGAACATTTGTGTGTACCGGTAGTCCCATATACATATTTCTGTGTGCAGTGCATGTGAATCTCAGCAGGATTGAGTAAATATCTTATCATTTTTGGTGATTCCAAAACCTTACAGCAAACACCAATTCTTTATATGTGCTATGTAATCAACCGTTACCAATTGCTTTGAGACAATTTCTTTCACAATTCAATATCATGACCAGAACTCAACTTTATCTTTAAATGATCACATGAAAATTACAATGAATGTTAACGACCTAGCTTATTGAACACATTTGATATCAAATTATGATAGCTAAGTAAAAAGTAAGTTAACAGAACAATGACGAGGGTTCACACGGTCCCGAAACAACGACACTCGTTGTTCTTAAACTACAAGTCGAGCGTTAGTCATTTAACATGAGCAGAGAGGAGGACCCCCCCCCCCCCCCCCTACCTGTGCTTGTGGTTTCGGCGTTGACCACAAGCTCGAGTCGCTTGTGGTTTTGGAACTACAAGTAAACTCAAAGTTTCGAAACTATAAGTCCGTTCATACGGTCTGAAACTACAAGATAACATAAAGTTTTGTAACTACAAGCAAAACTTAAAGTTGAGCTCCCTTCGTGTGAACCTGACTATAGACAGTTTCTCTTGAAATAAAAGTCCTGACCAGTACTCCAGATTGCCTTTAAAATCTTTGAAGTCATCATCTTAGTGCCACCTGATTCATTTAGGTGTCAGGTTGCACAGGCTGGGCGTTACCCTGGAACATTGACTCCCTGCTAAATGCATTTATCATCTCTGGTCCGTGTCCTCTCATGACAGGTAGGGAGTCCCAGAACATCTGTCAAGGTTTTGGAACATTAACTTCTGATTATGATGAGAGAGCGGAGAAATCAAAGACAAAAGGGCCTGGGTTTGTAAAATGGCTTAGTTTGGGCAAGAAGCTCCTTTATTTGAGAATTCAAGGTTGTTGAAATCTACCTTACATTTCATGAAAATTACACTTTGATTTTGATACTTCCTAAAATTTTCTGTGATGAGAATCAGTAGTATTTTGATAATAAAAGCAAGGTGTATTTATATTTAGTTATGAATTCTATGAATGTCCTTTCATGTGTAATTGTACCCACGCAGAGCAGTACAATTTTAGAAACATTGATTTTGTATAATTTGGAAATATGGCTTACAGTTTTGCTAAACAATGTATTGCTGTTCTTAAACTTACTTTTCTGTTTAGTAACCAGAATATTTTTATTTTCATTTGGAAGAAAATTCATTTTTAGACATTTGTTGGAACTTTTCATTTTGTTCCGATAAAGGAAGGGGGGGGGGGGGGGGGGGGGGGCTGAAAGAAAAAAAAATGGGAAGCATTTACGTAAGTGATGTTCCTGGTCATTTGCAATACTTTTCATGATTAGTCTTTTCCAGGTCCTCCAAATTTTTTCTTCTAATTTTAAACGCTGCTGGCTTCCAGATGATTGGCCTCTAATGTCTTGTAACCTTTTGGGATCGGGGAGTACTAACAATGTCACTGTGCGTGGGAACTTTGCTGACGTTGATGTGATGTCAATAGATTGAGAGAATGTCAGGAGTTTGTTGAGGGTAAGCAAAGTTCAGTTTGAAGGATAAGATTTGAGTGTGGGAGATGTTAGATGAAATAGGAGAGAGTAGTGATACAAAGAGGATAGAGTCAGAGAGAGAGAGAGGAAGAGAGAGCGGGAGAGAGAGTCATAGAGAGACAGAGAAGAGAAAAAAGGTACATATTTGTATGACAAGAAAACAAATTGCGCTTAAACATTTATAACACCTACAGATAAAAGGAGCTTCTTGGATGGATTTCTGGGGAGCGTTTCATCAAGTGTTTTGTCGGTGAGTTTTACTGACAAATTTGCTGTCAGCCAATCAGATGCAAGGATTTCAGTAGCTTATAACAGTTGTCAGTAAAAATCACTGACAAACGCTTGATGAAATGCTCCCCCGTAGGTGTTGTTTTGATTTTCCATAGTCTAAGAAAGGAAGCACATGAGGGAAGATTGGCAATCAACAAATAACTTCAGGAATATCTGAAGTTGAAGAGAAGATGTATTAATTTTTTTTTCCAATCAGCATTAGATGTTACATCAATTAAAATCCTTGTTTTTAGGCATACATGTATCCCTTAAAAAAAATATTAATTCTCTCATGAGTGGATGTACCATTAACGAGAAGTGCATAAAAATAAGCTTTAGTTCTGGTCAGGCCATTACATTGTGTTAGAAACTGTATCAAAGCAGTTGGTTAGATCGATCATGTCTACATAAGAATCTGTGTATATTGTGAGGGTTTGGAATTATCAAAATGATAAGAACTTGACCCAGCTTGCTGAAAAGCACATACACTGCGCACAGAAATGTGTATGTGGGACGGTACACACCTGTGGCATAGATGTTTGGCCCAAACACGCTAGCTATTTAATGTTATATTTCGAATATGAGGGCATTTGAGGAGCAATCCTTTTTAGGGGACATTTCTACTATGATGTTCTTCTAAACTGACATAAACGGAATGAGAAAGCTCACAAATTATTTTCCCCCTTTCCCTGCATTCAACCTTGTCTTTAAAGAGTGATATATGTGACTGATATATCACTCTTTAAAGAGTGATATATGTGACTGATAGAGACCGATATGCCCTTTCCATGGTAGTAAATGCATTCAGATGTGAAAATTATAACTGTGCCGGAAGGAGAAAGTTTGGTAAAGGTTGCTACTTGAAATTTGCATTTATGGTATTCATAGATGTTGAGTGGGTGATGTGAAAAGAGGAATTAATGAGGAAATACTGCAGCCTGTAAGCATTTCCAGAGCAATTAATGTGGGGCATCTTATCGTATTTGAAATCAATTAGTGAAACTGCCCCAGGAAGTGAAATGTAAAGACGGTCTATGCCATTGACGTCTAGCCAGGGATCATCTTTGAGTTGATGTCATATACGAACAGGATGTGATGCATCTATATCTCAGAATTATATCAAAATGTACATGTAAAGGTACTTTCCAAACCAGAAAATTTCAATTCTGATAAAATTTAGATGGATAGACAAAGAAATAAAACAGGAAGGCCTGCAGTTTTGGACTATCCCCAAAGGCATGTAGACACACGCATGGTGATGTACCTGCATGTGATTTTTGCGTACAGGTCTGTTGGCTTACTGTAATATCTGAATATATATATTGCAGCAGTTTATTTAGATCAGCAAATTTAAGCAAAATTACAAAATCATGCAGAAAATCACATTCATTGAAACCACTTGTTCCATTTCTTTAGACAATTAGCTCAGTTTTATTTGCTCATTACTAAGATATTACACAGTTTCTACCAAATTTGTTTGACAGATATCATTATTTAGTAGAATTAAACATTTCGGCTTTTTAAGCTTGCTCTGAATTTGTTCAATCTTACTTTGCTGCTCCGACGAATGCTCCCGCAACAATTGTTCTTGGCTTTATTTGGTTAAAGATACAGTCAAACCTGTCTTAGTGGCCACCTGTCTATAGTGGCCACCTGTCTATAGTGGTCACGTATATTGCCTCCCTGTAGCAAGAAATATGTGCCTTTGAACCTGTCTATAAAGATAACCTGTCTATAGTGGCCACTTTTTCTGTTTCCCTTGGGTGGCCTTAATAGACAGGTTTGACTGTATAAGGTTAGGGTGAAGATTGCGAATGGGTTTCATGGTTGGTTTAGGGTTAGGGTTAGGATTAGGTATAGGTATAGGTGTGGTGTTTGGTTCAGGGTTGAAGTTCAGACTTTGGTTTGTGTACGGAAATTGACTGCAGAGCATTTGTGGGCGGAGCATGTGTGGTACTACCCTTGTATTCCATCATTACCAGAACGGGAGATATTGAAGGTCATCTTCATCTTTCATTACATTGGCAAGCCTGAGTGGGTGTCGCTGAAGATGAGAAATGGATGATGAAGATGCTCGCTTGAAACGAGTGATTGGACTGAAAAGAGCAACGGCTTTGCTGACTCGCGGAGGCCCAAGGATGAACAAGTTATAACTGCGTATCCGGACAACTACCCCCTGGACAATTACCCCCCCCCCCCCGATAACTACTTCAGGACAACTACCCCCAGGACAACTACCCCCGGACAAGTCCCCCCCCCCCCCCCGGATTCTGCAGTAGTTGTCCGGGGGGGGGGGGGGGGGATCGGGGTAATCGTCATTTTATTGGGGGGGGGGGGTCATTTTTCCTGGGGTTATTATCGGGGGGGGGGGGGGGTAATTGTCCTGGGGTTTAGTTGTCCTGGGGGGTAGTTGTCCTGGGGGGTAGTTGTCCAGGGGGTAGTTGTCTGGGGGTAGTTGTCCTAGAATCTATAACTGTATTATGTTCCAATAAGAATTCACTGAATTTAATTAGTTTATTAGTTTAATTGCAGATCCTTTACGCTTCTTATTGTAATATTGGAGCTGTATTGCTCTGAAGAAACAAAATGAATGTAGATCCCCACAATGAAGTTTATCTGAAAGGCGAACATGTCTATGATGCACATCGATTCTCTTCTCCTTAATACTATTAGTCTCTAAACCATGATCAGTTTCTGCAACAGCTGTACGTTGGTCTTTAAAGCATCCTCAAATCGTTATTATCATCATTATCATCACTACCAACACTGCTATCACCATCATCAGCATCATCATTACCACCACCACCATCATCATAATCATGAGCATCACGATCATTGTCATCAGCATCATCATCATCATCAGCATCATCAGCATCATCATCATCATTATTAGCAGCATCATAATCAACAACATCATCATCATCATCATCATTAACAGCAGCATCATAATCATCAACAGCATCATAATCATCAACAGCATCATCATCATCATTATCATCAGCATCATTATCATCATTATCAGCATCATAAACATCAACAGCATTGTTATCATCATCAGCAGCATCATAATCATCATCAACAACATCATCATCATTAACAGCAGCATCATAATCATCATCTTCATTATCAGCAGCATCATAATCATCATCAGCAGCAGCAGCATAACAACAGCCTCATTATCATCATCATCAACAGCATCATCATTATCATCATCAACAGCATCATCCCCAGATTACCATCTTATCAATACCATCATCATCATCTGACCCTTGTTACCATTGTCCCCATCATCATCGTCATGTTCCCAACATCCGCTCCCGATACCCCCACAGAGAGACCCTCTCTCCCTGTCACAATCACAGGCATCCATATGCTTGTCGAGAGTGATCCATCTCTCTGGGTTTTTAGCATCACTTTTCACCCCAGGGATGAGGTAATTGTGTTAGTTGGAATTTAATCCAGTCTCCAGAGGTTTCAATGAATACAATTCAATGACAATTTTTTTCTCCAACTTCCGTCAGGGTTGTCTTTTACCTTCCCATGATAACACTCCAATACACCCATCTCAGTGCTTCACGTATTCTCTAGAGCCCCCAACGGATACAAATTTAATGACAATTGTTCTGACAGTCTCGCTCTTCCATCATTTCTTAAAAAGCATTCCATCCCTCCTCTACGATTATTTTCTGTTACCAATATCGGTGCTTCAAGAAGACTCACTTTCACTTCTTGGATGTAAAGAAAGTGGTCTAGCCCGTATCACTTGCTCAAAGGCATCCGATTCATTGGCAAGGATACTTTCCGAAATTGACAGATGTTGCGGTGGTGATCGGAAGGTTTGAATTAAGGAGCGAGGGATGTAAAAGGCACTTTGTATGACCGTGACATAGAGAGTGGTGAGAGAGAGAGAGAGAGAGAGGGGAGAGAAAGAGAGAGAGGGAAAGAGAACAGAGAGAGAGATCAGAAAGAGACAAATAGATGGACAAAAGGATGTAGAAAAGACATAAATGTAGCTGTCCTTATGCAGTAAAAGAATTTGAAGTCTCAGAATATATGATTTAGTTTGACAAGAGCCTGAAGGGTGTTAAAGATAGAGTTGAGTTCTGGTCATGATTTTGAATCATGAAAGAAACTGTCTCAAAATAATTGGGAAAGGTTGATTATATAGAACATAAGAATTGGTGTATGCTGTAAGGTTTTGGAATCACCAAAATGATAAGAAATTGACTCTATCCTGCTGAGAGTCACATGCACTGCTCACAGAAATGTGTATATGGGACTGTACACAAACGCTCCGCCCAAACATTTGAGCTCTTGTCATATTTTGAATGTGGGAGCATTTGAAGAGCAATCCTTTTCAGGGGATATATCTATTATTATAGTCCTCCAAACCAACATGAAAAAAAGGAGAAAGCTCACAATTTATTTTTTACCTTTCCCAGAACTCAACCTTCCCTTTAACTTCATGCAAAGTTAAGTTAACCCATAGACTCCTTCCTACATGTACATTATCTGAGCTTAGTATTCAACATGTTAAAGCCCTAGCTCTCAGACTCTCTTTTGTGTTCACTCAGTTTTACTAATTTTTACTAACTTTTTACATTTTACTGTACTGTCATAAAGTTGATAGTTAAAGGGGAAGTGCACCCTGATTGCAAGTTGGTTTTAATATAAGCAGAAAAAATAAAGAAACAAATCATTGAAGGTGTGAGCAAAATCCAATAAGAAAGAAGAACAAAGTTTGAAGGGGGTATATAGGAATCAGCATACGGTCGGTCGGTCAGTCGGTTGCAAATCTTGCACATCGAACTACTTCCTCATATCGTGAAATTCACCACACACATTGCTCTTTGGATGAAGATGTGCAAGACATATTTTTGGAATGTGTCGGAAACTGCCTTGCCATGATAACGACATATTATGGCAACAAATCAGGGGAAAATATTGCGGATCAAACAACTCCATCACTTTTTCAAGCAATGCTCATGAAATTAGTCACACATATTGTTCTTGCAGTAAAGATGTGCAAGACATATTGTTTCAATATGTGGCAAACTGTGTTGACATTGTAACAACATACATGTATGGGAAGAAAACTGGAAAATATTGCAGATCAAACCACTTTTTGGAGTCACCATCTGAAAGATGTGACTGAGATTTAAACCTGGGTCTGATCAGAGTCAGGTTGTAGGTGAATGCAGAGAGTTGACTGTAGACGTTACCGTTAGACCAACTTCTGATCCGGTCCGGACCCCTTTTAAAGGGTTCTTGGCTTGTTTCGAGATTTCTTGGGAATCGGATCTCTCTTTAACTTTGGATACCCTTTCCTTTATTTGTTGTTGTTAATTGCACAACTATTTTTGAAATTGAACCACCTTTTACAACATCTTGGAGCCCCCAGAAAGGGTTAAGCAACTATGTTATACCTTGCAAGTAGTTCAGAGCTCCCCTAGACAATACTTTATGCAAACATATCCCCAATTGATCTCAATTGTCTAGCACTTACAGACCGGTTAGACCAGGTAGGGGAGAGTTCTCAAACTCATTGAACTTGAAACTCGAGAATAATCTGGCAAAAGGCATCCCTAGACAATACTTTATGCAAACATATCCCCAATTGATCTCAATTGTCTAGCACTTACAGACCGGTTAGACCAGGTAGGGGAGAGTTCTCAAACTTGAAACTATATACCGGTAGCACAGATTTGACTGATGTAACATCCAGTGCTGAACCTTTAGGGTGAAGGGGCAGAGAGGTACACCTCTCTTCATAGAATAACTCGGATAGATTTTACTCTTGCCCCTTGATTTTGACCTATTTCTATTGCATGCACATATTTTGTTTTCTTGCACCCCTCTGCTTTTTTGCCAACTCCTATTAATAAAGTTTAAAGAGTAGATTTCTGGTCATATAGTTATATTGTGAAAGAAACTGTCTCAAAGGAATTGGGAAAGGTTGACCATGTCTACATAAGAATTGTTTAATACTGTGTTGTTTTGGAATCATCAAAATAGATAAGAAATTGACACAATCTCGCTGAAAAGCACATGTACTGCACACATAAATGGGTATATGGGACTGCACAGACAAGTGGCATGAATGTTTGGCCTGAACATTTCAGCTATTTTTAGTCATATTTCGAATATAAGAGCATTTGAAAAGCTTTCCTTTTCAGGGGATGTTTCTATTATGATGTTCTTCCAAACTGACATAAAAGGAATGAGAAAGCTCACAAATTATTTTTCATCTTTCCCAGAACTCAAGATTCCCTTTTCACACTCATAAAAGCGTACACTCTCTTCTTTGAAAATCCTGGATTCGCCTCTGACGTCCATAGACAACATGGGTGTATTGGAGGTCAAAGCCGTACCAAACATTTATAACTGGTATGAGAATAAATACCAAATAATTGGACTAGTGACAGAGCCTCATAGAGGATGAAAAACATGTATCAGCGGAGTGAACATTGTGTAGTGTCAGGGGAGCGTTTCATCAAGTTTTTTGTCAGTGATTTTTACTGACAAACTCGCTTTCAGCCAATCAGATGCAAGGATTTCAGTAGCTTATAACAGTAATCGGTAGAAATCACTGACAAGACACTTGATGAAACGCTTCCCAGGAATAACATGGATGAAGTTGTTTGTAGTGACATTTTTGGTGTAATTTCAAGGTGATATACATTGACTTTCCAAACACTACTTGTTTATGGACAGATGTTGCCCTATTAGGATGTGTTTAACCCAGCCCCCCTGGTGTGTTCCAATTTCAAATACCCTTTTTAGTTGGGGGGAGGGGGGGCAATTTTGTTTGGTTTGAGTGTATAGAAACTGATATGTTGTAAGAATTCAGCAAAATTCCAAATAGATATCAAAACATCTCTTAAGTGCTATTACATTGTCTTTTGCCTTTACACATATTTATTTTCTTTTCACAGACGGAAATGTGTATTTTGCAGGAGAATCCAGATTTTTTTTTTTAATGCTAAACCCTGCCTTTGTATATTTCTTTGTCCTCATTTTCTTTCTTTTCACTTAATATTGGTGATGGTCTTAATTACAATTCACTTGCTTATTTACAGTACTTTTTATATGAGCTGACAATACCAGAACTTTCTCTGGTCTAGAAGATCTGATTTATTCGCTCTTCTTATTCTCCTGACGACGGACAGAGCATTCTGACCGGAACATGGAGTTATTCCAACTCACATGGTTGTACAGCAAACCTTTTTTCTGAAGATCTAGAAGATCTAACAGAAGCTATCCGCTTTTTCAAATCTTCCAGAACTTGACAGATTCTCAGATTTTCTTTAGTGTTAATCCTCATTCACACCCATGCTACAGTAAACCACCTCCGAAACCGCCCCCCCCCAAAAAAAAAACAACCAAAAACCCAATAACAACAACAACAAAACAGTACTGCTTCAAAATAAAATCACATACATTTCGTCATGGTTTGTGTTACAGATCACAGATTGCCTGCAGCATTTTTTTTACCCCACTTGCCATGTATTGAAAGGAAATTTGTATTTTTTTGTTGGAGCAGTTTTTCTTTAAGATGGGCTATCACGTCATGAGTGAACAAGGCTTTGATGCAGCTGAAGTGATTGATGCTAGGATATGGCCTCTATTACACTCCATGTATTTCAGTGCCTGAAGGAAGACATCACTCACAGAGGATATGATACTCACTGCCATAACGGTAATGATGCGATATCATCATTTTATTTGCCGAGGATCGATGGCTTTTGTCCACCTTAGGGACTTTTCTTGTGAACATTCGATATGAAATTAACCCATTGTGTGTCGCCAAGCTTTTCTGCAATTGTCATATCTAAGTTTCAAGGGTTGAATAAGTTGTAGGGTATAATAAATCATGTTGCATATGTGCTTCAGGATAAAAAAACGTAGCTTTACCGAGTCCAAACACTCAGATTTTGGGGTGAATTTGTCGCCCATGGCACGGAAGGGGTTAAACAAATGAGGCAGCAGTGGTGACAATTTGCAAGAAGTCTATGCTGCATGTACATGTACACTTGACTGAGCTTCTGAATC
The DNA here is from genome assembly GCA_025617745.1 of Heliocidaris erythrogramma. NCBI lineage: Eukaryota > Metazoa > Echinodermata > Echinoidea > Camarodonta > Echinometridae > Heliocidaris > Heliocidaris erythrogramma. The sequence continues at coordinate 1,926,363 of CM046870.1, read as the reverse complement.
CATGTCCTGCGTGTAGTTGCTCAGAAACTAAATCACAGCCTGCCTAGTTGGATCCAAAGTCGGGTCATAGGGGTCCAGACTGCCCTTCCCCTTTTTTCTTTGTCCGAATTTTGGGGGAATTAGATCCTCTTTTTTTCTGCTCCTGGTCTGATTTTGGCAGTTAATAATTCTCAATACACAGATGGTATCATACCCAGCCCCCGAAATAGTGAGGACAAAACTATAAGTTCTCAGGAAACAAAGACTATTTTGTGAATTATATGTAGGAATACTGTCAAATGAATATTCAGGACAGGAAGCTTTTCCTGACTAGTGTGTGTGCATGTACGGCGATTTCTTGTCACTGCCAGGGGGGACGTGACTAGCCGTTACCATTGGTTACTGTACAAAATCCCCGTCCCCCCTGAGATCGCTGCCCGTGTGTGCGTGTGTGTGTGTGTGTGTGTGTGTAATTACGTATTTACAGACGTGGATCAATCATATATTTATTCAAATCTTGGGAACAACGTTTAACGTCACCATGCGAAAGACGTGACTCAGTTTCGATCCTGGGTCCAATCAAAGTCACTTTTTAGGTGAAGACAGAGAGCTGACCATACCTTTAGACCAACTCTTATCTCCCTGAGAAAGGTAGGCTAGGCTCAAGACTATGGAGTTTTTAAAATGTCAAATAGATGCTGTGCATGCGTACTGGGTGATAGCTGCTTGAATGACATGTTGTCTTGAGGCACAGTGTTTATAGGATGTCTGTCTGCGATGGTTCACGCTTATAGTAAACACCACTGACCTTGGCTGTCAAATGTCAGTGACCAGCCAAAGAGGGGTTTTTCACTAGCCCCAGCAATGCTGGACCACGAGAAATTTAAAATATAACTACAGAGTGCTGTCGCAAAGTGACAGCGCTGTGCAAGCTGGCCTTTCTCTAGTGTTGCGAACTCCGACTACAAAGTGCGACTACATGCTTTTCGCTGAAATTACATATATTTATAATACAATTACATATATCTAAAAAGTAAACTAAATAAAACTTCTACTATTGATTGATTGCATTCATTAAGTTAAATTAAGTTAACCAACGTACAACTTACCAAAAAACCAATGATTTATTGCATCATCTGCCCACATTCCTTAATGGCAGAATGTAATTGCTGCACTTTTTGAAAGTTCACACTCGTGCGTGACTATACACAGCGCTGTCGCGAGGCGGTACGGCGATGGACAGGTTTTGGCAGTCAAAAGTTGAAATTTTATACCCTGTGGACATTGCCTGATGGCTTGCTTGGGATTGAACTTCAACAAATCCATCAAAGCAATCGATTTCATGTGAGCATAACGTACAATTTGGAGTATAACGTACAATTTGGAGTATAACGTAAAATTGGAAGTTTAACATACATTTGCAATTAATTTTGTACATTGTGTTTAGCGACATTGATGGCGTCTGGTCGGGCTACTGGAGGAGTGAATAAGCATAGATCTTGTACTGGAAGCGAGAGGATGGGTCAATTCTGAGTACTAAATTTTGGAGTAGTGCATCCAAGGATTCAAGGAATTTATAAGTCAAAGTATGTCCCCATTTCAAATGACAAGCTAATGGTCAACTAGCGAGCTATTTCACAAACCAGACAAAATTGGACAGGTTTCTCAAGGGCGTCAGTGAATTATACTGCCCTCTAAGTTCTTCTTCATCTAAAATAGTGGGGTATTTGAGAATTAGGCAATTTCCCAAGATTAGAATTAGCAGGCAACTAGTATTAGGGAATCAGGCATATCGTTTTCACCATTTGCAGGCTATTTGGGAATTCCAATCCCTCCCTGGATCTGAATTTGCAGGCTTTTTGGTAATTGACAAATCTCCCCAGGTCAGAATTAGCAATTATTTTTGTTGTGGGACGGGAGGGGGGGGGGGGGGGGGGCTAGTGGAGATGTGCCTTGATCATCAGAGAGTGAAATGTGAAAGGGAAAGGAGATGTCATCTTAAGGTGGAAAACCCATCAGTCATAGCCAGAAAGCTTATGCCAGTACTCCCATGACATAAATATACAATAAATACACATTTCTCAACTGGTATGAGTGTAAGCTAGAATAGATGCCACTTTCACCACTGTATGTACTTTGATGTTCTCCTTTCATTAGCCGGTTCATACGATGAGAGCTAAACTTTAAATCTTGTAGTTTCAGATCGTATGAACGGACTTGTAGCTTCAAAATTTTAAGTTTACTTGTAGTTCCAGAGCCATGAGCAGCGGGGGTCCTCCTCGTAGTTACGGACCGTGTGGACAGAATAAACTTTAAGTTTAGCAAACTCGTTGTTAATGATGACCTCTCTGCTCATGTTAAATGACCAACGCTCGACTTGTAATCTCAGAACAACGAGCGTCGTCGTTTTGGGCCCGTGTGAACCCTTGTCGTTGTAAGTGAGCCGTTGTTTCGTTAACTTAAAGTTTCCCTAACTTAAAGTTTTGAAACTACAAGTCCCGTACGGACGTAGCTATTGTCATCTTTACCATTCTGAATGTGTCTTCAAGAAATAGGATGCAGTGCATGGCTTTGCCCTGGACCAGTTTACAAATGTTTACTTTTCCTGGTGGTAGCTTTTCTGTGAATGGATTCTACCTCGCTTCTGTTACATGTTGCCATGTCGGGCTATCCTTTAACAAACTTTCCAGTCATTAAAAGCAAGTTTAATAGGCAGGAATGTTACTTAGTGAAGTGGGTCCTGTCATATGAAGTGTGACGATTGATCCTACTAAATTGCAAGTCCTCCAATTACTTGCAAGTCCTCCAATTAATTGCAAAGTTACAATAGTCAATCTTAGGGATGCGATTGATATGGGTCTATCACGACTCTTTGTGAGACAGGGTCCCGAGTGTACTTTATTGTTTGACCCAAGGTCCAAGAACAAAACAAAGCGGTAGATCAAAATTACATTGACAGGGACACTACTGTAAAACCAAAATATTTCTGCCGCATTTAATGTTCACGAATTTCGCGAGTGGTTGAGATTCGCGAAAGTTTCATGCCCCAAAATCACTGAATCATAATTTACATAACACTATTAATTTGTGTAAATTGTGTAATTTTCTTGCTATGAAAACGTCGAACATTTCTAGTTTTACAGTATACTCTCTGCGAAGGGAAACTTTTCACTGTTGTAAATTTCGCAACGAGATCCCAGTTTTTGACTCTCTCTTATCTTTTATTCAGTCCAAACATCAATCAGAATATGTCATTGCTTCAAAGAATGGTAAATTGTATCTTCATTTCAAAAAATTTGTTTTCAAGCTGTGAGTTTGAAGGTTAAATATTTTATCCTGCTGTTTCACTATTCCTTCATCATTGTTACTAGTATTTGTTTTTATTTGCACATTATTTCAAACTGGTGACCGTTTATTTTTTGAGCCTCTATTCTCTACTTGTGATGTAGATGTATTTTGTGCTTTTGTATAATCGACTGTTTTATCCACTAAAAACATTATAAAAAAAAAAAAAAAAGTCCAGTTAAGTTTAGTGCGTCTCATAACTGCGCTTTAAATCATGAATATCACAGTGTAAGCCTAGGGGACTTTGTTGGGCACAGCTACTTTAATTTCCCCTTACTGGCCATTCATTTTAATGGAAGGATGTTATTTTGCAGAGGATCCAATACATACTCCTGCAACATCTGCTTCAGACCTAGTACCTCATGGCAGATATAGTGTTAGGGTACGGATTGGGATTGGGTTTAATTTTAGGTTTAGAGTTAGGATTGGGTTTAATGTTAGGTTTAGAGTTAGGATTGGGTTTAATGTTAGTTTTAGGATTGGGTGAAATGTTTGGTCTAGGTTTGAGGTGGGATATTCATTAGTCTTAGAAATTATGACTGCGTAGCAGTGGTCGCAGGAGCATTTGTTGTCAGCCATTAATTTTGCCGCAGCATTTTTGAAAAGGAGTTTACAAGGTCATGTGTGGACGGACCTCTAGGAAGATAAATAAAGGAGATGAAGAGGGATAGGAAGCTCATGAGGACCTCTAAAAAAATCTTTCTAAATTTGGCGGGCGAGGATGAAGGAGCTGTCGCCATCGGCACGCACCCCATCACTGCAGAGATGTTGAAGTGTATGTGACCCTATTTGTCAGTGAGGATCAAGTCAGATCAGTACCGAGCTGCCACAGAATTTGGCCCTTCTTGTCATCTCAACGTCCACGCTTCATCGGTGGAAGAATTCCTGGTCTTCCTCCCCTTCACATATCTTCTCAAGTTTTTTTCTATCCTCTTCTATGGTGTAAGTTTCATTTCCTCCTGTCTTTGAATTGTTTATACCGTCATTACCATGTACATGTACATTGAGAGTTTGAAACCTTTCCCATCAATCCTATCCATGAAGTATGTGCTTTATTGCCTTGTCCTTGCAAGTTAAGAGTGCTTTAAAAGTAGTTGTCATTCCCTCCCCCCTACAAAATCACATTTGAATTGGTTATGCCATCGTATAGAAAGTTTGAATGCTTTTCAAATCCAATTCATGAAGTATTTGGTATAGTGCAAATTTCAAAATTTTACCATGGTACTCATCCATATACATGAGCCTGATCGGTTAAGAGTACTTAGGCATTTGTCCATCCCTGACATTGAATATTTTATGGATTATAATCGATGATAATCTTAGTATACGACCATAGCAACCAAATGTTAGATTTCAACTCCTTCAGGGATGCCCTTCACAATGAACATGAAATAGCTCTCTGCAATTAAATACTTTATTTTGTACAGGCCTTCAAACTTTCGAATTTGTCAAATGTCCGTTCATGACAAACCGATACAGACTCATATAGACCCTCCAAATGCCAATGATTTGAAACTAAGTTTGCCCTTATTCTCTGTAGAAAGCTGGCAGCTCACCAAAACCCTGTGTTTAGTATTCATATTACTTTTCAGAACCTGAATAGGGTAGATTTCATTGGTTAAAATGCTAATATTTAATGCCATAGCGATTTATTTCACAAATCGGATCGCAGACCGATCGTAAGGTGTGCGGTGGCCTTAACCGATCAGACTTTAATACTATACACCCCCAAAATGTCATTCTGGACCATCTGCGGAAACAAGGTAGTGTGGAGCCATGTTTCATACTGGCTTTATCCTTCTTTCTCTGCACTGATTTTCGGACCAAATTTCCTTGATGAGGAGGGTTACTTTTCTTCTGTGACATGGCTTCATTTTTCTCCCTGAAATGGTAATACAATGTAACTTCATAGCAAAGTTCATGTCCATGGTAGGTATTATATTTGCCTAATTTCGCTTTGAAACAAAGCATGTAGACTTGTATGTAAGTTGTATTCAACTCGTTGTGTTGTGCATTTATCACAATTTTCTAAAGAATCAGTGGCACAGAAGGGACTAAGGGGGTGTTGCAAGAAAGTTGCAATCAATTGCAAATATGATACATGTATTTTAAATGGAACTTGCAATCAATTGCAAGACTTGCGACTGATTTGGGGGATTTGCAATTGATTGCAACTTTATCGCAACACCCCATAAGATAGAGAACTGTAATCATTGTTAAAATTGGCTACCCTTGATAAACGATTTACAAAGTATTTTAAGCTAAATAAGAAAAAAAATCTTCATTTTTTCCTGGGGAAGACTCTTGAGAGGTTTCACTTGCATGCAGATAATTCACCTACACCCATCCCCTCGAGAAATCTGTGTTCTTCAAGAAAGCGGTTTGTACGAACTCTGAAGAAATACGAAGATCAATCTAGCTGTCATGACAAGCATTGTCAGTGCCCCGAGGTGCCTGTCGTCAATTACACAGATTTGCGGTAGACCTCTGCAGGAACGCAATGCATGGATTAAGAGATATATATCAGGACTCGGTAAGACCCAGCACTTCTCTATATATATAAATCTCCCTACCATCAAAATTTTGCCATTCTACTGGCCTGTTCAGACTACAGTAAAGTTATACGAGACTTGTATAAAGAAATGTTGTTAAAAAGAACCATGGTATAGCAAAGAGAGTGGATAGACTACAATATCGGATAAAGAAACAGGTTTGGGGGAATTAAGTCAGCTGACACCATGGCCTGAATTCACAAAGGTGGTAATAGATGTGTACCATGGTTTATGCAGATTTTGTGGTATAAGTGCGCTTGATGTCGTGCGTACACTTAGAAGATCCAATAATGGTGATAAGCAAAGTGCGCAAAATTCACGCTAGTTGCCATGGTTTAGACCATGGTTTATGTAATGGTCTAAACCATGGCAACTAGTGTGAAATTTGCGCACTTTGCTTATCATGCGCGTTCATGATTGGATCTTTCTAAGTGTACGCACGAAATAAAACGCACTTTACCACAAAATCTGCATAAACCATGGTACACATCTATTACCACCTTTGTGAATTCAGGCCCATATGTTTTGTACAAGAGCATGGGATATTACAGCTGATTGGTCACTTCAGTGTGCACATACAGTAAGCCCCGCCCCGTACAAACGATGTTCAGATTGCAAGGGGATGCGGATTCCTTATCGAGTTTTTGTTCGAAACGACACTTACACCTGCATTTTGCTATATATACAACATTTCTTTATATGATGTTCAGAAAAGAAAAGAAAAGAAAATGTAATTACTTTTAAAGTAGAATGATCAAAGGAACAAGTTGATTACAATTTGAAAGAAGTATAAGTTAGACAGATAATATGAATTTTTATGTAGCTGAATACAGGAATAGAAAATATGTGATAGCTGAGCACTTTTACATGGAAACCCAAGCATGTAATATTATACAGAAATGTGTAGCGCATTAAGCTTATTTTCCCTTAGTAGTTTACTGTACCATATGTGAACGTGGCTTTAGTCTGCAGTACAAAATGAAAGGAACCAATGTAGAATATGGTGTGAACACAGTCAGTATAGTGCTAAAGTTTCTGTGTAGAGGCCCCTTTTTCATCATATACACAAGCAAGGTTCACATGACAGTTCGTATGGACTTTTCCTTTAGCTCATAGTTTTAAATTTCAAGGTTATCTTGTAGCTAAGAACCATGCAGACGCATTCATGGTTTCGGAAATTTATTTTCTAGAAGTTCAACTCTTACTGTGCCAAGGGGTTTAGCTTTCTTCAAATTCTACCAAAATCATTATAATCATATATTTAGAATGCTTGATTTATGCTCTAAATGTTAATTTACCTTAACCACCATACCTTTCGTGTGGTCGAGCAATTGGTGAATGAAAATGACAAGACTATCTGTCACATTTACATGCCATCGGCACTGAAAGAGTTAAACCAGAGGAGATCTTATGGTTAAAGTAATACATATGAGCCTCGTGAAGTCCTAACTCGAAGTTATATGCCGTTCAGATATATACAACCTTTGATCAGTTGTTGTTTCAGTGTCGTGTGAACCCGCCTATATGTTGGTGGGACCTTGTTATATACTTCAAGCTTTCGCTAAGTTAACCTGGGCATTGTTTCATCAAACTGTCATAAGTACAAGTTTGCTGACATACCATTGAAATGTATGCTATTTATTTTAAAACGTGTGTTTCAGTGGGATTTCGATCTGGCATTAAACTGGTAAAACTTGAACAGTGCCATCTTTCAATGACTGTTAAATTAAGAGTATAATTTGAATATTAATTGCAGTTTATTTGGAATTTTGACAAACGGCTTGTTTGGATAATAGGCACATTTTATATTTCAAACTGTTATTTTTGACTTTGCAAATGCGTAAAATTGCCTACAGGTACATTCTAGGCTTCTACAAACTAGAATGGGGCATTATGGGAAAATTAGAGGCACAGACACTTTTCAAATCCAGTTACAAGATGGCGCCATTAGGAGCTTCAGTTTACTGTCACTTTAAATACTAAGCCCGAGATAACAGAAGTCTATGGAAAATGTGTGTTATACCAAAATCGAATGGTAACGAACGGGTTAAAATTTAAAACTATGTTAAAGTGTAAAACTCTGCTGGTGTCATGTAAACATAGCTGTAGATGGTGGAGATAGCTCTGTAATAGCCTGGTGTTTTGATAAGAGATCATCTCATAAGCATGGATCAGTTAGAGCTGTTTTGCCAATGATGGTGAGATTTAAAAATCATCAGAATAGCATGGACGGATTTACTTCCAGGGGCTCCCGGCCCTCCAGGTAAGAACCCCTGTCGATCGTTAGGCAGGGTCTGAACTCTCTGCACTGTAGACTACACTCTGTACAGATCGTTTACAGGCACATAAGCTTGTGAGTTGTAACATGATGCCTGAACTACAAGACTAGTGGAAACCATAGGCAGGGGCATGTCCATCTGTTTTTCAGATTGGGGGGGGGGGGGGGGGGCAAGACTGCCAAATAGTACTCTTCATGACTTTTTATAACGCCTCTTAATTACCAGCTTCTCCACGGTTACATGAAGCAGGGAAACCTAAGAGAATTTTCGCGCACAGAACATGCAGAAAAATTTAAATGTGATCGTTTAATACCTTTTGTATTTCATTGTTTGAAAGGTTTTATTTCCTGAGTTTGCATCATATTTTAAAATTTTATTTTACACCTCTAGATTTATTGGTGGGGCAGAACGATATGTTTGCCCTCCCAATATTTTCTCGAAGGGGGGACTGTCCCCCCCCCCCCCCCCCCAAATCAATGCCCGTGACCATAGGTCCTGTCCTTTCAGGCTTTTTGACATTACCAGAGACTGGCAAGGTTAGGGTTGGCTCAGGGCTGTATGGAATTGTGTCAAAATAGACTCTATTCCAGCAGAAGCAGGGTCCTAACTACCTGCACTTTAGACTACCCTCTGTAACCTCGATTCAGCCTTGGAACTGACTAAGACCCTGTTCTCATTACGAGATTGGAAAGTGGATTGCATCATCGTGGGGCGCGCCAGAGAGGTCCACGCCGCGGGTTCACACCTGCAGAGGGTAGCATTATCTATCTTAGCACTCTCTGCATAGTAATTTTCAAATAGGCGTGCTCTAGATCGCGCTGTCTCTCGTGGACCACCCCTCAGAGGTGGTCCGGTTTGAGATCCCTGTGGGCTGTGGAGCACGCCAAAACGATGTCGCCGCGCTCTCAACTTAGAGGTGGTGTGAACTAGCGCGTGCTAGAGCGCTCAACCCTAGTAATGATAACGGGGTCTGAGTCTTGGGTCCCTGTCAGTCATAATAGAGGGTTTAAATCTCAAAAAGAAATCAAGGTTGCCATCACAGCCTGTGACCCTGACCTTGTCTTCCAGAGGTCAAAGTTCAATGATGTCAGGAGAACTCTGGGGAAACTTTTCTTTTTGAGTGTGAGGGTGAGGAGAGAGAAAGCTCCAGGGATTTGTGTCCCATTGTGCACTTTGCACTTTACCATCTGGTCATCCATTTCTTTGCCACCTTGTTCTTTAAAGAGAAGATTGAGTTCTGATACTGAAATATAATTAGCACTACACTTGAATACATCCTATGCTCTTCCATTTCATTGAAAATGGTGATGTGCAAAATGGAATTAGATTATGACCAGATTTTATGTGGATTTTGAATCTTGCAAATTTCTGTCATTCGAATATGGCCACTGAGGCAAGATGAGGCAATCATCGTCCCTCACCAACTCTGTGTACAGTAGTATATTATGTACATAACTTATGTGAAATCCTTGTGAAGCACAGCATGTTGCTCTGAATGGCAAGCATTTCACATGAAACTAAAGTTAGAAAGAATGCTCACGACTATTATTTGTCCAGTTATCAGACCTCAACTTCTCTTTAAAGGGATACTCAGCTGCAGATTATGGACGTTTTTATTCCGTGAGAGGGCACCGTGATCGTTACCTGATCATGCCGTTGCCCCGCGGGGTGCAAACTCCGGACAGACTGGTGGCCGCGCAACATGCACGCTCCGCCTGAGCTCGAGCTCTCGTGCGAGATTCGGTCGGCTTCGTGCAGTCCGAAATGTAATCCCAGTAGTTCGACGGATGCATTCGACGCACAAACTTTGTATACGAGTGAATGGGGCTTACGCAATCCTGACTTTCCCCACAGCCGCCTGCATGGTGGCGTATCCCTTTAAGTTACGATAGAGGTGTTTCAATTCTACCTACAGTGCATGGAAAAACATGGTGCCAGATATTATGTGATATTAATGATGGTACTCTGGTAAGAGTGAGAGGGATGCTATCATGTGTCCTTTATGGTAGAGTTAACAGTCATCTATTTCTATTTTTGCCATTTTATTTCAGATTCAGTCCCATAAAAGTCACAATTCCCATGCAAACTTTGGTTGCATTGTATTGACTGAATGAACCAAGAATAGAATAGTCTCATCATTAATTAAAGATTGTTAGAAAAGATGCAACATTGCATACAATAATGATGAGGTAAAGAAAGAAAGAAAGCTGCTATTTGTGAGATGCGAGTGTAAGCTGGAGGATAGTGTTACCAGAGATGCATTACTATGGTTGTCATGGCAATGCCACACGCTTGTCTATGACATCACAAAGTCTCTTTCCTTAGACCTCTATCTATCAACCTGTGAAAGTACAAATTACATCCTCTAATTAGAATACCACATTGGCAGATTGGGGGGGGGGGGGGGGGGGGGGGCACTTTCCCTCTTGAAAGAAAAGTGTACATTGTCATTGTGCCCCATCTTATTGAAAGTATGCCCCCCCCCTTTTAGAACTGATAGAACTGGACACAAAAAAATCAGATGACCTTTTTTTTTTTTGCTTGTCAGAAAATTTTCTTAACAAAATTCTAGATACGCCACTTTAATACCACATTCATTGATCATTTTATTTCATTATGGACAGCATGAAGATTGTTTGAAAGAACAAAAACAACAACAGAAAGACACTTTCAGACATGTTTACAGTATCTTGAAAGCCTCCCTTTTTAGATTAGGTATGTTCACACGATGGGAGCTAAACAAGTGTCGCTTGTTGTTTATGACCGTATGAACAGACTCGTAGTTTTGAAACTTTAAGTTTACTTGTAGTTCTAGAACCACTAGCGAGCTTGTGGTTAAGGCGGAAACCACGAGCAGTGGGTGGTCCTCCATCGCACTTTCAGACCATGTGAACGGAATAAACTTTAAGTTTCGCAAGCTTGTAGTTAGCGATGACCTTGCTGTTCATGTTAAACTTCTGGGTCAGACCCTTCACACAAATTATGAACACAGGATCTGTATGTGTTCTGTACACACAATCGGTAGTATCTACTTCCGGGGTTAACCACAATGATCGCTCGGCTTGTAGTTTCAGCTTGTTGTTTAGGGCTCGTGTGAACCCTCGTTGCGGTTAGGGAGTCGTGGTTTCGTTAACTTAAAGTTTCGCTAACTTAAAGTTTGGAAACCACAAGTCCCGTATGAACGTAACTATTGTAGGACACCAGGTCAGCAACGATTTCTCTTCGGGCAATGAATATCTCACAATACTTGAATTGCTAACTTCAACTGTAATTGACCTAACCAACCCTAACCCCAGCACCTGCGTCTAACCAAAAAAATCCAACCCAAATCCTATTGTAGCCCAATCTAGTAACCTATGTCTTTGACAAAAAAGAAACTAAAACAAAAACAAAAATAGCCTTATAGAGCAATCACCACTATTTTAACATGCATTTGTTATTTAGAAATGTTACTTATTAAAAAAAAAATATATATTCTAACCATCAGAGGGGAAACAATTGAATACTACAGGCACCATTCGTTTACATTTAGGGATGCGTTTATACTCCCACATTTCAGGCCAGAATGAGCCTTTTGTAACGCATCTAGTTCAAAACATGGTTGTGTCCGCAGTCATTTTCTTATAATCGCTGATTTAAAACGGCAATGTAAAATTCACAAAAAGGTGCGTTTTGAATCGGCGTTTCTCAAATATGATGCATATAAACTAGTAACATGGGCAGTGACGTTCGCGAAACCAGCTGCAGAGCCTGAATTTGCCTGGCGAAAAGAAGTATAAACAGTGCCTCATGAAACTGTGTTTTAGGTGAGTGTTACAAAACGCTCATCCTGACTTCACAAAGAAAATATAAACGCACCAGTAGGTTTACTATGTTGGATGTTTGCAGTTTTCAGGGTCTGGAATTGAATGCAAGTTTGTCACATGAGAATTGTGAGAATTGAGGATTTACATACATGTGTTACCTGTGGAAATACTCAAATAGAATAGACAAAACAGAGGGGGAGAGAGAAAGAGAGGTATAGAGGAGAGAGAGAGGGAGAAGGGTGTAGAGCAGTGGGAGAGAGGAAAAGAGAAAATGAGAGAGCTGAAAAATAATTTTAATAAAGATATTACAAAAATATATAATGGAATGAAATAAAGCTGGGGAAATCAAAGGAAAATGTTGACATTACTATGGTTGTCATAGCAACATGACATGTTAGTCTTTGACATCATCATATTGGACCTTAGTTCATCATCCTGCAAGTTAAAATGGGTGTGTGACATAAAGCAATTGAGAGAAAATAGAGAGAGAAAGAGAGAGAGAGAGAGAGAGAGAGAGCATAGGATATGTACCAATGAAAACACGGAATAGAAAGAGATAGAGAGAAAGAGAGGGGGGGGGGGGGGGCTGGGGGACAGGAAAAAATATTACTGAAATTGAGAATGCTGAGAAATAACGTGTTGCAGGAAGATTTAGTTACTATGTTATGAAAAATCTATAGGTTGCTAGGCACATTTCTAAATAAACATGAGAACTTCAGATGGAATTTCAGAAGCTTTCCATCCCCTGGTTACCTGAGAAATGTACATTCTGATAGAGTGAGATCATCCTAGAAGAATTCCGGGACAGTCTTTTGTAGCACACCTGTGCTGTGTTGGTGTACCTGGATGAAAAACAAATAACAGTTTACCTGAGATGCAACATCTCAAGTTCGTTCAGAAGTCGGATTAACCCCGCTTTCACACGGGTAAAATTCTGTAAAGCTGATTAGTTTAAAGAGCTTTAAACAATAAGCTTTACATACAATGTCATTCACACACAAAAAAAAAATTGGTGTGATTGTTCAAGATTCACTGCTGATTAACTGCTGATTAAATGCGCAGTAGGGCCATTGCCCATAATAATAGCAGGTCATGTCAATCAAAGCAGGTGCCCGGTCTTAGCTCCGCCCAGTTACTCAAGGGCTGATAGGGCTGATTAGTTAATAAGCTTCAAACTAATAAGCTTTCCATACGATGAATTTTACCCTCGTGTGAAAAGGCTGTATGAAGGGAAAGAGTTTCTGCAAAGAGAACAGAAGAATAGAAGAAGAGGATAATAGAGGAGAGGGGGAGATAGAGAGAGAGAGAGGGAGGGAGAGAAGTATAGAAGATGGGATATCAAGTAAAAGAATTGCAAAGGAAGGAAAAAGATATGTTTTTATAGAAGAGGAAAGAGGAAAGATGGAGGGGGAAGGGAGGTGGAAGAAAGGGTCATTAATGAGGGATCTGGGGGAAAAGAGGATGGATGATATCTCATGCGAAGAGAAAGATAATGTGAGAAGGACAAACTTGAAGAGGAGATTGACAGAAGGGTAAGAAAAGAGAATGATGTACAATAGGAGGAGGAAGAGATGGGGAAAGAGGGGTAATCAAACAGTGACAAAATTCAGATGGAGGATAAAACTAGGAAAGATAATAGGACTATGACTTGCATGAATCACCCAGTTACTCTTCAGTTGTGGAGTTGCAGTAACCATGGTAACAATGATATAAACTAAGGCTTTTCCATCAGCAAAATGGCTGAAATTTCATCACTCTCCTACCAGTGTTACCCGAGAATCTAAATCAAATAAACGGATGGACATTTCTATTTTGAAATGGATGAAATCATTCTAAAGATATTTCAGGCGGCTATCCCCACTCGCACCTGCGTTATTAGGTTTCCACCTACCTGTGTTTAGAACTTTTATCATAATATTTATTGTTAAGCGTGGGTATGTGGAAAGTGAAAAGAAGTGAAGAAAAAGCAAAAGATTTTAATGGAGGATTAGACTAGAGAGAGTGTGAGAGAGAGAGAGGGAGGGAGAGGAATGAACGTCTCGTATCCATTGAATTCATTTTTGATGTAGCAGTAGCATGTACCTACACATAATTTCCTATTCCATAAGCTTGAAATCTGTATTAATGCACCTTCCTACATCATATATACAAAGAACTACTTCCCTTGTTGCATTTCAGAGAGGGAATACTTAGATTTTAAGATGGAAGCCTAGGTAGGGAGAATTATCTCAATCCTTGGTAATTTCAATTTTCATTGGAAGTCTGGATTAAATTTCACCCCTTTTTCTTTTATTTTTACAGAGGACTCTAGCTCTGATAACTGGATTAGAGTTTAGACCCTGGACCCACTTTTAAGGTAAGGTCATATGAAAACTAACCTCCTTTCAGATTTTAAAAACTATTAAAATAGTGTTTCGTACTACACAATGAGCAATGAGTAATATAAAAACTCATTACGTCCGTTTCTTCCTCTCTCTCCTACCTCCCTCCATCTCTATCTCTCTCCTACTTCCCTCCTTCTTCCCTCCTTCTGTTGGTCTCCCCTCTCATTTTGCTCATTATTTCTTCTTTCTCTCCTCTCTCAAAGACTCGATCCCTCTCCCTTCTCTCCTCTCTCAAAGACTCGATCCCTCTCCCTTCTCTCTGCCCCCCTTTTCTCATCTGATATATGACACTGAAAAATGAGTATACATCCATAGTTTTCTCTCTCTCTCTCTCTCATGTAATGCTTAAGATTGGAAATTGAGACTACATCCATAATTCATAAGAACGATGTTTGAATTATGAGTGATTATCGAGAGATCGTTTTTCATCCTGAGGATTGGATGTTCCATGTCCCAGAGACCCACTTCTTGGGTTGCTTCAGAAAAGAAGAAAAAATTTGAAGAGGTCCGTTTTCATTAGCCAGAGTTTTCAAAATAGCGTGCTCTTTCTGATCCAGGGGAAATAAGGCCAATTACAACTAGCTAGAACTAATTTGAAGTGGAACACAGTAGGCTATTGCAGTTGCTAATAGTTTCAGCTATTGTATCATGTGTAGGGCTTGTTCGCGAAATAGCCTGCTATTTGGCCAATGAGCAGGCTAATTCAGGGCCCTGTTTCATAAAACTTGGTATCAATGACCACTGCCAAATTTCTATGATAAATTTGCTCTCAGCCAATCAGATTCAAGGATTTCAGTAGCTTATAACAATTATTTCAGTAGCTTATAACAATTATTATAACTTGCCATTGAGAACAAGTTTTATGAAACGGGGGCACAGATGCACTGTGATAATAGTAAGCTCTTCAATCAAGGGGGCATCGCTCAACTTTGGGTGAGGGAAACGGGGAACTTGTAACCATTTCTCAAGAAGCGCTGACCGGTGTAATAGATCTCAAGTAGCGCTGACCGGTGTAATGGATCTCAAGAAACGCTGACTGGTGTAATAGATCTCAAGCTTGAGTTCATTTGGGCTAATGGAGCTGCATCTCTGGAGTTCAGGAGGTTGTTTCTGGAATGTCCTGCCATCTGTAGATTAATAGAAAGTTGATTTAATTGATGGAACATCTATCTCTCATTTCACTTGTCCTATTTCTTCAGGTATCCCATTGTTTTCTTTTTCATGTTTGCTTTACGATTCGCCTAACAAAACATTTTGTCCTCTTTTACATCGCGCAAGCTTCTCAGGAAATTGAAGACTAAACGTTTGTGATGGATTTATGATCAGATATGATTGATTTGAAATGCAAGAGTGGATCTTGTAACATATTTTGTCATCATGAGCGAGTCATGTCGTGGAAAAGAAGAATCAGATGTCACTCTGGCAGCATATTTGAAATTGTTTTACCAAATTTTCTGACATTCAGAGGGTTACCAGGTGAATATGGAGTCAATATATTACCTGTCGAGAGTCAGAGGGAAATTAAATCTGTTAAATGGTATGAAAATAATTCCCTTCTAGCCCCTAACAGGCACTACCTGGGGAGCGTTTCATGAAGTGTTTTGTCAGTGATTTTTACTGACAAATTTGCTCTCAGCCAATCAGATGCAAGGATTTCAGTAGCTTATAACAGTTGTCGGTAAAAATCACTGACAAAACGCTTGATGAAACGCTCCCCTGCTTTGCTTTTTATACTATATTCTGACTTATCATTTTCTCATTTTTTATTTTCTTTTTAATGGTACTTAACCCCTGCCATGCCGTGGGCGGCAAATCCCGACCAAAAATTTGAGTGTTGAACATTTTTTTAAGGGAATGGCTTGAAAATATGTCCTCAAACAGAAGCTTTTGCTGTCGATATAATGTTTATTCCTATGTAATATATCTTTGCCCAGTTTGCTCAACAAAAAATGCATTGAAAGTTAATATTTATCTGGAAAGTTTGTTTTTTGACAATTGCCCAAAAATCTGGTGACATGGAAGGGGTTAAAGAATGTTAGACAAGTATGTAGTAGAGGAGGTCGGGCTTTTTGTATACTGTAAAAACAGACGTTTTCGCGTGCATGAAACTTTCACGAATTTCAAGCGTGGTCGAGATTCGCGAAAGTTTCATGCCGCAAAATAAATCAAATCACGATTAAAACAACATAAAATTTTTGCAATTTGCAAAAGTTTCTTGCGCAAAAATGGCTGTCATTAACAATTCGCGAATGTGAAAGTTTCTGGTTTTACAGATTTATAAACAATTTTCAAGAAAATATGGAACGTTTTTTGCCATTGTGAAATGTTTGTTTGAATGATAATGAAATACAAGAAAGACTAATCTTTCTTTTAACTAACTCAACCCATTGACTACTGAATTACCCAATTCCCATTGACTTAATACAGGATGACCCGGTTCCCGTTGTCAATGGGTTAACTTTTGCATGAAACTTTTCATTGTGCTTTTCAAGCAGTTCAAGACAGATTTGCCAAAAGTTAATTTGCTTTAATTTTTCTCAAAAGAAAGATGCTAATCAATGCTAATAAAAACCTGGAGCAAAGAGTATTACACAAACTCTTTGATGACTTGTTTAAATTTTCAATGCTTTGTAATTAAGATGAAACAGAGATTTCTCAGTGACTTCAAATGTCCCTTATTTTCCATTTTATAGATCTATAATTTCTTTTTAGTGATTACATGGAGCTCTTATGCAATATTTGTGTCTTGAAAAGAGAATGTGTAGAAGTTATTAGTCAACAATAATAATGGTATTACCTGGGACTGTATTCTGAAAACGATGTTATCTCTTATGTTTAATAGTAAAACGATGTTAATTGTCGTAACAAATCAAAATCAGGAAAAGTCATTGGTTAATGATTGCGCAAATATGGCTGTGCTCGCGTAAGGTTAACAGAGATATTTGCGCAAGCACCAATGATTAGTGTGTACTGCACGCAATTTCAGTTTGTAATTAACATAGTTTTCTTTAACATAAAAGGTAACATATTTTTCAGAATACCACCCCAGGTTTTCAGACCATAAACTTGTAATGTATCTCCTAGATTGTAGCAGGATGAAATAGCACTGTACACAGACATACATGTGGGTCACACAGATCTTTTCCTTTTACATAGAGCTCAGCGGTGGGTCAGGAGAGAGTCATGTGACAAAAACTTCACAAAATTCACTTAGTTCTTGTAATAAACCATTTCTAGTTAACATTTGAAATATGAGGCTATTTATGAGTAATCCTTCTCATATTGCAGCACAACTGTGATGTTGGTAATAGGTTTTTTTATTACCTTTCCTACATACCTTTCATCAAGGTTTGTATCTTTTTTGTTATCCGTGGGACAAAATGATATCATTATTGTTGTTTTACTGGGTATCCTTCTGTAAAGCAGGTGTATTTTTTTCATTTTATGTATTAATTATTAGAGATATTTGGTTTGAAAATGAATAGAAGAATGAAGGCACAAGCATGTGACATTGCCTATGTATGCTCTGATCTAGTATGTGTGTCTTGATGTTTTTATTAATTGATGGTGATTGAAAAAAATGTCAGAAAATCTGGTAACTCAAGTTTGATTTGAAATATCTGCCGTACTGCCGGCCTTTTATCATATTATTTAGACTTGTTAGTAAGCCTCTTTATTTCCCATTACAGTGAAAGCTAACTTTTGAATTTTTATTAAAGTTAACCATAATAGTTTTGATCAGTAGACCAAAGTAAGGGGACAAGTACAAAAATAAATATTCTGCTAAATCTGTGTGTGTTTGTATGTGTGTGTGTGTGGGGGGGGGGTGGGAGGGGGTGGGAGGGTATTGATCCTGCTTTCCTTTCATGCTCACTTTATAACTCTGCATTCTCTTGATCCCTTCTTTATTGATCTATCAATCTCCCCTTTCATTTGCTCCTCTCTCTCTCCCTTCCTCCCCCATCCTTTTCTTTTCTCTTTCTCTTTTGACTTATTCTCTCTTTATCACTCTCTCTCCCTCTCTCATCTCTCTGTCTGTCTCTCTCTCTATCTCATATGACCCCTTCTCTACACCCCTCAACCAAGAGATTTCACCTGTCTCTTCCGTTCCTCCCCCTAACCTTTAGCATCATGATCATTGACATTGATCTTTCTATCGATTTCCCCCTTTCAATCCCTCTCTCTCTTTCTCTCTCTATCTTAAAGGGATACTCAACCGCAGATTGTGGATGCTTTATGCAGCAAGAGGGCACCGTGATCATTACCTCAGAGCGCGTTCAAAGAGAAAGTTGTGACACGCGCATAATAAGCCTACGCGTACGAGGTCTTTGTTTAAAACCTGGCTGATCATGGAGCTCCCAATAGTTCCTTTTTACTTACATTCTCTATGGGAGGGAACTATTTGAAGCTCCATGAAATGACTGACCAATCAGAAGCGACCTCCAGTGTCGCAACTCTCTGTATATATAGCTCTGCATTACCTGATCATGCCGTTGCCCCGTGGGGCGCAAACTTCGGACAGACTGAGCTCAAGCTTTCGTGAGAGATTCGGTCGGCTTCCTGTGCACTCCAAAAAGTAATCACAGTAGTCTGACGGATGCGTTCGACCCACAAACTTTGGGTACAAGGGCTTACGCAATTCTGAATTACCCCATGGCCGCCTCGTGGCGTATCCCTTTAAGATAGATCTCTCTTTTACATGACCCCCTTCTTGCCACCCCTCAAGAGTTCTCACCTGTCTCTTCCATTCCTCCCCCTAACCTTGGGCATCATGATCACTGACACATGTACCCTCTAACACACTGTCATTGAGATCACATTATTAGAGAGGTGTGACAGCATCATGCTATCCGCCCAATCCAATTACCATTCACCGATCTGGAGCTTCGTTACCAGTGAAAGCTTCTGTCCCTTCTGTTTAGTCGGGGGATGCGTTTTAACCCTACTTGGCACGATGTCACACCTTGTATGACCCAGTCTATACTAGATGTTTTCTTCTGTTTTTGATTACCCATCTCCTTGAATTATTTCATAGGAGAGATGCTTGTTAGATTCCCTTATCTGTTAATCTTATGGCTCTACAGTCATCTTTGTTAAACCACGCTTCAAACTCTCTTTTTGGTCCTCTCTGTCCTTATCTACCTTTCTTTCTTCTTCATCTCTATTCTCCCTCCTCTTCATTTTCCTCCATAACTACACTCGTCACTTACCATTCCTTCAAACTCAGTTATCTGTTCATTTGACTCGATCTATCCTTAAAGGAGAATTAACCCCTGAGTACAAATTTACTTATATTGAAAGGTGTAATATATTCCTACTTATTGGCCTAAATCATTTTCTAATAAGATATTAGAAAAGGGTATAAATAAAGATATTCCAACACCCTGTATCGTCTCCTACTCATTTACATGGGGGCTGCCATTTTCTTGCTGATTTGGATTTGTACATGAACCATTGAGAAATGTTCCGGTCAGGAAGATATTTTGAATCCAAGACCTAAATTGATTTTCTTCATTACCTAAAATCCCATATGTGACGAAAAATATAAAGTGGGTGTTTACATGATTTATAAAAATTAAATCTTTATAATGATACTTTTAAATTGTCTGGTTTTGCTTAACAAAAATCTATTTTCTTGGGTTTGCCAAACAGAGCAGAACATAATATATGCAGCATGCATTCTGACTTTTGAAGTCCCATTATCCGAAAGCAGGTGAATGCATAGTTTGCCGCTATAGATGCTCAGGGAAGAAGCATCCATAAAATTTGAATTAATTTGCTCCGTCCATTGCGTCACAGTATCTAGAAAATAGATTTATATTAAGCGAATATCGATTTTCAACAGAAATATATAAGGAAATCTTCAGTTTAAAAATAAATTGACATATCTATTCTATATTTTTAATCTCAAATGGGTTTTTAATTTTGAAAAAGGCAATTGGGCATTTGGATTAAGAAAATCTTCTTGTACACATAAAAAAATGGCAGCCCCCATGTATTGCTAGCAGACGATACATATTGCTAGCAGATGATAAATTTTGCTCAGAAAATCTTGATTCGTATCGATCTCGTATATTTTGACGCGAAGCCATATAGTCTAACAAGTAGGAATAAATAACACCTTTGATCACTATCGTCTTTATTGTTTGAGGTTAATTCTCCTTTAACATCTTTATCCCATTGATTCTATCAAGCCTATATCATTTTGCATTTTTTTCTCAGCCCTTATCTTCCTCATATTTCTTCTCCGTTCCCTTCTTCTCTGTTCCATCCTTCTCCATCTCTTCTCTTCCTTATGATTCTTCTCCATCCAGTAGCAGAGGCGAGGGTCACAGTTGGCATGAGCCCCCCCCCCCTTCCCATGCAGAAAAGCCTACTCTGGCATGCCATATGCACAACAGAAAAAAACATGCACAAGTTTAGGCATTTGTCCCCCAACTGCAAAAATTGAGAACTGGTTTTCTTTGGTCAGGATATTTCAGGAGTTTATAAGGCATTGGGAAAATGTGAACTTGTGCACTGCTCTCCCATGTTAAAATGATTTCATGTGTCTTCTATCTGTTCATTCCTAATTTCTATGCATCTTCTCCTCATAAGTCCTCTGATCAAAGTTCACCATCCTTCCACATCGTCTCTTTTCTCCTTACCTCATCGTCTCTTTTCTCCTTACCTCATCGTCTCTTTTCTCCTTACCTCATTGTCTCTTTTCTCCTTACCTCATCGTCTCTTTTCTCCTTACCTCATCGTCTCTTTTCTCCTTACCTCATCGTCTCTTTTCTCCTTACCTCATCGTCTCTTTTCTCCTTACCTCATTGTCTCTTTTCTCCTTACCTCATTGTCTCTTGTCTCCTTACCTCATTGTCTCTTGTCTCCTTACCTCATCGTCTCTTTTCTCCTTACCTCATCGTCTCTTTTCTCCTTACCTCATCGTCTCTTTTCTCCTTACCTCATTGTCTCTTTTCTCCTTACCTCATCGTCTCTTTTCTCCTTACCTCATCGTCTCTTTTCTCCTTACCTCATCGTCTCTTTTCTCCTTACCTCATCGTCTCTTTTCTCCTTACCTCATCGTCTCTTTTCTCCTTACCTCATCGTCTCTTTTCTCCTTACCTCATTGTCTCTTTTCTCCTTACCTCATTGTCTCTTTTCTCCTTACCTCATCGTCTCTTTTCTCCTTACCTCATCGTCTCTTTTCTCCTTACCTCAATGTCTCTTTTCTCCTTACCTCATTGTCTCTTTTCTCCTTACCTCATCGTCTCTTTTCTCCTTACCTCATCGTCTCTTTTCTCCTTACCTCATCGTCTCTTTTCTCCTTACCTCATCGTCTCTTTTCTCCTTACCTCGTCTCTTTTCTCCTTACCTCATTGTCTCTTTTCTCCTTACCTCAATGTCTCTTTTCTCCTTACCTCATTGTCTCTTTTCTCCTTACCTCATTGTCTCTTTTCTCCTTACCTCATCGTCTCTTTTCTCCTTACCTCATCGTCTCTTTTCTCCTTACCTCATCGTCTCTTTTCTCCTTACCTCATCGTCTCTTTTCTCCTTACCTCATCGTCTTTTTCCTCCTTACCTCATCATCTCTGCATCATACCATCTTTCCTTCCAACCTAATTCATCTGCCCTTCTCACTATTCATCTCTGCACCTTTTTTTCTGGGTTGTCTTTAAAATTGATTTCTCTATTTTCTCTTCTTTTTTTCGTATTTCTACGTCAGATTATTATTCCAAATCATCCCTCTCCCCATCTCCTCATCTCATCACATCCCATCTTTCCTTCCTTTAGAGTTCACTACCCTATCTCTCTATCTCTCTCTCTCTCTCTCTCTCTCTCTATTTCCCTTTCTCCCATTTCTTTCCATTCTTCATCTATGTGCACCATCTCCATCTCATGTTTCCTTAGAGTTCACAACCCTTTGACATCATCTCTCTACTCCTTACCTCATCTTCTCATCACATCCCATCCTTCAGAGTTCACTATCTCTCTCTCTTTCTCCCTTTCCCTCTCTCCCTCTTCCACTCTCATTTCACCCTTCTTTCTCTTCCTATTTCTTACCCCTCTTCACCTTTGTGCACCATCTCCATCTCCATCTCTTGTGTCTTCGTCAGAGTTCACTATCCTTCCACGTCATCCCTCCCCATTTCCTCGCCTCCTCATCTCATCCCATCTTCCCTTCCTTCATCTGCTCATCTCACTCACCTCGCCTTCCATCCATAGCGACCATGTATCCAGGTCAATGGGATTATCAGACACAGCCTGACGGATAGCTGCAAAGAGTCAATCGTGAAAGAGGTGTGACATTGGCATCCAGGCTGCCCACTCAAATCCAAATCATCCTATGAACTTGAAAAGCCTTGCCTTGACATTTTACTGCCATATCTATCCCCCTCTCTCCCTCTAGCTCTCACTGTTTCTGTATCTCTTTCTGTATCTCTTTCTCTGTCTCTGTCCACTTTTGGCCTCCCCCTCTCTCTCCCTCTCCCTCTCCCCTATTTCTTCTCACCTCTCTCTTTCTCTTTCTCTCTCTTTCTCTCTTACACCCTCTTATCTCTCTTTCTGTCCCTCTCTCTCTCTCAGTATTGTTGTGTCTTTTGTTCACGTCTTTGTTTAACCTCTGTTTCTCATTCCATATGTATGGTAAGAAAAATACAGATTTGTCACTGTCTCCTTTTTTGTCTCTGTTTTTTTTCTCTTTATCATCCTCCTCCCCTTCTCTTGATCTTCTTCCTTCTCCATTTCTAAATCATCTCCCTCTCTCTTCATTCTCCATCTCTCTTCCTCTTTCATGGCCTCCTGTAATTTCCTTAACCCATAATTCCCTCCATCTCTTCCTCCTTACCCAGCTTATACTTTCTTTACCTGTGCTTCTATTTCCTCTTCACCTTTATTCATTTTTCTCCTTTCCTCTCTACTCTCTCCCTCTCCTTTTCTCCCTCCCTCTCTTTCTCCATTCGTCAATGAATGAGATCCAGCACCCCCTCCCCCACTCTCATTCTCAATTCCTCAATTAATGAATGAGATCCAGCACCCCCTCCCCCACTCTCTTTCTCCATTCCTCAATTAATGATTGAGATCCAGCACCCCTCCCCCACTCTCTTTCTCCATTCCTCAATTAATGAATGAGATCCAGCACCCCCTCCCCCACTCTCTTTCTCCATTCCTCAATTAATGAATGAGATCCAGCACCCCTCCCCATTCTCTTTCTCCATTCCTCAATTAATGAATGAGATCCAGCACCCCCTCCCCCACTCTCTTTCTCCATTCCTCAATTAATGAATGAGATCCAGCACCCCTCCCCCACTCTCTTTCTCCATTCCTCAATTAATGAATGAGATCCAGCACACCCTCCCCACTCTCATTCTCCATTCCTCAATTAATGATTGAGATCCAGCACCCCTCCCCCACTCTCTTTCTCCATTCCTCAATTAATGATTGAGATCCAGCACCCCTCCCTCACTCTCATTCTCCATTCCTCAATTAATGAATGAGATCCAGCACCCCCTCCCTCACTCTCTTTCTCCATTCCTCAATTAATGATTGAGATCCAGCACCCCTCCCTCACTCTCATTCTCCATTCCTCAATTAATGAATGAGATCCAGCACCCCCTCCCCATTCTCTTTCTCCATTCCTCAATTAATGAATGAGATCCAGCACCCCCTCCCCCACTCTCTTTCTCCATTCCTCAATTAATGAGTGAGGTCCACCACCCTCTCCCCACTCTCATTCTCCATTCCTCAATTAATGAGTGAGGTCCACCACCCTCTCCCCACTCTCATTCTCCATTCCTCAATTAATGAGTGAGATCCAGCACCCTCTCCCCCACTCTCTTTCTCCATTCCTCAATTAATGAATGAGATCCACCACCCTCTCCCCCACTCTCTTTCTCCATTCCTTAATTAATGGATGAGATCCACCACCCCCTCCCCCACTCTCATTCTCCATTCCTCAATTAATGAATGAGATCCAGCACCCCCTCCCCACTCTCTTTCTCCATTCCTTAATTAATTAATGAGATCCAGCACCCTCTCCCCCACTCTCATTCTCCATTCCTCAATTAATGAATGAGCTCCAGCACCCCCTCCTGTCTGTTATAGGGATACATCTGTCCTGATAGACACATACTTTTTTCCAGAATGAACAAGAAAAGCAAAGTGGAGTCAATATCAGGACCAAACCTGTCTCTTTTAACAGAATCTGTCTCACCACAACAGGGCCCCGTTTCATGAACCTCGTTATCAATAACAAGTGGCAATAACTGTTGTAAGCTACTGAAATCGTTGGAATCTGATTGGAGAGCAAATTTGTCATAGAAATGAGGCAGTTGTTATTAATAAGAAGTTTTATGAAACGGGGCCCAGGCCAGACATTTAGTTGTGCCACACATTTTATGATTTATAGCAATCCAAACAATAATGCAATATACAGCAAGTAAATTCAATAAATCTAGCATGAATAGACCACTAATGAATATACGATCTGAAATACGTTTCTGTCTGCTACTTCCGATTGTGAAAATGAAATCTCAAGATGTTCTGCGGTTTGAAGATCTTTGGCCAAGCACTTAAGATGGTGTAACATAGGTTTCTTGCATAAGGTGAAAAGTTTAAGAAACTCAAAAGTGAAAGGTGATGCAAAAGTCATGAAGCCGTAGTTGTCACTGATGTGGGTTTTCGAGCCACTCCTTTTTTCTTTTTCACAAAAATAATCTGCAAATTCAGATTTTTAAAAGCCTAGTTGGCAAATCACATCAGTTGATAACCTTTATTTTTAGTTTGTTGAAAAATTTTCAAATTCAAAATGGTTTAGTGATACCCCTGCAAGAAGCCATAGAAAACATATGAAATTGTATGTTTCCTTATCTGTTTTACAGCCCAAAACCACAACAGTATAGTAAAAAATAATGTTTGAAGCTAGATTTCTTGCAAACAAAGGCATAATTATAATAGTTGATGATATTTGGAGGTTCATTTAGTCATAATATCTCATTTACTTCTGTTTCAGGCTTTTTTCATCAAAGATTCAGGGTAAAGAGTTAAGGGTTGTGATTGGGTTTTTAGGTTATATCGTATATCTTAGGGTTAGGGTGAGGGTTGTGATAATTCCCTGGTAAGGGTTAGGGTTGTGATAACCCCTTTGTAAGGGTTAGGGTTGTGATAACTCCCTGGTAAGGCTTAGGGGTTGTGATACTCCCCGGTAAGGTTTAGGGTTGCGATAACTCCCTGGTAAGGGTTAGGGTTGCAATAACTCCTTGGTAAGGCTTAGGGGAGTGATAACTCCTTGGTAAGGCTTAGGGGTTGTGATTCTCCCCGGTAAGGGTTAGGGTTATGATAACTCCCTGGTAAGGGTTAGGGTTGTGATAACTCCCTGGTAAGGGATAGGGTTGTGATAACTCCTGGGTAAGGCTTAGAGGTTGTGATAACTCCCTGGTAAGGGTTAGGGTTGTGATACCTCCCTGGTAAGGGTTAGGGTTGTAATTGGGTTTTTAGGTTATATCGTATATCTTAGGGTTAGGGTTAGGGGTTGTTGTAGTGTTTGGTCCAAGATTGAAGTAAGGAATTTGGTTAGGAATAAAAATTGACCACCAAACAGTCTCCTGAGCATGTGTTGTACAACCAGGATTGGAGCACAGTTTATGATTTATGTGAGTAGGACAGAGATATAAAGATATACATACCTTTCTTTGTAATTGATAATAATAATAATGATGATAATATGTCTTGTTTGTACCCAAGGTAATCTCATTCGTATTAAATACTGTTCTCCCTGAGGGCCCTGCAATCTCACTTGATGCTTTGTGAGAGGTATGAGCACCGCTATGTTAAGGTTCTATCTTCATTCTTTAGGAGAAGACTTGAGGCACAGTGCAGTGCATTTGGTAAACCCTTTCGAGACAAGTGACCACATTTTGTGGTTTGGCTCAATAATTTTTTATTCTGAGCTCTAAAAAATATACCGGATACATGAGTAGAAAGAACAAAAATTTCTGCACAAACCATGTCCATATTTCTGGACTCGGTACATATTTATGTCACAAGAGAGGCTTTCTCTTGGTTTTTTCCACTTGATTTTTAAACCTGTACTATCCTTAACCCCAGACTATCCTTAACCCGGGACTATTTTTTTTTGCGGTTCTCATTTGCAGTTTAGTCGTGTACTATCTCCCTAGCCAGAGTGCATAGCCCCACCTTTTTATATAGCCCCTGCTTTTATAATTCTGTACTATCTTGGAGTTAGCCCACTTTGGTAAAATGCAATGTGAATAGAAAGTGGGCTAAACTTAGTCCCGTACTCCTCCTTCAAGCTAGGAGTCCACTGGGCCGGCGCCAGTTGGTGCCAGTTTGCGCCAATGCAATTTGCTGTGGCGCCTAGTGTCGCCAATAAGGTGCCTAGTGGCGTGTAGTGGCTCAAACTGCCTCCCAACTGGCTCGTGGTGGCACCAAATTTGAATCTGGCGGCAAGAAAATTTCAAAATGCATCGAGCAATCAGAGCCAAGTGTCCGCCAAGTGGCACCAAATGGCGCGAACATATCGCCCTTTGGCGCAAACAATCCGCCTATTGGAATCCACTGGAATGTAATGGTGCGCGCCAAGTTGCGCCAATGAGATTTCGCGCCACATGGCGCCAAGTGGCACCTTGTTGGCGCCACTACGCGCCAAATAATTCCAACAGAGGCGGATAGCCCGCGCCAAATGTGCAGTTTCGCGAGCCAAACGGCACCCGATTGTTGACTACTTCGCGCCAAATGCCACCTGGTTGCCCGCCATTCAGCGCCTCTTGCCGCCTATAAAAGCAGGGCGGCATCGCAGGACTTTCTCACACAACTTGCAAGATTTTCATATAGTCGGCAAGTAGCGCCAAGTGGCGGCAAGTTCAAACCAATTTGGCGACCTTTGGCACAAACTAATCACCAAGTGCCGCAAAGTAGCCGTCTATTGGCGCGAATGGTGCCAACGGTGAATTTTGGAATCAAATGGCCGTGTAATGGCGCAAACTGCCGCAACATTTTGGAGCAAGCCGGGTGGCATTTGGCGCACACCAAATGGCACCCAGTTTATTCCACTTGGCGACACATGCCGAGCGGACATTAATTCGGCGCCACAGCGAGCCACTACGCGCCAGTCACATAATCTTTGGCGCGAACTGGCACCAACTGGCGCCGGCCCAGTGGACTCCTAGCATTAGTCCCACCGATAGTACGGGACTAAGCAAAATTTTGTAATTGTAAAAAGCCTATCTCTTTAGGTCTGTTTTCTGCTCCATTAATGAATGGGATATTCAGCTAGATAAAAACGATACCTGAACACTGCATATGTTATTTTTCACCCTGTATTATTTTTGTGAAGAGTAGGAAGAGTGTCTTTTTTTTATGTGTGAACAGACAAAATTAATTAGGGTGTGTTTACATTTTGTGCTCCTATGGTCATGATTGATTGTAGTGTGAAAGGGGTTTATGATTAATGTGGATATAAGGCTAGCCATATATCAGATGGGACAGAGTTTGAGGGGTCTGTTCAAGGATAAATATGATCGATGGTCATAGTGAGTGCGAGGCATGATATTCATTCCAGAAATGTAGTCCACTCGTACTGTCCCTTCCATTATCACAGAGAATAATGCTGCTTCATCCACTGGCTTAAGCTCGGAAAGAAACTCGCAAGAACCCTTTCCATACAAAAGACAAGGTTGAGTCCTGGTGAGGGGAAAAATAATAATTAGTTTTCTAATCTTTTATACTATGTAGAAGAAGATGATCATCATAAATCATTTTGTATGATTCCATTCGTAATTTTATTGTTTATGTGAATTTCTTGTCATGGTGGCTGTCAAGACAAACCCACTAGGGTTTTTATACAGCAGCCAAATTCCTATTTTCATTGTCAATCTTTTAATATTTTAATAATTGCATGCAAAATGTAATGATTATGTCTTAGTATACAATTATTATATTGCATATTTCTTGCATGTTGATATTAATGTGTTTATGGAATTGAATAAAACTGAACTGAACTAAATGATAGTAGTAATGTAGAAAAATGAGCATGGTTGATGTGATCTAATATTTAAAAAAGGACCAGAAATAGTTGACAACTTTGAACCAAAGTATGAATGGCACATGTTTGTGAAGTCCCATGAATCAGTACTGGATCTCTGACCACTGCTTTTCTGTGTATTTGATTGTCAGCAAGATTTTGTCCGTTTTATTTATTTCTTGAAAACCTTCACGGTTGTTCCTATTTCACCTTCTTTAAAAAAGATTTATTTTCCATGAGTGATGTGCCCCCCTCCCTCCCTCCCTCCCTCCCTCAGAAATGAAAGTGGAGTGATATTGGATTGTCATTGTGGTCAAAATGTTAAATATTACAATCGCAAAGTTTGAGCTTAGACCTTTTTTCAATATATATATAATATGCCTACTCCCTTAGTCCCCCAGAAAAGAAACTAGATTGATACTGCACATTCATTGTGGGCAGTGACCTTTGTCACCCGGCCTGATTTTTAGTTTAGATATTTTTTTTAATGGTCCACCCCTTCTTCCATAGTCATTGTGAACAGTAACCCTCTTCACCTTACCCAAAGGAAGTATGTAAATTCAAGTTTATTCTCCTCCCCCCCCCTGAAAATGTGCCCCTCCTTCCCCAAGAAGTTAAAAGGTTTTCAACTGACCCTATTGAAGTGTTTAGTTTTAGTTGATCTGCCCCCACAAATTAAAATGGACCTTTCCCTTTCCCTCTCCCAGAAGTTAAGTTAGCGAGAGAGAGAGACTCCCTAGTCATGATGAGCAGTGAACCCATCCCCCTCTCCCAGAAGTTAAAGTGACAGTAAACTGAAGCTCATAAATAGCGCCATCTTTTCAACAGGATTTGAAAAGTGTCTGTGCGTCTCATTTTCTCATATGCCCCATTGCAGTTTGTAGAAGTTTAGAATGTACCTACACACAATTTTCCGCTATGCCATGTCAAAAAAATAATAGTTTGAAATATAAAATGTGCCTACTTTCCAAACAAGTTGTTTGTCAAAATTCTAAATAAAATTGAATTGATTTTTCAAATTATAATCTTAATTTAGCAATTATTGTAAGATGGCGCTTTTATATATCAAACTAGTTTAATGCCACTTTAAAGTAGGGTGACACTGCACGGTCTATGTCCAGTAGTAATCTTTTTCACCTGACCCCAAGAAGTGTATAGTTTTAGTTACTAAGTAATCCGCCCCTCCAATATAAAAGTGGGCCGCTCGTTCCCAATAAGTTAGAGTAGAAGAACACTGAATAGTCAATACGAGCGGTGAACCTTTTCCCAAACCTCAAGGAAGTGTGTAGTTTTAGTTGATCTGTCTGCCCGCCCCCCCAGAAATGAATACTAAGCCCCCTTCCTCCTTCCCCCCCTCCCCCCAGAAGTTTAAGATGATGTTGAGTTCTGGTCATGTGATTACATTGTGAAAGAAACTGTGTCAAAGCAATAGACTGCTTTGGTAATGTATGCAAATTTTATGCATACCTTTCATACAAAGGTTGTTCTTGACAACCTGAAAGCTTGCCGGACATAGCAACATATATTGTATGCAAACTTTCAATTCAAGCATTGAGGCTCATTTATAAAAAGCAGGTTCATGGAATAGCTCGTCACTAGGTGCTCAGAGAATATATGTGCATAAATTTGTATACATTACAGAAGCGGTCTATTGGGGAAGACTGATCATGTCTACCTGAGAATTTGTGTATACTTTGAGGTTTTGGAATCGTCGAAATGATAAGAAATTGACCCAATCTCGCTGAAAAGCATATGCACCGCTCACAGAAATAGGTATACGGGACTGCACATACAACGTGGCATGAATTTTCAGCATGAAAACTTCAGCTATTTCTCGTCATATTTCGAATATGAGAGCATTTGATAAACAATCCTTTTCAGGGGATATTTTCTACTATGATGTTCTTCCAAACTGACATAAAGGCTATGAGAGAGCTCACAAATTATTTTTCACCTTTCCCAGAACTCAACCTTCTCTTCAACAGTCAGTAGCTACATTCATACGAGACTCGTGGTTTCGAAACTTTAAGTTAGCTAAACTTAAAGTTAACGGAACCACAAGTCCCTAACCGCAGCGAGGGTTCACACAAGCCTGAAACAACGAGCTCAAACTTCAAGCTAAGCGAGCTTCGTGGTTAACCCCTGAAGTAGATACTGCCGATTGTGTACACATACAGTACACATACAGATCCTGTGTTAATAATTCGCGCCAAGGGTATGCCAAGGGTATGACCCGGAAATTTAACATGAACAGCGTGGTCATTCCTAACCACAAGCTCGTGGCTAAGGGCTCAACCACGAGCTCGCTTGTGGTTCTAGAACCACGAGTAAACTTAAGTTTTGAAAACCACGAGTCTGTTCATGCGGTCCTAAACTACAAGATAACCTGTCGTGTGAACGAGACTAGTGTGAGCAGTGACCCTGTTCACCTGACCCTAAGGAAGTATGTAGGCCAGGTGAAGGTTGCATCAGTTGCATCACTGTCATCCTGGGCTAAGTATATAAGAGAGACCTAATGATTAGCCATGCATGTTGTCCTAATCGTTTCTAGAGGATGTAATCATTAGATTCTTATCAAACAATTAGCACCTATCAGGTTCTAGGAATGCATCCTATCAATGATTGCTACACAGTGAAACCTTCTTATAACAAACTGGTTTGGACCAAGGAAATTACCTTTTTATATGGACACCTTGTTAATGCAAAACCAGAAAATTTCGAGAATAGCGAAAGTTTCGTGCAGCAAAATAATGAAATCACAATTGAAATAACATAAACTTCTTGCAATTCGTGAAAGTTTCTTGCTGCAAAATTGGCCGTCATTAACACATCGCGATAGTTTCTGGTTTTACACTATGGTTACATGTCGTTTTTTCGAAGGTTCAGAATTCCGAAGGTTAGTCTTTCCGAAAGTTTGTTACTCCGACGGTTTGTAATTCCGAAGGTTTATAATTCCGAAAGTGAAAAAGGGTTCATAATTCCGCAAAGTTATGTAGGGCTCTATTGTATTTTCAGAATTACGAACCATCGGAATTATGAACCCTTTTCATTTTCGGAATTATGAACCCTATTGTCATTTTTTGGAATTATGGTAACAACATATGGCAATAAACCAGGAAAATATTGTAGATCAAACCACTTCCTCAATGAAGCCAGAGCAATTCTCACTGTAGCATATGTCTGAGCATCACATGCCAGAGTTGTCATTCGATGGATGCATATTAATTTCACTGTGTGAAAGAGGCTTGTGTCATTCAATGGGATGCATATTAATTTCACTGTGTGAAAGAGGCTTGTGTCATTCAATGGGATGCATATTAATTTCACTGTGTGAAAGAGGCTTGTGTCATTCAATGGGATGCATATTAATTTCACTGTGTTAAAGAGGCTTGTGTCGTTCGATGGGATGCATGTTAATTTCAGTGTGTGACAGAGGCTTGTGTCATTCGATGGGATGCATATTTCACTGTGTGAAAGAGGCTTCTAATGTCATGCTGCAGGTGCAAGGTTAACGAACTTCCCAATGTTATGCCAGTGGAAGTTTAACTATTCAGGTCCAACGTGCAACGCCCAAGCTCGGGTTGTGTGAAGGTTATCTGGAGATGTAGTAAGGTTGGCATAGGTTTCCTGTTTCTTAACTCTTTCAGTGCCGATGTCACATATATGTGAGAGATAGACTTGTAATTTTCATTCACCAATTGCTCGACCGCAGGAAAGGTATATGGAGGTCATTGTATCAAATTTTGAGCATAAATCAAGCATTCTAAATATATGATTATATAATTATATGCTACCATAGAAATTTTCAGAGAAAATTGCAATTAAAAAAAAAGCTTTTACCATATTTCAACATTAAACAATAGTAAACAAATGAGATATCAACAAATTATGGACAAAAAAGAAACTCAAATGTAATTTTCAATAATTCTTATGCATAAAGTTTGATAAAGTAAAATTGTTTGGTATCATAAGAAGTGGTAATAACATTTCCTACAAGTTTTGTGAAATAATAGATGGTTAATGAAGTCCAGACATTTGAAAAGTAAGCATTGATCACATTTTGGTAAATTTGTGAAGAGAGCTATACCCCTTGGCACAGTAAGAGTTAAAGATAAAGTTAAGTTCCGGTCATGTGATTACATTGTGAAAGAACCTATCTGGAAAGAATTAAGAAATTTTTATCATGTGTATATAAGAATTGATGTATATTGTGAGGTTATGAAATCATCAAAATGATAAGAAATTGACCAAATCTTGTGGAAAAGCATATGCACTGCACACAGAATTTTGTGGCATGAATGTTCAGCAATTTCTCATCATATTTCGAAAAAATATGGGAGCTATCCTTTTCAAGGGCCATTTCTACTATGATGTTCTTCCAGACATAACAGGAATGAGAAAGCTCACAAATTAGTTTTCACCTTTACAGAACTCATTCTTCTCTGATGAAGGCTCAGGTTGCACTGATTTGAATGTTACCTGGAAATGTAGAACACTGTGTTAATAGCTCTTTACGACCATATCAGCCAAGTGCATAAAATTAGGTGTTAGGAAGGGTTACTTAAAGCGATACGCCACCAGACGGCCGTGGGGAAAGTCAGGATTGCGTAAGCCCCATTCACTTGTAGACAAAGTTTGTGCGTCGAACGCGTCTGTTGGACTAAGTGGGATTACATTTCGACTGCACGAAGCCGACCGAATCTCGCACGAAAGCTCGAGCTCAGGCGGAGCGTGCATGTTGTGCGCCGACTAGTCTGTACGAGGTTTGCGCCCCGCGGGGCAATGGCATGATCAGGTAACGATCACGGTGCCCTCTCGCGGCATTAAAACGTCCACAATCTGCGGTTGAGTATCCCTTTAAAAGGGGTGGGATTCAGGCTCAGAAAGTACTTATTTGAACATTACCTGGAAACGTAGTAGCCTTTGTCAGCACAGGGTTTTTGGCTCTTAAAGTCATACCAGCCTTACATTATCAACATTAAATGTACATGTTGATAAGAGGAATGGCTATGAAAGTGAAGGGATGGGGGTATCCATGATTTTATTCATACATGGCTGGAGATGTAGAGCTTCTGCAAAGATTTCCTGTCCGTCAAAGGCCACTTGGGTAATACAAATATATAGAATGGGGTCACATAGCCTCTTATGTATATTGCTAATGTTTGCTTGAAAATGTAACACTTTGTGTCTACGAAGTATTTGTCTTTCTCATTGAAAGGGAAATTCCACCCTGATATCAAGTTGGTTTTAAAGGAAGCAGAAAATGAAAGTTTGAGCAAAATCCAGTAAGAAATAAGAAAGTTATGAATTTTTGAAGTTGTAATCAAGCAAACACAAATTGGCAACTCTGTGATGTATCTTGCGAGCTCCTCTGTCATTCATTTGCTCCATACACAAAATTCATAAATTTTAATTTCTTTGATTTTGATGAGGGAATAGTTTTGTTTCATACAGGTTTTAAGTGAAATGATTATACCTAGGGTGCATGTATGATAAAATATTTTCTGTAGAGAAAATGGAAATTTAGTGATTTTTTTTTTCAGTACAGGGCAAATGGGATAGGAGCTCGCAAGATACGTCACAGAATTGCCAATTTGTATTTGATTGATTGGAACTTCAAAAAACTTTATTTCTTATTGGATTTTGCTTTCATTGATCTGTTTCTTTCATTTTCTGCTTCTTTTAAAACCAACTCAAAATCTTTGTGAACCAGGGAGCTACATGTATATAACAAAAGGTTATACAGGAAGTGGGAGGATGCAGCACAGCAAACATCAAGACCAAATACATGGTTTCTTTCATATACATCACACTGTTTGAGGTTCATTACATGTCTCATATTATATCTGAAGCATGAATGCAAATGAAGTTTGTGGAATCACCCTGGGGGCGTTTCATGAAGCATCTTGTTGATTTTTACTAACAAATTTGCTCTCAACCAATCAAATGCAAGGATTTCAGAAGCTTGTCACAGTTATTGTAAATTATCAGTGAAAGCAAGTTTCATGAAACGGGGGCCCTGCAGACCTCAGTCATATGAGATCTAACCCTGATGTGAAACTACTATTCTCTAAATAAAGAAAAAGTGAATTTTCACTCTATTTTTCACCCCCCCCCCCCCGGAATCACATTACTTGTTTAGGAGTGAATATCAATTGATTTTAGAGAGGTAAAGAGAAAAGAGTGAATTTTCACTATTTTCACTCAATTTTCACTCTTCTGAGAGTCATGTCCGAGATCATTTAATTTTTTAGAGTATATTCTAAAAGCTTATTAATATACCTGCCAAGTTTCAAGTATATGCTTGTATATTGATCAGTTACAAGTGGATCTACAGCTTTGAGTCCTATCTAAGGGATTTGGTAATAAGAGGTAAGCTGCACCAAATGGTGGTGAACCACCATCATCCAGAGTATTCAAACATTTTCAGGCTCCATGCTTTTTATTACATATGGGGCTCCAAAATGTCTTCTGCCCTTTTCAGGGTGATTAATTCCAACTGATCTTCCTGCTATTGCCTTTTCAAGCATTTCATTGTCGATTTATGCACATTTTAAACACTTTTCATTTTCTCTAGACAATTATCCAAGGATGCCTTGGGGAGCTATTGATTGAATGATGGAGGATGTGAAGAGGGTAGAGTTTCTAAGAATAGACATTTATGACAGATTAATGCACATTTTCACATGCTTTCAATTTCGCATGCTTTCAATTTCGCTTGTAAATTACTCGGTGGTACCTTTGAGAAACATTGATTGAATGAGTGAGGACATGAACAGGGAATTTTGAATGAGGGTAGAGAGAGAGAGAGAGAGCAGGGGTTTTTAAGAATCTAGATCTCTCAAGGTCAAAAAACCCATCTCAGTTTAGTGGGAGGATGTCATATGAGAAAGAAAATACATACAGTAAAACTTTATTCAGTTCACGGCCATCATTAGAGCAATTGCAAATCACTTATGCTTTCACTTTCGAAACTGGTATTTCGGAGGAGGAGGCAGTATACTATGGGGCCAAGGTCCTTAAATGATGGTCTAGAATACTGGCCTGCAAAAAAATTAAAGACATGTCGTCTATGATGGGCATGGGCTTTTGAGAGCAAATGGCATCACAGATAGCTATTAACCCTTTAGCAACTAAACCGCCGGGACCGCCCTTCTTATTACTCACTGAATTGCCCAGGAACGCCCGTGGACTTTGACCTGTGTAACACTATGGCAAATGTATTGTAGGGGATATTGGGTGCTGCAACTTTGTGTGTGCTATCTTTACACATAAGCCATTTAGAAATCCGCATTGAAGCGATGCGTTACTGTAGAAAGTTTTTTGTACAGCAGAGAGTCTATGCCGCAAGATGGTTTACTGAGACTGAGTTCAGTGAGTAAATGACTACAATGCGCGTAATCCTCAGTGACTAAAAGGTTAAATGCCAATACAGGTATAAGCTCATCAAAGATGGGCTAATGTAAACACCTCTTAGATGGGAATGGTTTTTACACAGCGTAAGGCATCACTGATCAAATGCCTAGGCTAATAATTATGATCACATCTAAAAAAAGGAATGGTTTCTAGAAAGCATACAGCATCACTTATCAGACAAGGCTAATATGAACAGATGGGAAAGATGGGAATATGTTTTATTTTGCGTGGGGCATCCATACGAAGCAGGGCTAATATGAACACATCCGAGGTGGAAACATAAATGTGCTCAGCTTCATATTCTTCAAACCATGTAGCATCACTGATCAACTCTGGCTTGTAGTAACACATCTAAGAGAGGATTACTTTCTGTAGAACTCCAGGCATCACTGATCAACTTGGGTTCATATAAAGATCTCTTGGATGGGCAAGGATTCTAGGCATTACTGACTCAACTGTCATCAGTCAGGTGACATGTTTATAATCACATGACCAAACAAAATGTCCAGTGGTGTTTATTTGGTGCTCAAACTGCCATGGTCAGCACAATGCAAACATGTTGATAGCCTGTGGGGAAGACAGATGTGGGAGACAGAACAAGAGAGAGAGAGAAAGAGAGAGATATGGACAGATGGACTGGGAGTGTGGGAGTGTGGGAGTGAGGGAGTGAGGGAGGGAGGGAGGGGTGGTCCCCCTTCCGGATCTGCCCATGATTACAGGATACAGAGAAGGTAGTTTTTCTCTAAGAATGAAATGAATGAAATGTCAAAAATCATTCTGAAATACTTTGGGTTCTGAGGCATACTGAGTGTGATATTTCTCCAAAAAATGATAGAGATAATTAGGGAAATAAGACTATTTTGCCAGCTGTGATGGGTTTGAATAGAAAATTACATCAATCGCTTTCTATAGACTTCCGCTATCTTATTTCCAACATTAAAAAATAGAGTTAGCATTTAGATGATTCACTCACAGTAAACAGTGAAAGACTTAATAAAAATTGAATTATGCATTCTGTCAAAACTGATATTCCATTTGTATTTTAAATCTTCACATTTAAACAAGCCAAGGTCTCTGTCTGAACTCTGAACACAGATGCCAATTCTTGCATGTTTTCACTTTCATCTCGGAGCATGATATGCAAGTAAAGTAGCCACGCACAAGATTCTAGAAGATAATTAGTGTATTGCTGTCCTGAATATTCACTTAAAAAACAGAATGTTTTCTCTCTTTTCACAATAGCTGCAATATTTGAATTTGACTAAAATGAGAAATATCAAACATGTTTAAAGCGAAATAATAAAAATGGGAAACTATAAAATTTGAATTTGACTCAACAGAAAAATTTGAAAGCCCATGAACAGTATGGTTAGTACAAAAACAAAATATTTTGTGAGATTTATTTGATTTCAGATAATAAACAGCAGGATACTCACAACTTTAACTGGTTGAATGCTAAGGTGATATAGCTTGCTGTGAAACGTATTTGAAATACTTTTTAATGAGAATTAAATCATCTGACGCAGATAAAGTTGATGGAAAGTTTTTTTTTTAAATATGAATAGGGCAATATGTGCTTAAGAGGTGAAAGGTAATTCAGAATTTCTGCTTAAACTAGTGTGTAATTTTGTGCATCTCCTTCTACATTGTATCTATTGATTGCATCTAGTTCAAGAAGGCAGCTCACAGAAATGTTGACATGTTAATCCAAAAATGAACAAGGTGACATTGTTATGTAGTCGCATATGCCCTTATCTGAGTGAAGTGCTTTCCAATTTTCATGTTATTCAATGCATTCATTTGATTACTAGTGTTATAATTCTAATGGTTCCAAAACCTTGAAAGACACAAATGTTCTTATGTCCGATACAAGCAACCTTTCAGAGTAGCTCACAAACATTTTTATTCAAGACAGAATTCTACCACAAGTGCCCAAAATCATCTTTAAATTTGTTTTGAAACATTTCAAATGAAATAACACAAAAATCAATCCGTGATATCTGACATCACGATAAACAAGTATACAATAACAAAGTTGCGGAACGTTCCGCTGTTTTCCTGCCACGTTTTCCAATGTAAGCGAGCAACTTTATTAAAAGGAAAGGTTGAGTTCTGGGAAAGGTAAAAAAATAGTTTGTGAGCTTTCTCATTTCTTTTATGTCACTTTGGAAGAACATCATAGCAGAAATGTTCCCTGAAAAGGATTGCTCTTTAAATGCCCTTTTATTTGAAATATGACGAGAAACATCTTAAATGATTGGGCCAAACATGTGTATGTAGTCCCATATACACATTTCTGTGTGCAGAGTATGTGACTCTCAGCAGGATTGAGTCAATTTCTTCTCGTTTTGGTGATTTCGAAACCTTACAGCATACACTAATTCTTATGTACTATATAATCAACCTTTCCCAATTGCTTTCTTTTACAACGCAATTCCACGACCAGAACTCAACTTTATCTTTAACTTTACTCCAGGCGCTGAAAGATAATCATTTTGCTTCGACTAGTTAGTGTTTTAACCGACATTGATTTCATGTATAATTCAATCAGCTGCAGGGGACAACTTTATTAGATGCAAAATACATCATTTGTATTTCAATACTTTCTCTGTTGAGAGCCAGAAGGACATTCACTCTGTGTGAATCGATATGAATCAACGCCCTTCTCCCTCTCAAGAGATGCCTTTACAATCAGACTAGAACACTTATTGCTCTCAATCGTCCTCACTCAACCCATATATGCCAGTTTGGGGTTTTTCCCTTCGTACCTACAAAATATTTTCCAGGAATTATAATTGAATTTCGTATTCAATTGGGAGACATGAATGTTGCTTGTAATTGGATGTTTTCATATCTGACTAAAAGTAAAGTCATGTTTATCCACATGATTATTGAATTAAGATATAATTAAGACTCAAGTCTAATTGTTTTCGTGCAGGAGCTTGAAATGCTTGACTTTCTCATTCCCCTGAGCACCATGCCGTGGGCGGCAAATCCCGCCCAAAAGTGTAAGTGTTGAACATATTGTTTAGGCTCAGAATAGCTTGAAAATTCTTCCTCATGCAGAAACCTGTCCCTCCAATATAATGTTTATTCCTATGCAATAAATCTTTGCCCAGTTTGCTCAAGAAAAGAACCCATTGAAAGTTATGTTTAACTCTTGAAAGTTCATTTTTGACAATTGCTCAAAAATTTGGTGGCATGGAAGGGGTTAACACATGAATCTCCCAGTCTCTGTAAACAGCATTCTTATTGGCCTTGAAACACAGATTGTAGTACACCTTGGGCTGTATTCTGGAAACTATATCATATTTCATGTTAGGGAAAACTATATCATTGTCATAACAAACTGAAACTGCACAGAACAAACACGTTGTTTTTGCTACTTACGCAGATGCCTCGTTTTTAACTGCACTAATATGCAGCTAGCTTTGTGCAGACATTAACTTATGATTTGTCCTAATTTTGATTTTGTATGACAATTGACACAATTTTACTAAGGCTTCTTACGGAAAGTTTTGTCACCGTTTTCACCGCGGCCAAAGTTAAAAAGGTCGATTAGCGGGATTTTCTCCCGGATCTTGTCATATCCATCGGCGACTCTAAGAAGTCGCCGTTCAGCGGGATTAGCGCGAGCTTTTGTTTACGGCGATCCAGCTGCTAAACGAGATAAATAGAACTTCCGCCGCATCGCTCAGTCGGCGTGTTGAGAAC
The DNA here is from genome assembly GCA_025617745.1 of Heliocidaris erythrogramma. Lineage (NCBI taxonomy): Eukaryota > Metazoa > Echinodermata > Echinoidea > Camarodonta > Echinometridae > Heliocidaris > Heliocidaris erythrogramma. The sequence goes on along the minus strand of CM046870.1, from coordinate 1,886,865 downwards.
AAAGCCGCTCCGCAGGCGCGCCGAATCAATCGGCGCCGCCGAGGGCCCGCCGATGTAAAAACTTTCCGTATGAAGCCTAACATACATGTAAAAGATAACTTACATTTCAGAACATTGACCCATGTATATTGACAGAGAGTAACATTAGTAGTTTGATATACACATCGAGTATGAGCATTATGTATCTTAATATGAAGACAAATTTGATTGGATATAGGATTATACACAACAAAAATAACTCATATTGCTTAATACCATGACCTAATTGATTGAGCTATTAGTAATGCCCTGCCTAGTGTGTGCATGATTATGTCTTTAGACAAGGCATTTTATGTACACTTGTCTCTCGGCACCCAGGTGGGAAAATGGTACCTGAGAAGATTTCTTCCTCTAAATGCAGTGTGCACTGCATCACTGTACTAGATCAAGTTATGGTCATGATTTACAAAGTACTTGAAGAGTGTGATTGTGTTACGTTAAGGAGAAGGTTTACAAAACAACAAAATTAGTTTAATTTTCAGTATTCCCATCATTATTAAAAAGGCTCATTCATTAAGGTTATATCTGTTTATATTTCCATATTTAAATAATTTGCGATTGAAGAAAGAAATTGGATTGCAGTCGGATCGCATCATGCATGATGGTCTAATTTACTACCAATTATGATTTGAATCTACTGAAGATGTGTACATAGTGGAGATTTCATGGAGCCGGTAGATGTCAGAGATTTGTCATGTCCATGTTTAGTACATGGAATTGGGACAGTTGGATTGAATATGAGATTACAGAAGGGGGGGGGGGGGAGAAGAGAGAGGGGGAATAGGGAAATTTAGGGAAAAGAGACAGAAAGAGAAAGGGAATATATATAGAGTGAGGAATAGAGAAAGAGATAGAGAGAGAGAGAGAGGGATGGGGAAAGATGTAGAGATTGAGAGGGAGGAAATTAAAGGGGAGATAAATTGGGGAATAGCAAGAGAAAGAGAGAGATGAAAGGGTCAGATTATATAATGATTCAAAGTAAAATTTATTGAACTATAGAAAGAAGAGAGAACCAATGAACAGGAAAGGAGAAAGTGAGAGAGAGAAAGAAAGAAAGAGAGAGAAAGTTGTTAGTCCATTTGCAGTTGAATTGATTGAATTGGTCTGGTTTTTATTGACTAAACACATTCACACTACCTGCCACATGGCTGAAACAATTTCAATTTACTCAAATTAAAGCATCCATTCAAATGCAATGTATCAAAAAATTACAAAATAGAAATAACAGTGAACATCAACAGTAATATAGACCTGGGGAGCGTTTCATCAAGCGTTTTGTCAGTGACTTTTACCGACAACTGTTTATAAGCTACTGAAATCCTTGCATCTGATTGGCTGAGAGCAAATTTGTCAGTAAAAATCATTATAGAACAGGTCGAGAAATCCCTGCAATATCATTGGTCAAGAGCTGTGCCTTGAATTTTACTGGCCTGACGTTCGATATCGATAATTATTACGATCACTGACGATAGCCACTGTAAACATGCTATCGTTATTTATTTTAGCGAGTGCGAGAGTTTGAGCTGAGAGCCGCGATATATGTCTTTTTAATGACGGAGAATTGCAAGATTTGAGACAAAACTTCAGATATTAATGATAGTTGACTTCGGATTCTGATGGTAAGCCCAATAAAATCCGATTATAGATCTACCTGTTTAAAAACAAGCAAACTGAAAGGCGATTAAATGAAAATCAGTGCAGTGTGAAACTGAAAGGAGAGGGTCACTGTACCGTAGTACGCTGCACTGCAGTACATACGGTGATTCACTACAGCGCAGCATCCACTGCATCGACACGTATAAAAAATTCTGAAATTTAACCTTAAAATAGCCAGATTTTCAGTTCTCTATGGAATTCATTAAATTTCTAAAATCTATTTATGATGCATTGAAATGATTTACCAGTGCAAGCATGAAGCAGTGCCTTGTATAAGGTTTTTCCTCTTATCATGCATCCGGTAAATTTGCCATGCGTCGGTAATTACCGGACGCATGATTGAAAAAAATGGATTTTTGGCAAAAATTTGTCCACCGTTCTATAAAACAGATGATGCACATGCTTTTTTGTGTGTCGGTAGGAATAGTGTGCATGCGGTAACTATGGAAACTAGTCTAAACCCACTCGGCTGCGCCTTGTGGGTTAAACATTCCATAGTTACCTTATGCACACAATTCCTACAGACACACTCAGACCTGTGCATCATTTGTATACTGACAAAACGCTTGATGAAACGCTCCCCAGGAAATGAAAAGGAGAGACTAGACAAAGATAGATATAGAAGAAATGAAAAAGCACTAGATGGAGAAATTGTAATACTTTTACACAGAGAAGATATAAATAGTACATTCTATACAAATCAAACATACATGTAGGAAAAAGGAGAAATTATAAATTAGTGCATAATTATTTTTATCTGTATGTATACCCACCTGTTTTACCATTTGGAAAATAGATACATTGAAATCTATATACAGTGTACACATTGTTTAATAATTCATTTTACCTCCAGCATTGTGTTCAGCCCTGTTAGTTCTCCAAGCACATGAGATCTACAGAACAGCTTATTTCACAACGTTCTAATCTACTCATGGGTTTTGGCACTGTGCCAAGTATCTAATCACTCGCGCATATCATGCTTTTGTGTAAAGTGGGCACTCAAGGCGGTGCTTACCTGGCGAGTGAAGCAGGCAGGGTATCGACCCAGGGACCGCTACTGCCTCCCCTCTCGTGGCGCCTCTCTATTAGGGAGCGAGCGGAAATGAAAGAGCATGGCTAAAGTAACCTAATCACACTGTTGGGCATGTTCGTGTACTCGGTTAGCCCTCTAGCAATGAGACGCTGACGTGTCGTGGCTTAGTACCTTATCTTTTGATCCGAAATGCTACAAAATGCCATGCACGAGCACAAAGAGCATAAGTCATCCGATACTTTGTGTGATTTGTGTTTCGTTCATTGAAATAGCAATTCAAATCTTAATTTGAATCACCAATTTGGCAACACGTGACGGTTGCAATAACTTTCAAGAAATCTCTCCGAGAGCCATTGCAGTATCTTGAAATTATGTTCCACTTCAAGAAGAAGTCATGGTAATTCACCCCCCCCCCCCAAAAAAAAAAAAAAAAAATGATGTGCAAGGCCATTGAAATTGTCTGACAAGTTTCTGCAGTCATGTTACATGTAAAAATCATTAATTTTGCTTTATTTGTGCTAGATTATAGAATATTGATTTATAGGGTTTTATTGATTTAGAATTTTTGTTGCTGGAATGTAGAAGTGAAAGTGGAAAAAAGGGAGTATTCTTTTTTTAATTCTTTAAAAATATCTTTGATGCGTGGGGAAAATGGATGAGAAAAATCAATAGTACTTGTTCGATTTTGCAACTGATGCTTGAGGGTAAAATACCAGGCACCGGAATACACTAGGATTATTTCTGCTCTACAGATTTGCTTAAAATGTCTCAGTAAATCTTCCCTTAAGAATCTCCCCCCCCCCCCACTCTCTCTCTCTCTCTCTCTCTCTCTCTGTCTCTCTCTTTCTGTTTATTCTCTATCATATTATCCCCCTATGTCTTTTGTGTCTTGTCTTGCTCTCTCTCTCTCTCCTTTACCAATACTTTATTTTACCCCCTCTGTAATCTGTCATTCATGATATTGTTTTTGATCATCTCATTCTGGGTATGATTTGTTTTAAATGCCAATAATCTGAATGCTTGCAAAAGGATCAGATAAAACAAGTAAATGAATAAAATAGAATATGCACATGCAGTATTTTTTCCTAAATAGATGAGAACATGAAATCCTGTAAGGTTTTAGAGGGTTTATAAACAACCTTATTTCTTAGATCAAAGAAAAAAAACTAGGTTTCTTTTAGGCTAAGCGATGATATTATTATTTAGCTATGAGAATATGGCAGGATTAGAGCTCAGACATTATTCCGTGTGAGAATGTAATGAATAATAGACGAGATGCGTGAAAGCTGATGCAGATGGGACTTAGATGTGGAGGAGGAGGTAGTGTGGAAAGAAAAATAAAGAGAGATAGAGAGATAATGTGGATAGATAGATAGAGAGAGATAGAGAGAGAGAGAGAGAGATATAGATAGAGATAGAGAGATAGAGAGATAAAGAGAGAGAAAGAGAGAGATAGATAGATATAGACAGAGATAGATAGAGATAGAGATAGAGATAGAGAGAGAGAGATAGATAGATATAGATAGAGATAGAGAGATAGATATAGAGAGATAAAGAGAGAGAAAGAGAGAGATAGATAGATTGATAGAAATAGAAAGATGGAGAGGCAAGAAGGAGAAAGAGGAGAGAAAGAGGGGGAGAAAGAGGAAAGGAGAGGGCAAGGGAGAGAGAGAGAGAGATAAAGAGATAAGAGTGAGAGAGGTGAAGAGAGAGGGGATAGAGAGTAAGAGTGGGAGAGAAAGAGGGCGAGGCAAAGAGAAAGAGGAGAGAAAGAGGAAGGGAAAAGGCAAGAGAGAGAGAGAGAAGGGGGAGGGAGAGAGTCTCATGTTGCATGAAACCCATGCTACCTTAATAGAACTAGATAGAAATGGTTTCTATTGAGATTACATGCAGGAGGTGGGTACATCTGGGTCACGAGTGTTACCCTGGCGCGATAATTAAGGTCACAGAAAAAAAAAAAATGAAAGTAAGGGGGATGGAAGTGGTACGCGAAGGTTGCTATTGATTGCCTTCCACGAATCCCAGCCAAAATTGCTTTGTGGGGGAATGAATTCCATCCTACTGGACGATGGCGTGCAGACGTGGCTCATTGATTCCTGCTGTCATTTTAAATGTTCATTATTATGAGGATTTATTGTTACTTCTCTCACATTGTAAAGGAGTCTGTTGGTGAATGTTCATGAAATTAGAATGATTTTGTGTGATGGATGCAACAGCTAGCTCTAAAATAATGAGGTACAAATGAAGCTGTATGCTTCCATCAAAGTTGATTCATCATTGAACTTGGATGAGAATTAAAAAGAGGAAAGTTAAAGTTCTGTTGCATCACAGAACAGGATCATTGGGATGTTTCTGGGAGGGCACAATTGATTGCAGTAATTTAATCTTCAAATCTTACACCAGATAACCAGAGTAATATAGACTTCATCATATTATGGAATCACCCAAACATGTACTCTATAGTTATTATTTGGATTGTAACTGAAATAGTATTAACATGGCTCAGACTCGGTCAGACTTATTTCAGGATCGGAAACCTTTTTCCATTTCAAAACTAAGCTATTCTTTGTATTCAGATGAATGGTCAGTTTTGTAATCCTCTGATTTGCAATCTTTCCATCACAGTTTTCCTTTTCTTCATTCTCCAACCATATTGTCTTTTAGAAGCAGAAGGGTGTTAACTCTGTACAAATGATGGAACTTAACGCCTTTCTGGCTCCAAACAGACGGTTATTATGTTGATGAATATTTAGTATGTTGCTAGGGATAGTATGAATGTTGTTCAGCAATGAAGAGATGCACACATGACAAGTATAGCCTAATGAGAACTATAAGGACGTTTACTGTGTAAAATGACATGAGTTAATGCCCTACCGGCTCTCACCAGATGTGAAGCAGTTGCATGGCTAATTTAGCATGTTTGGGTGGTTATCTTACAAACTCATTCTTGACTCAATCTGAGATGTTTTATGTAATATATTGTAATATATTGTTTTGAGTGAAAGAAAAATAAAAATGACATGAAATATTCATTGAATACATTTTGGAGATGAATCCCCCCCCCTCTCTCTCTCTCTCTTGTGACTATGTTCCCTCATCTCTGTCTCATACTCTCTGTCTCTCTCTCACACTCTCTCTCTCCCACACTCTCTCTCCCTCTCTCTCCCTCTCTCTCCCTCTCTCTCCCTCTCTCTCCCTCTCTCTCTCTCCCTCTCTCTTCCCTTGTTACTATATTCCCTCATCTCTCTGTCTCTGTCTCTCTCCCTCTCTCTCTCTCCCTCTCTCTTCCCTTGTTACTATATTCCCTCATCTCTCTGTCTCTGTCTCTGTCTCTCACTCTCTCTCCCTCTCTCTTCCCTTGTTACTATATTCCCTCATCTCTCTGTCTCTGTCTCTCTCTCACTCTCTCTCCCCCTCTCTTCCCTTGTGACTATATTCCCTCATCTCTCTCTCACTCTCTGTCTCTCTCTCTCTCTGTCTCTCTCTCACACACTCTCTCACACTCTCTCTCCCTCTCTCACACTCTCTCCCTCTCTCTCACACTCTCTCTCCCTCTCTCTTCCCTTGTGACTATATTCCCTCATCTCTCTGTCTCTGTCTCTCTCTCTCTCACTCTCTCTCTGTTTCTCTTGATCTCTCTGTCCATGAGAGAAAATTAGTATAGAATGTAGAAAGTCTCCCCCCCCCTTCATCTGTATTTATCAGTCTCTCTCCCTTTCTCTTTTCCATTGTTAGCTCACCTGAGCCTAAGGCTCAGGTCCGTCGTGCGTCGTCCGTTAACTTTTTACATTTTCATCTTCTTCTCCAATACCCATAATCGGAATTCAACCAAACTTGGTATCATCCTTAGGGGTAGGGGATCCAAAGTTGCTAAAATGGTACATGTGGCCCCCAGGGGGGCCCAGGGGGAGGGCCCCCAATTGTAAAAGTTGTGTAAATTTCAAACATCTTCTTCTCCAGAACCAGGCATAGCTCAGACTTGGTATTGTGTATGGAGATACCTCTATAGATGAAGAATGAATGTTGTTCAAGAAATTTCTCTGAGTGGCCCTATAGGGGCCCTGTGGGGGTAACATACTGGAGGGGGGGGGGGGGGCGCTGCCAGGCAAAATGTACATTCTGATCTTCTTCTCCAAAACACATGATCGGAATTCAACCAAACTTGGTAGGAATCATCCTTAGGGGTAGGGGACCCAAAGTTGCTAAAATGGTACATGTGGCCCCCAGGGGGGCCCAGGGGGAGGGCCCCGAATTGTAAAAGCTATGTAAATTTCAAACATCTTCTTCTCCAGAACCAGGCATAGCTCAGACTTGGTATTGTGTATGGAGATACCTCTATAGATGAAGAATGAATGTTGTTCATGGAATTTCTCTGAGTGGCCCTATAGGGGCCCTATGGGGGTAACATACTGGAGGGGGGGGGGGGGGGCGCTGCCAGGCAAAATGTACATTCTGATCTTCTCCAAAACACATGATCGGAATTCAACCAAACTTGGTAGGAATCATCCTTAGGGGTAGGGGATCCAAAGTTGCTAAAATGGTACATGTGGCCCCCAGGGGGCCCAGGGGGAGGGCCCCCAATTGTAAAAGCTATGTAAATTTCAAACATCTTCTCCAGAACCAGGAATAGCTCAGACTTGGTATTGTGTATGGAGATACCTCTATAGACGAAAAATGAAAGTTGTTCATGAATTTTTTTCTGGGTGGCCCTATAGGGGGTCTGTGGGGGTAAAATACTGGAGGGGGGTGGGGGGGTGTGGGATGTGGGGCAAGTTGTCCGCCATCCATAAACTTTTTAAATTTTCAGCTTCTTCTCCAAAACCCTCTCTTTTTCCTTTCTTTTCCTATTTCTCTCTCTCTCTCGCTTCCCTCATCTCTCGAGCTCTCTGTCCATGAGGGAAAATTAGTATGGAAGTTTCTTGAAGGTTCTGCTATTAAGTTGCTATTACCCTTGAGATAAAGAGAGGAAAAGCTTTCAGAGAAAATGGTTCCCACTGGGGAGTTCAGTAGAATCAGCACACAAAAATGTGTAGATGAATGCAATTAACCTGGGGAGGGTTTCATCAAGCGTTTTGTCAGTGATTTTCACCGACAACTGTTATAAGCTACTGAAATCCTTGCATCTGATTGGCTGAGAGCAAATTTGTCAGTAAAAATCAGTGACAAAATGCTTGATGAAACGCTCCCCTGTTTCTCACAATTCTGCACATATATTCTTTAGGGGGAATATGTTTGTCCCTATTTGTTGTTGACAAATTCACCTGTGTTGAGCATATTATTGCATGTGCATGAGTCTATATCGTCTGTTTTGGAGCCAGAAGGGCGTTAACCCTGTACAAAAGATAGGAGTTAACGCCCTTCTGGCTCCAAACAGACGATATGCACTTTGAAAATAGACATATATCTAGATCTATGAAGAGATTGAAAATGGATTTTAATGAAGAAAGATCATTTTGGCAATACTGTATAATGTGTCATGTATGATATATTGCCTTTATCCATTTATTTCATTCAAAAATGAAAAATAAATTGATATGATCATTGACCAATAGACCGCTTCGGTAATGTATGCAAATTTTATGCATACCTTTCAAACAAAGGTGGTTCTTGACAACCTGAAAGCTTGCCGGGCATAGCAACAAATAATGTATGCAAACTGGATTCCAAGCATTGAGGCTCATTTATAAAAAGCATGTTCATAGAATAGCTCGTCACTAGGTGCTCAGAGAATATATGTGCATAAATTTGTATACATTACAGAAGCGGTCTATTGTGATGATACCATTAACTCTTTCAGTGCTGATGCCACGTATATGTGACAAATAGACTTCTTATTTTCATTCATCAGTTGCTCGACCACAGGAAAGGTATATGGTGGTCAATGTATATCAAAATTTTGAGCATAAATCAAGCATTAAATTAAATGCAGGTCATGGTATAAATGATATAAAAGTTGAGCCATTTTGTTTTATCCCAAAAGAGAGATGAGGGTATTGTGAAGTTTGTTCCTGTGGCAAATATTTTATTCTCATTTCAACAATAATACCACCCCCCCCCCAAGAAATAATATCAGAATTCGAGTCTATCATTGATGATTATTATTGGTGGGCAATTCCACGGTAACGGAAGGACATTCAGACAACTTCAAACCATAACTAAAATATATTTTTGTAATGGTAGAACATTTCAAACATCAGAGATGTAAGATTAGATCAACTGCCTTTGATTTTCAAAGAAAAAAAAGTTTGTTATTGCCAAGCAGTAATGAAATTTGCAAATTAATGAAGTCGGTAACGGTATGGAAGACTTGGCTTAGATTTCTTCTTGTTTGACCATGTTTGAAATATTCCCAAATAATTTCTTGTGGAACATATGTTAAAAAAGTTCACTTTTTCCCTCCAGAACAAACATGCATGCATTTAATTTTCTTTTGTGAGCACTACTTTTATATGTAGCTTGGCCTCTGTTTGACACTTTAATGACCTTTCAGTTTTCTTCATGACCTAACCAGAATTTGTAGGAGGTTAGGTCCGTGGAACTTTACCATTGGGAAGGGGAGGTTCCCAAGTTTGAAAGAACTGAATTTGAGTGTTACTATGCTAAAGACTTTACCAGGAATCATGACTCATAATGACTCATTTTGGATGGAAAGGGGGGCAAAAGAAAGAGGGCAAGGCAGCTGGGTGGCTACCCCGAAAAAAGGCAACCACAAACCCATGTTATTTTGAGACTGGTGATGTCGCGGGTTCAAAGGTTAATTCAAAAGAAAAACGCCAGATGTCCGCACTTCACCCCTAGCTAATGTTCTTGTGAAACTTCTCCCCGTGCTTGTGCCTAATGAATATGGACACGCAGAAGGTACTTAACCAATTTAAAGGCTGGACGATAGAACGGTTAGAAAAATGCACCAGGGAGGATAGTAATGATTCTAACGGCTGTATGGGAGCGATCTGTACCTGAACTCCGACACCTCTGAATTAACGAAAATGAAATAGAACTGTCACACTGCAGGGGAGTTTACATCACTTTCAATTTTTACATTGGACCTGAATTTGAACTACACTTGCATAGGCATTGTACTGTGTTCAAATATTGACTGCTTTGAGGGATTGTTAAAACTTTTGCCCCAAGGTGATCTCTAAACCCAAGGTTTTTAATTATTTATCAGGCGGGCCAGAAAATATTCCTGAAATTACGTCATGGGCCGCTGAGTATTATACATACATTGCGAAGCTGCAGCCCCCATCCCTGAATGGATGGTGGAACAATTTTAGAATATCCCTCCCGTTTTATATCATAAACAATCATCATCCTTATAATTTACTGCAATAAATCATATATACCTACCTATTATGCCTGTAGTCTTGACTACGGGACCCCTTCGAGAATTTAACACACATGCGTCACAATATTGTGCGCACCCCCCGTAATCCTATTGTCCTCGCCACTCACGCGCGCCAACACGCTACGGCCATCTTCCTCTTTCTTGCTCGCCCCCGACGAGATAGGACGTATAGTCACAGCGCTCCTGAAATCAGGTCGTATAGTATCTTTTAGGTGCGCTTTTTCACATAGTTAAAGCACTTTTAGGTACTTATTTTCGTTTAGATTATAGTACTTTGTGTTTTATTAGTCACTCTTGCCGATTGCAAGGGATTTTTGATTCCCTTTCTTGGCATTTTTGTTTCTCTTTTACGGTCAGCCCCACGTAGATATTTCTGTGTTTGCGGGTGTTTCCGTTTGTCACCGAGCCTTCGGGTTCGGTGTTTGTTCTTACGGTTTAGGCTGTAAAAATTTCTGTTGTGCGTATCTCCCAAATAAACTTTAGTTTAGTTTCTGCATTCAGTTGAAGTATTTCTTAATTTGAAAAGTATACTTTATTGTCTGTTTTATTGCAGAGGTATGAATTCGGAAGAAGAAGCAGCTGGGTCGAGGAGACCTGCTTCTTCCGAAGAGTTGTCTAGCAAGACGACTCGGCCTTCCAGAACTCCCCCGAGTACAGCGGTACGCGGGGGAGGGAGGAGGGCCAAAGGTAAGTTGCCTAGTGGTGTTTCCTTGCAGAGTTTGCCAGTTTCGGAGCTTGCGGCTTCGGGACGGGTGGCGTTAACTGAATCGGGATTGTCAACTCCGAAGCCTGTGGTTTCGGGGTGGGTGGCGTCAGATTCTAGTGGTTTGGATATCTGGAGAGAATCCAATCCCCCGGTCGCTGAGACCAGAGGGGGGGGGGGGCTGTTGTTTCCCGTACGGTAGCGTTCACTCGCTCTGATCCGTTAGGGGAGACGCGCCCCACTACTGCAGGGCAACCCACGGGCTTAGTCCATGTTGGTCTGGGTTCCTCAAACCCTAGCCCCCGGCAAACGCCATATGGGGGAACGAGTACTTTCTGGGCTGTCTTAGTGTGCCAGCTGATGGGAATGCTCGAGCTAACAATTATGGACGCTCTTCGGAGCAACAGGTGTTTTCACCTGAGTGCGTGACTACTAGTGCTCCCCTATTGCCGCTTTCGAGCGGTCCAATAGTGGGTTCGCACGCCTTTAGTAGTCATCGGGCACATACTGAGTTATCTCGGTCTGTCCACGCACTGGGAGCTTTTAGCTCTCAACCCATGGCTACGGCATCTTCTTGCCTAGCTAATATGGGTGTTTTGGATGATTCTCAAGGCTCACGCCATGAGCGCTCCAATCCCTTTTTGGGAAGTGAGTGCGTGACTACTAGTGCTCCCCTATTGCCGCTTTCGAGCGGTCCAATAGTGGGTTCACATGCCTTTAGTAGTCATCGGGCGCATACCGAGTCATCTCGGTCTGCCCACGCACTGGGAGCTTTTAGCTCCCAACCCATGGCTACTGCATCTTCTTGCTTAGCCAATATGGGTGTTTTGGACGATTCTCTAGGCTTACGCCATGAGTGCTCCAATCCCTTTTTGGGAAGTGAACGTCCCTCCGCGGAGGGATCGGTTCGTGTTTCCGAAGTGGCTTCGGAGATCCGAATGAATCCGATTAAGCGTTCTAACAGAATGGTTTCGGCTACGACTCTTGTCGAGCCAGCCAAGAAAAAGGCCAAGAAGAAGGCAATAAGTGGCGAGGCTTTGCCGGCCTCTTGCCCGTCTGGCCTGGCTAACCAGCTAGCTCCTCTCAAGCTGACATGTTCAGCATGATGCGGGCTTTTGCTCAGAATCAGGGTTGGGCCTTTGTACCGGCTACTTCAACCCTGACTTCTGTCCCTATTCAGGGGTCTGACTTTGAGACTAATCAACCTTTTGTGATTGATTCCTCTTTGTCTGAGACTGATTCGCATGTGCCTCCTACTCCCGCGGCCCTTGGGGCTCCGCCGGGCGAGGAGACTGTTGGTGAGCCATGCGGGGACCCGCCTGCGGAGGCCTTTGTTAACGTTCCTTTGTCTCATTCCACTTGGGTGGAACCAGATTTGGATGCGTCCTCTCAAGCTTCGGTTCCCGAATCGCTTGGGCAGGCGGAGTCTCAATCGCTCATTCTCTGTGGAGTGGAAGCGATTGTTTTGTTGTCCAAATATCGCCCTGAAGTTCAGTCAACCCGCGCGTAGGGTTCGACTTCGCGTTGGTTTAAGCAGCGGGATTTCTGCTGAGTCTGGGCGCCTTGGCGTCCGGCCCATGGCTGTTGCATCTCCTTGCTCGGCCGATATGGGTAGTTGGTGTGCGTCTTTGGGTTCAATACCCTCAGCGCACTTCTCCCATAAAGGGAGGTGAGCGTCCCTCAGTGGAGGGTTCGGTTCGTGTTCCCGAAGGGCTTCGGGGATCCGAACGAAACCGGATAAACGCTCTGAAAAGCGGGTTTCGACTAAGGCTCTTTTTTGGGCCAATCAAGAAGCCTAGGGAAGGGGCTAAAAGAGGCAAGGCTTTGTCTGCCTCTTGCCCATCGGGTTTAGCTAACCCTTCGGTCTCTCAAGCTGAGATGTTCAGTGTGAGATGGGCTTTGCCCAGTCTCAGGGTTGGTTCCTTGTACCAGGATTCACATCCCCTGCTCTTGTCCCTTTTTTGGGTCGGACATCGAGACTAATTAGCCTTTTATGGTTTATTCTTCTTTGTCTGTGATGGGATCACATGAGCCTCCTAGTCTCGCAGCCTCGGGGCTCCGTCGGGTGAGGAGGCTTATGGCGGTTCATGCGTGAATCCGACCGTTTCGGCCTTTGTTCGTGATTCTTTGTCACGATCATTTCAGGCGGATCCAGTTTTGGAAGCGGCCTCTCTAGCTTCGGTCTCTGAATCGCTGGGGCAGGCAGAGCCTTAGTTGCTCTCCCTTTGTGGGGTAGAAGTGTTTGCTTTGTTCTAAACTTTCCCTCACTTTTAGTCAGCCCGCGCACAGGGTTCGACTTTGCTTGGGTTCAGGCGGCGGGCGGACGAGACGGTTTTCTTCATAGATCTGTCCGCCCCGCTCCCCGGAGGTGCTATAGGAACTTGGACACCTCACAGGCTGTCCTTTTTCCCTTTCTCCGACTTTTGTTATTCCCAGGCGCTTGGGAAAACTTCGTTTGATACTGAACCTAAAGAGGATAAACAAATTTATTCCTCCGGTTCATTTTCGTATGGAGACTCTTGCCTCCATTCTTCCGTTGATCAAAAGGGAAGACTACGCGGTCTTGATAGATCTCAAGGACGCGTACTTTCACATTCCCATTCATCGCGCATCTCGCGATCTTCTGGGGTTCTCCTTCCTCTCGGAGACTTACCGGTTTCGGGCTCTTCCCTTTGGGCTGCGCCCGGCCCTTCGGGTTTTTACTCAAGTTGTAGCGGTGCTAGCGGCCTTTCTGAGGCGTCGCGGCCTGCGGTTGTTTCGTTACCTGGACGATTGGCTTCTCCTTGCGGAGTCGCGCGATCGTTTGTCGGACGAGACTCGTTGCTAGTCTCTCTTACTCAAGACTTAGGTTTCCTAATAAATTGGGAAAAGTCAGAGTTAGTCCCCACTCGCAGCCCAGTTTTTCTGGGGGCGGTGTTAGACATAAGGAATCAGTTAGCTCGGCCCAGTCGAGACAGGATTCTCACCATTGTCTCTGCGGCTCGCAAGCTCTTGCTGGCCAGAAGAGTCTCGGCCAGACAGTGGCTTCAGTTTCTAGGTTATCTAGCCAGTCTAGTCGATGTTTTAGAGGACTGCCGGCTCCTCATGAGACCCTTTCAGAGACATCTCCTCAGGTTCTTCAAGCCGGGAAAAGACTCTCTTTTGGTCTGGATTCCAGTACCAGTTAAGATCAAGTCTCTTCTCGCTTGTTGGACGAGCGAGGTGTTTCTCGCGCGAGGCAGGTCCTTCTCTGCCCCTCTTCCGTCGATATCGGTTTCGATGGACGCCTCTCGGTTGGGGTGGGGAGGACACTGCAACGGCAGCACGGTTGCGGGGGATTGGTCTCATCTTGGGACTCTTCCTCATATCAATGTCCTGGAGTTTATGGCAGTTCTGTTGACCTTGCTCCATTTCAGAAGTCGACTTCTCAGTCGTTCGGTTCTGATTCTCACGGACAATGTTACTGTGGCGGCATATATCAATCGGCAGGGAGGCACTCGTTCGGTTGCCCTGAATGCCCTAGCAGCTCAGCTGTGGAGGTGGTGTTGTCGCATGGCAATCACACCAGTGGCCTCTTTCATCCCCGGTCGGGAAAACCTCTTTGCGGATTTTCTGTCCCGGGGCAGGTATCTTCCATCGGAATGGATGCTCCATCCGGAAGTATTTTGCCGCATTCGCAGTTGCCTAGGTCCACTGGAAGTGGATCTATTTGCGTCGGTGCTAAATCACCAGCTGCCGAAGTATTGCTCCCGTGTTCGCGATCAGGGAGCATGGGCTCTCGATGCTTTCTCCCTCAGCTGGGAGAACCTTCAGGGATTCGCCTTTCCTCCCTTCCAACTGATTCCGCGTGTCTTGCGGAAAATCAGGGAAGATCGGGCGAGGGTGCTTGTAATAGCTCCCTTTTGGCCCAGGAGGAATTGGTTTCCGGAACTTATGAGCCTTCTAAGGGCTCAACCGTTAGTTCTCCCGTTAAGAGCGGATCTGGTGTTACAGCCCCTATCGGGGATTCTTCACCACAATCTGGAGTCTCTTCATTTGACTGCTTGGCCCCTGTCAGGGAATCTGCAAGACAGTCGGGTCTCTCTGATAGAGCCGCGGACTTTTTAATGTCCAGTCGTAGGTTTTCTACTAGGGAAATTTACAATTCCCGTCTCTCGGTCTTTTTCCTTTGGTGCAAGGAGAGAAATCAAACCCCTTCTAAGGCTCCTATTGGTTCATTTGCGGATTTCTTAATCTCGTTATTTGACAAAGGGAGGTCTATTTCTACTATCCGAGGCTACCGTTCGGCGATCGGGGCCATTCATTCGGGTTTTTCGGATGGTTCGGGGATTTCCAATTCCCCGCTACTAAGTGGTTTGATTCGTTCGTTCTTTCTGAAACGACCTTCGTTTTCTAAGTTAGTGCCGTCTTGGAGTCTGCCTAAGGTCCTGGAGTCCTTGGCGAAACTTCCTTTTGAACCGTTAGGTGAAGCTTCGCTTCATCATCTTACGGTTAAGACGCTCTTTTTGGTAGCTATTGCCTCTGGGCAGAGGCGCAGTACTCTTCATGCTCTCTGTCTTACTCCTGGTCATGTTCGCTGGGAGAGAAAAGGTGTTAGGTTGATTCCTAGGGCTTCTTTCGTTGCCAAGAATCAGACAGCTACCTCCGGTCCTGTTGAGATTTTTCTTTGTCCGCTTTCCGACTTTTCTTCGGTGCGTGAGGACAAAGTTTGGTGTCCTGTTAGGGCTCTCAAATGGTATTTTGTTAAGACTAAGTCTTATCGTAAGGATGATCAGTTGTTCCTGATCACTAGAGAGCCTTTTTCTCCTGCCTCTCTTGATTCCATTTCTAGATGGATCGTTGAAGCTATTAGGGCCGCTGGCACAGAGGCTCTTTTATCCGACAGTAAGCTTCGTGCTCATGATACTCGTAGTGTCAGCACTTCTTGGGCTCTGTTTCAAGGTGTGGCGCTTGTTGATATTTTGAAGGCTGCTTATTGGCGTTCGCCCAGTTCCTTCATTTCTTGCTTCCTTGGGGATTTTCCCGCAGGTGAAGGTTTGTTTGCGTCAGCCACCTTGAAGGCCGCTGTGTCTTCTTTGTAGTCTTTGGTGTAATCCTATTTCCTTCCGCTCGAAACATGCCTCCCGGTCTTTGAGTTGGCGTTGGTCTGGCATAATAGGTAGGTATATATGATTTATTGCAGTAAATTTGTAAAATCAGCACTGATTTTCTTATTTACTATATAAATCTATATACCTACCTATGACCCTCCCTCCTTCCCCGCTCCTTGCAAGCAACATGTTTCTACTTGGGATTGCTCGCAAAAGAGGAAGATGGCCGTAGCGTGTTGGCGCGCGTGAGTGGCGAGGACAATAGGATTACGGGGGGTGCGCACAATATTGTGACGCATGTGTGTTAAATTCTCGAAGGGGTCCCGTAGTCAAGACTACAGGCATAATAGGTAGGTATATAGATTTATATAGTAAATAAGAAAATCAGTGCTGATTTTACAATTTTGTTTGTTTGATGTTTTCTTTTTTTTCAAACTAGCATGTTAGGAAAGGCCCAGGGAAATGGATAAATTTTGAAATCCTATTTGTGAGCAAGCAAAGCGAGCGAGCGAGCAAAAATTTTGATACATTTATTCATCCCATTAGTTAAGATGATGTATTATGTATCCACATAGTACATAAAACAAATTATTTTTTTTTTAGCAGATATTTTGGCGGGACGCAAGTGGCCCATGTGCTGCACTTTAAGAACAGGGGCTCTAAACTATGCTATGCCCCAAATGTAAGTCAAGGGGCATAGTAGTTTTGAGATCATTGAAGGACAATGGTTAAAACTATTGCCCCAAGGTGATCTCTAAACTATGCTATGGCCCAAGAGTAAGTCTAGGGGCATAGTAGTTTTGAGATCATTGAGGGGCAATGGTTAAAACTATTGCCCCAAGGTGATCTCTAAACTATGCTATGGCCCAAGAGTAAGTCAAGGGGCAGTGTATTTTGAGATCATTGAGGGGCTATATGGTTCATTTGTGACCTGTAAAGTATGCAATCATTTACATTTTATATACTGCATCACATGTGTGGAGCCTTAACAATGGAAATGTTGGTAAAGATTTGTTGAAAAAATATCTATTTGTTAGAAAATTACTGATTAAAGACGTTGATATATGGCATGTGTTTAACTTAAGTTCTTTAGTGTATGATTAATTCAACTTGTTCTTTCCCTTTACCCTCTCTCTGACCTACATTGTAACCTCAAGTTGATATTAACCCCAACCATGCCGTGGGCGGCAAATCCCACCCAAAACTGTGAGTGTTGAACATTTTGTTTACGCTCAGAATGGCTTGAAAATTCTTCCTCATACAGAAACCTGTGCCTTCTATATAATGTTTATTCCTATGCAATAAATCTTTGCCCAGTTTGCTCAAGAAAATCCTAATTGAAAGTTAATATTTAACTATTGACACTTGCTCAAAAATCTGGTGGCATGGAAGGGGTTAACAAACTAAAGGTTTCAGGACGGGAGCCTTTGAAGACGGGGAGCCGAGCGAGAAATCGAAGTGCGTATGCGCACATCGAGTATCTCTCCGTCCTGTTTGATTTCAGGACAGTTCTCCGGCGA
The DNA here is from genome assembly GCA_025617745.1 of Heliocidaris erythrogramma. Taxonomy (NCBI): domain Eukaryota; kingdom Metazoa; phylum Echinodermata; class Echinoidea; order Camarodonta; family Echinometridae; genus Heliocidaris; species Heliocidaris erythrogramma. The sequence continues at coordinate 1,869,500 of CM046870.1, read as the reverse complement.
AATTACGTCCGGTCTAAAGTGGGGACGGGAAGCCGAACACTGCAGTGCGTCGCCATACACTTTTTTGTAACTTGATTGAAAAACGAGACGGGGAGAGTGCGAGGACTGTCACAGTCGGTTAACTCTCCCCCGTCCTGTTGCTCTCCCATCCCGTTTCGTAAGCTCCCTATTATCTTTATTCCGCAGTTCCCACTTATTACTTGTGTTACATATTGTGGTAATAGTTTCAAGGAGAAGTTTACCCTAGTATCAATTTGACTTGAGCAAAACTTTTGCTTATCTATTTTTCTCCCCATTTCTGTTCTTGGAGTAAGTCCAGGGTATATGCCATATATAATACCAAGTATTTGGGATTTTATTATGGAATTGTGAATATGAATTGACATAAAAACATTCTACTCAATATTTTGTCTGAATCTCGCTGTAGGAGGGCTATCAGCTTGATACAATCATCAGATTTGCTAAAATCTTAGATATGGTCATAATAAATTAGCTTGGACTGGCCATTTTAGCAAAACTGTCCTAATGGTCAGGCCCTTTTATTGGCTACTATCTACGTAAGATGTTAACATATTATTAAAACACTGATCTTCTTTCTGGCGAATGTCCGTCTGGTTATTGGTTTCTCTTTCTCTTGCTTTCTCCATTCTTCTAGCCCTTTCTGTCATTCTCTGTTATTCTTTCTCTCTCTCCAGTTCTTCTCCTTTAAGTCCTCCATTGCCCCCTTTTCTACCTTTTCAGGCTCTGTTTCACTGTCCATATTTATCCATGAAAAGCCAAATTTTAAGTGTATCCTTTTCTTTTTTTCTTTTTTTCTTTCCCCTGCTCATTTTTTCTCTCTTTAATCTCTTTTCTTCACTCTCTTTGTTACTCTCTGTAGATCTCTATCTCTCCCTCTCTCTCTCTCTCTCTCTTGCTTTTTCTCAATCTCTCTGTTTCTCTCTTTCTTTCTCTCATCCTATCCCATTTAGTTTTCTTTTCCTTCCTTTCTCATGTACACTATGTTTCATGTTTTACCCTTTTATACATGTGTGTACCATGACCCTGTAGTTCAGTTATGCTGTTCAAATCTACAAATGGTCAAAATTCTGATGACAACTTTTAAAGCAGTTTCATTTGCTGCATTATATTGTTCTGCCAACTTTCCTCTTACCCCAGCTACCTAGTCAGCCCCCCTCCCCCCCCCCCCCCCCGTTTCATTGACCCCACCCTTCCTGAGCCCGTCCAGAGCCCTTCCAGAGCTCCTTCATCTTCTCAACTTCATCTTCTTAACCCACCCTACCCACTCTTAACCCACCCCTACATTCTACAGAGTGACATCTACCTGTCAGTATAGGCTTGGCTTAACCCCTACCCACCCGAATCCTACTCCATATCAGCCCTCTCCCTCTCCATGTCTTATTGACCAGCATCCCCCAGACCCCCTCCACAGCTCTTCCAAAGCCTCTTTGTTTTCTCTTTGACCCCCCTCCACATATACCCCCATTCCCTCTCCCTCCCCTCCTATCTCATCGATGGTGCCCTTCTAGCGCCCCTCCAGAGCCCTTTCACCTTCTCCTAACCCACCCTTTACGTATTCCTGGCATTCTTTTGAGTGACATCTGCCTGTCAGTGGGTATGGCTTAACTCCCAGCTTCGCCAAAATTACTGCCTAAGCCCCCTGGATTAAGAAGGGGATTCTGGGATAGCTCCAGGGGGATTGTGGGTAAAGTCGCTGATGAAAAATAGAGAGGCGACCGTTATCGTTTTAGTACATTTCCATTTCATTTGTTAATCTGGCTGGACTGTTGGAGTGCTTTAGCCGCCATCATCTCTTCCATGGCTCAGGGCTGTTATCTGATTGTCCATCAGCACTCGAAACGTATCACACATCAGTGGTGTCTGTTAAGCGGTTGCCAATTTCAAAGAAAAGTCAAATTTTGGAAACCTTGGAGATATATTGGCCCGTATTCTGAAATCCGGTTTAACTTAAACCGTGGTCTAAGTGTGGTTTAAACCCAGTCTAAACCTGTTCTTTAAACCAGAGTTTTAGAAAATCACATTCTGGACTCCGCTTTAACTTAAACTCCAGCCAAAGTGTGATTTACCTTTGCATAGAAAGGTCTAAGTCAGTTTTGATTAAACTCTGGTTTAACTTAGACTGGAGTTTAAGTTAAACCTGAGTTCAGAATAAGGGCCATTGTGTTATGAGACCAACATTCAATAGTATTCACAACTTCAGCCTGTTGATATCCAAAAGGATTTTTATTTTTCTTTTAAATGATGAGATTATGCCCTTCTGGCTCTCAACAGATGTGTTTCATCAGAAGTAGAAGAAAAATCCACCATTTCATCTTCTCCATACATCATTTCGTCGTTCATTTCACAAAGTGGCACGAAATAGAATTAAAAATATTAATTATCATTTTTGTTTTCATTTTTAGCATCTAGTATCCATCATTTATCACATAACGAGTTTTTAAGTATCAATTTTGATTTATTCTGCAAAAAAAAAATATGATCAAAATGACACGACCTCAAAAAGGCCAACCATTTACTTCACAAAGTGACATGAGCATTCACCCATTTTTTTTATGTGCTTGTCAATAATTAGATAATAGATAGCACACACTGAATGATACATGAATGGGTATATGTCCTAGACATATATAATTGATCAAATTTTAACTCATATCAACACGTCAAATTAGCTGTTTTAAATATGCAAAAATTTAAATTGCTTTTTTCTCAGAATTCGCTTTGAAAGATCTGCGGTCGTTCGTGCCACTTTGTGGAATGAGCGACGATTTAGACAATATGATATTAGGTAACGGAGTGGCTATTGCAAAAATATGCATCTCTTTGAATTCCCCTCCGTTCATGTATCTCAGCAAGTTCAATTCATTTGTTAGCAAGCTTCCTTGCATATAATCAGAAACTATCAGAGTTGAAATTACTAGAATTTGCCTTTTAATTGTCACAGATTCTGTACGGTACCACAGGTATAAGGGCAAGTTCGGATGGGCTCCAGCACTGATACAGATACCAGATTGATCTTCTGCAAAGGAACTTAGGCAAATCTAGTTTCAAAGCTGGGTATATGAGCCTTGACTTGCAGGTCAGTTGCATTTACATTGTAAAAGTTATTGTACAGCCACATATCCATGACAAATTTCCTCTTAGCCAATCAGATGCATTCATTTCAGTAGCTTGTAACAGCTATTGTAACTTGTTACAGTTATCAAGTTTTATGAAACAGGGCCCAACATTGTCCTTACACTTGCTGTACAATAACTTTTACAATGTTGGGTCCTGTTTCATAAAACTTGATATCTGTAACAAGTTGCAATAGCTGTTACAAGCTACTGACATGAATGCATCTGATTGGCTAAGAGCAAATTTATCATGGATATGTGGCAGTTGTTATTGATAATAAATTTAATGAAACAGGACCTTGATCTAGAAACCAGATAATCTTCTGCAATGTAAGGTTAGAAATGAAAGATTAAACTTGTCACATCTTAGATGATTAAACAGTTATTAATTAGGATCATTTGAGAGTTCCTAAACTGGTTTTATATTTTAAAGTTATCTTGTAGTTACAGACCATGCAGATGCACTCAAACTTTTAAACCACAAGTGATCCATATGGTTAACATGAAAACTACTAACTACTGCAGCAGGGCTTCTCGCTTGAAGTTATGTGCCCTGCTATGCAAGAAAAGTAAGATTCGAATTGTCATATCTTAGACGAGATATCAGAAAGTCATTGATGGTACAGTTCAAATATTTGGGTACCATTGGAACTAGATAAATATTATTATTAGCTTTGAATTGAGGACAATCACAGGCACAGTTCTAACTAAATATTTGGAATGCTGATAATAGATTTGATGATTTTCACAATTCATGACTAGCAATTAGATTTGATGATTTTCACATTTCATGACTAGCAATTACTATTTTTGAAATGACACCTTTTCCTAAAAATGTGCTCTAGTCTGATTTCATAGTTTGTAGTAAACTCTGCATGTAGATGAACAAAAGGTTGTGGTCATGATTGAAATGCTGATTTGATTCTTGTTTTGTTTTTAGTAGATTTGTTTCCGTGATAACTAGATGTTAAAGAGAAGGTTGAGTTCTGGGAAAGTTGAAAAGTAGTTTGTGAGCTTTCTCTTTCTTTTTATGTCAGTTTGGATGAACATCATAGCAGAAATGTCCACTGAAAAGGATTGCTCTTCAAATGCCCTCATAATTGAAATATGACAAGAAATAGCTGAAGAGCTCTGGCCGGACATGCATTCCACGCGTGTGTAGTTCCATATACCCATTTATGTGTGCAGTTCGTGTATTTTTCAGCGAGACTGGGTAATTTTCTTATCATTTTGATGATTTGAAAACATGTAGACATGATCAACCTTTCCCTTTTGCTTTGAAGCCATTTCATTCACAATGGAATCTCATGACCTGCTCCCCAGGTCATGATTTTTACTGACAACTGTTATAAGCTACTGAAATCCTTGCATATGATTGGCTGAGAGCAAATTTGTCAGTAAAAGTCACTGACAAAATGCTTGATGAAATGCTCCCCAGGTCATGATTTTTACTGACAACTGTTATAAGCTACTGAAATCCTTGCATCTGATTGGCTGAGAGCAAATTTGTCAGTAAAAGTCACTGATGAAACGCTCCCCAGGTCATGATTTTTACTGACAACTGTTATAAGCTACTGAAATCCTTGCATCTGATTGGCTGAGAGCAAATTTGTCAGCAAAAGTAACTGACAAAACGCTTGATGAGATGCTCCCCTGAACGTGCCTTTATCTTTAATACTTATTAAAAGATTGCTTCTGAATTGTTCTAAGATCCCAATCACCCTTTAAAGAGATTACTCTGAATGGTCTCTCACCCACAACTTCTTGGTCGTTCAGGTTAGGTCCAAACTTTGGAGAATAACAATGCACTGGGGCAGAGGAGGCGGAACGTCGGGCTCGGACAATGGAAAGGGGGGGGGGCACCATTTTGGGGGGCAGAAAAAAGTTGCCCCTTCATTTCCGTTGTCCGAGCCCGGTGATCTGCTGTCTCTGTACTTGGTCCTTTCTTGCATTATTGACGAATTGTTTGTAGAATACATTTTATATTGGATATATTCCTTTTGTTATTTTCTATTGCTGCTGATCCGCATATTTGAATGTTCTTTTTTATTTTTGGTTCATTGCTTTTTTCATGCTTTAATTCACCGTTTCATCCTGTTATCAAACCATTTTCATCTTCATTTCTTTGTGTCTCTCCCTATCTCTCTCTCTTCTCCCGCTCTATTTTTTTTTCTCTCTCTCTTTCTCTCTCGTTCACTCCTTCCCATCCCTGTTATCCATTAGTAGATCGACATGGCACATGACCCCTGGGTAAGCAGGGACTCATCATTGACTGACCTCTGGGTCAAAGGTCATTGAACCTTCCCAGGGTGCACTAGGTTTAGTGGCTCCAGACCCCGTGGGCATGTAGATGAGGATCCCTTTCCCCTAAAATAGATTTTTATTTCAATCACTATTTTATGTTTTTCCCTTGTCGTATTCGTATCATTGTGGCAACTCAAGATGCATCTCTCTGGAATGCGCGCATACAGATGTACATCACATCTCTCATGCCCATTTTTACCAACTCCCCCTCCCCCCCCCCCCCCCAAATGTACTGCATAGCAGGAACACTATTTTATACCTTTATACCAATAATACTTTATGGTGTAAGATTGGCTTGTTGCGCATTGAGAGGAACCCTTCAAAGAAGGCAGAGAGACCCATTTACACTGTATAAATATTTTTTGGGGACACTTCTTTTTTCTCAAAGATTTACACATGCCTTCAAAAAATAAAGCTGTGGGGACAAACTGTATGAGAGTTTAAAGAGTTCTGAGAAGAGAGGGTGAGAGGGAGAGAGTGAGAGAGAGAGAGTGAGAGAGAGAGAGAGAGAGAGAGAGAGATACCAATAGATGTTGTTTCAGAAATGGAGAAAGGACTCAGAAAAAAAATGGAAGTAGAGAATGAAGAGATGGAGATAAGAGGAAAAAATGGGAGAAGATGAGATGACAGAGAGAGGGAGAGAGAAACCATTTCAGAAGGGTAGAAGAGAGTGAGAAAGAGAAAAGAAATAAAAGAATGATCAAGGAAGAAATAATGGAGGAAACAGTAGAAATATAGAGGTGGAAAGGAAGAGGTGAGAGTGAGAGAGAGAGAGAGGGGGGGAGAAAGAGAAAGAGAGAAAGAGAGAGAGAGAAAGAAAGAGAGAGAGAGAGAGAGAGAGAGAGAGAGAGAGAAAGAGGGAGAGAGAAAGATGGAAATATAATTACAGCATGTGTCAGGGGTGTGTACTGTTCCCCTCAATTGAATCTGTCAGTTATTCTGACTGAAATGTGATTCGTTTTGCTCCGAGATGGACATCCCAGATTAGATGATGGGCCATGTTTTCTGACATTGATGAAAAACTCCTGCATTTTTGCAATTTTTGGAAAGCTTCAGGCAGAAAAATCTTTTTTCTCTTTTCACACATATTCCACGTGCTCTTGTCTATGTAGGACACACAAGGTTTTCTTTTTTTCTTTTCAAGTGTAATCTTGAGTTGTACATGATAATGAAATTGCATTTTGATATAAAACTCCTCCAATTTGTTGTGCACATGGCAGTTGAATGGTTGATTGGACCAGCAAAAATACAAACTTCTGAAAAAATATAGAATATTTCCATTCCCTATAAAGTACCTCCACACAGGTGCACTACATGACTGCAAGTTTACCGGTCTGGACCTAATTTTGTAATTTGTGGGTTTTTGTTACAGGGAATGTGTGTATCATCAGCTTTTTAATCATTCACATTTCCCTAATTCAAGATATATTGTGTCGATCTGTATTTTCTTATCTTTAGGGCAATTCACATGCACAAAACGTGCAACTTTCGAGGCCAGTCAAGCTGCAGTTTGTCAAATAAATTATCTAATCTCTCTTCTACTTACGTCTATTTAAATACAAATCACATGGCAAGCAAACCACAAACAGAATATGCACTGTTATAGGCTTTTTGCACTTGCCAAATTTTGCTTTGTCCCATACTATCAGTGGGGTTAAACAAGGATTTAGCCCCACTGATAGTATGGGACTAAGCTTAGCCCACTTTCTGTTCACATTGCATTCTATCAAAGTGAGCTAACTCCACAATATTTACAGGATTATTTTAGCCTTGAAAAAAGCAGGCTTCCCTTCCTAAATGATGCACCACGCGTTACCCCGGGGTATAGCGTTGTACCCCGGGGTACCATAGTGTCCCTGTATTAATTAAAGAGTTGCGACAATTGGGGATTTGAACGCCATTTTGTTTCCACTATTACATAACATTTCTATTCAATTCCGATGAGCACCTGGGTGTTCTCAATAGAATCGAACGGCATTTTGTTTCCAGAAAAGTGAGACGTCCATGTCGCAACTCTTTAATACAGGGACACTATGGTACCACGGGTACAACGCTACCCCGGGGTAACGCGTGGTGCATCAAATGTAAAAAGGTATAGGCTATGCGCTCTGACTAGGGTGATAGCATGGGACTAAAACTGCAAAGGAGAACTGGAAAAAATAGTGCGGGGTAAAGGATAGTATGGGGCTAAAAAAATCCAACTGTAAAAAGCCTACAGGTGCACTTTCATGATAAGAAATATGTTTGATTTTTATGTTGACACATGAAAATATAAACATTCTGATTTCAATTCCTGAATTTATCTTTTCCTTTAAAATCTGAGAAATTGCTTAGTGTGTGAATTGCCATATTGTAGTATTTGCCATGCTTGGGAGGATCTTTTACGAGTTTTAAAAAGTCCCAAGTGATTTGATATTCAATTCCAGATATGTTCTGAGTACTTTCCTCATTTCGCTGTCATTTGAAGAGAAGGTTGAGTTCTGCGAAGGGTGAACAAATAATTGGTGAGTTTTTTCATTCCTTTTAAGTCAGTTGGGAAGGACATATCATAGCAGGCGCGGCTCTACACCCCAATTAGCGGCCCGAAAGCTTTCACGCTGACCTGCCTAATTTGCATAAAATAAACAATTTGTTTACGTAAAACCGCTACAGAAGAGTATCGGCTAAACTGCAAAATCTCGCTCTAGAAACCACTAAATGAAACGATCTAAACTTCAAATGGAAGAGTGAGAGTTGCTCTAACTCGTAATTATTATAATTTGTTGTAAAATCAGGTTTAAATATGTGAAAAAATAGGGAAATGAGACGCCATTTTTTTTTTTTTTAGTCTGAAAATATTACAGTATTTTTCATATTTTCCGTCATTGCGCAAGATTGAGACTTTCACATATTAAAAATCAAAGTATATTGAAGGTTTCCTGTAAATATCTCTTAATAATTTTCTGTCGCACGGTTATGTCGGGAAAAAATCGAAGGCAATGTCATTCACGAACCGTCGACCGTTCTTCGCAGAAGTTATAATGTAGTCCCACGTACAGCGATACGTGCAAGGTGGTTTTCGACTCGGTGAAGTCCCACGAACCGTAATACATGCAGGATCATTTCCTCTCAACTCCGTGTGTGTGTGTGTGTGGAGTAAAACATGCTAGGTACTAAAGCCGAAATTGGGCCTAAAATGACACAGACCCATGATACGATTAATTATACAGAAATGAATCAGGTTACTGTTAAAATATGGTGGTTTGCTGCCACTATAACTCCATAGTTTTGGAAAATTACATTCTGAAATCCAATTTAACTTAAACTCCGGTCTAGTATGGCTTAACTTTGTACAGAAATTTAGACTGGAGTCTAGACGGGAGTTTAAGTTAAACCGGAATTCAGAATACAGCAGGTGCGTATCCAGGGGGGGGGGGGCGCAACAGGCGCGCGCCCCACCCCCCCCCCCCCCCCCCCCCATTGGCCGTCGTAAAAAAAAAAAAAACTAGCAAAAAAAAAATCCTCATACCAATTGAAATATTGTTCATTAAATAGGCTTCAAAATTTGTCACATATAGCACTATTTTGCATCTCAGCCCTTCTTCAAAAGCAAAAATTTTCCAAAGACCCCTCCCCCATGACGGCGATCAATAATTCCTGGCGCCCCCCCCCCTATTGGGAAATCCTGGATACGCCACTGATACAGGCCATATAGTCCACTGAACTGCAGCACATCATTTTTATTTATTATTTATTTCTTTTTAATATTTTTTTTAGGGCGGGGGGTGTCAGTGTTCTAGCTCCCAGTCGGCACTCGTTACTCCCCTCCTAATCTCCCTCTCATGTTCTCTCTCTCTCTCTCTCTCATGGGTGTCTATTGCTTTTATTTGTATCTATTCAAATGATTATTTTTTATATATTTAAAATAGCAAGCATGTGGACATGTATACCATTCATTGTAAAAATATTATAAATGGACAGGCCACGGGCAGGGGCTGTAAGTCCATTCTGAATTTTTGAATTTTGGCAATTACTTTGTTGAAATCGACATGTACTATATACATTGTATACAAATGTATTAGCACCAATAAAGCTCTTGTACAATGATTCTCTGACTCTCACTTTTTTTCTTTCCACACATGTAACCTCCATATCTGCATAAAATTATCCGTATTTGTTCTGGGTTATTTTGTCTTTACGATGTAAATTTCACCGTGATTCAGTCCTCAGGCTGTGAATGAGAATTGTAATAAATACCAATTCAATTTAATTCAATTCAATGTCCATATCTTGTATTTTTTAGTGCGTAAATAATACTTCCTCCATAGGTGAGAAGTGTTGAAGTGAACTTTCTTCCCATTTTCGTCTCTGAATTATGCTTTTGATGATTGTATTGTAAAGAATATTGATTATATATTTATTCTTTACCAGAAAGTGTGACATGCTCATTTTAGGTTTTCCGAGCCAACTTTTTTGGCTAGCAACGTAGGCTAAAATTTTAGCATGCAGCGTAGCGTAGCACACATGCCTGCAGGCAGCACTACATGTACGCTAACTCCAGGGAGCTCCAGGTACAAATAACCAAAGTCGACCTCGCCCATTAGTATGGCTACTTGCATTGCTTAATTTCGGCAGGTAAGATAGAAACTTGTACTTACATTTCAAGAGAATTACTGTAACTATCTAGCAGGCTCTTTGATTTTACGATTTAACGATTGTTTCGATGAAAAAAATGGAATTTCCTCGCCCAGCCGATCTTTTCCCCGTACTGTATTGTCGATTCATGACTCGCTCGCACTGTGTGGTCGAGTCAGGGACGGTATACGGTACATGCATTACACACAGTGCGATCGCGTCATTTGAATCGACGGTACAGTACGGGGAAAAGATCGACTCGGCGAGGAAATTCCATTTTTTCATCGAAACAATCGTTAAATCGTAAAATCAAAGCGCCTGCTAGATAGTTACCGTAATTCTCTTGAAATGTAAGTACAAATTTCTATCTTTCCTGCCGAAATTAAGCAATGCGATTAGCCATACTAATGGGCGAGGTCGACTTTGGTTATTTGTACCCGGAGCTCCAACACTGTGCGTTGGAGCTCCCTGGAGTTAGCGTACATGTAGTGTTGCCTGCAGGCATGTGTGCTACGGTGCTAGCCAAAAAAGTTGGCTCGGAAAACCAAAATGAGCATGTCACACTTTCTGGTAAAGAACATTAAATATATAATCCATATTCTTTACAATACAATCATCAAAAGCATAATTCAGAGACGAAAATTGGAAGAAAGTTCACTTCAACACTTACAGGTCAGCTGAAAAAAAAGGCCAGTTGTAAACACATAAAACAGCTGATCGGTGATATGATGTATTCGTTGACGAAAGAATTTGGGAGAGCGCATGCGCACAGGGGCGATCTCCCTCGCTCATAGTTGTAGCTTCCCAGGCTTTTTCTGAAAGTTCTCGATTTTTGAAGGCAGATTTACAGAAAAGTACTAATTGCGCAAACTCGAAAATTGGCAGGGAGCGAGACTGGAATCTAAAGTCTAGTAACATGTAACTTGTTTGCGTATTCACTTCGTCCCAGACTTGTGTCGGGAAAAAAACAAAACCTCTTTTCACGGCCCTCAGAAACAGAAAAATACTCGTATCTCAAAAAATACTCAACCGTTTTCAGAGAAAATTGATATGAAGCATAATATCATCATTTCCTATGTACCTTGATATTTTCATAATGTTTAAGGCCCAAATAAGGAAGATACGAGAAGGTGAATTTTCGAGGATTTCTGCTCCTTGCTCAGCGGAGGGCTTCGATAGCCGTTAGGAATTCAAAAGCTTTTACGACTTTACGAGGAGTTAATTGGGGCGTAGAGCCGCGCCTGATAGTAGAAATGTCCCCTGGAAAGGATTGCTCTTCAAATGCCGTCATATTCAAAATATGAGGAGAAATACCTGAAGTGTTCAGGGGAGCGTTTCATCAAGTGTTTTGTCAGTGATTTTTACCGACAACTGTTATAAGCTACTGAAATCCTTGCATCTCATTGGCCGAGAGCAAATTTGTCGGTAAAAATCACTGACAAATCCCTTGATGAAACGCTGCCCAGGCCGAACATTCATGCCACATTTGTGTGCAGTCCCATATACCCATTTCTGTGTACAGTGCATGTGCTTTTCTCTCTTAGTTTAATGATTCCAAAACCTTACAGTATACACCAATTCTTATGTAGACATGATCAACCTTTCCCAATTGGTTTGAGATAGTGTCTTTCACAATGTAATCGCATGACCAGGACTCAACTTTATCTTTTAGAGCTTTATTTCACATGATAGTCAACTGCTATCAGATTTGTCTGTTACTCTTCACAATGAATGGGAGAAGGGATTTTTCCCCATTTGCTCTGAGTTCTTGAAAAAGAAGAATTTTATTGATGGTTTTTAAGAGATATTTAACAGAAGTGATTTGTTGAAAATCCTTTCCATCTAAATGTAATTTGACTGTGAATAGTGTGTAAATCTATATTGAATAAGCTATGTAAAAGTAGATTGAATGATTATTGGAAAGACTTAATCTGAATTTAAGGTAACGTAAAGCATTGTTATTAGTCGAAGGGGCAAAGCAAATAGACTTCCTTCATTTTCTGACTTCTTAAATACACCTTTGGGATGTTGTCAACAATCCATTAAAAGTTAAATTAAATGCTTGCCTTTTTGAGAAATCACATCGTGTGTTAACCCATGGACTACGAGAACCGGGTGGCTCCTGTATGATGCCTATGAGAGTTGAAGAATTCAGTAATCCACAGGTTAAATTGAAGAGAAATTCGCCTGTATTTATTTTTGTTATTATATATCTCCTTTTGCCAAATAACCACTAACAAAAATTAAATTTTTGCCCCTTCATTTTAGAAAACGCCTATGTACGAATAATAAGAGAAGGTATGAAAATGTCCATAATTGAAAGCATTAGGTATTGATACTGGGTGAAAGCAGCTCCCAAATTAATTTTCACCTTTATTAGAAACTCAAGATTAGCTTTAAAAAATGTTAATACCACCTTTGACAGTAATGATCTCTTCAGAAGGTCAAATTAAGTCTTTATGTCGTCATTCTATTCCTTGACTGTAAGAAGGTACTTATACCCGTGATTGCTTCATGGTACGCAAGTAATCTCATAATTGAGCAAATTATTCCAAGGTAAATCCTATCTTTGTATGAAAATTACCTACAAGGTATTTTATTGCTTTAATGGAATACTGTTTGATAAAGCCAGGTTAATGCTGGTAAGCTCCAAATACAAAATTACTCTGTTAGGTTTCTGGCTTCAGTCCTGTGGGTGAGCAATTATGCCCAATTTTGTTGTCGCATTTGCGAAAAACTTGATATCCCATAGATGATAGTTCAATTTCATATTGAAACATTTGTCCTGTATGACAATATGGAAACTTTGGTTTAGCACTGTGTGGAAGGGAAAGTTTGAAAAATCAAATGACGGGGTAAGGTTTGGCAAATGAAAGATAATGAAAAGGATAAGTTTTAAAAATAATATAGTAATATAATAATGGCCACTTTTATAGTGCTCATATCCGTCACGCAACGACGCTCATGGCGCTGAGATATTATTACCCAGGTTATAGCCGAGCCTCCAAAGTAACTAGCGCTCAAGCATATCAGGTACCCATTTACACCTGGGTGGAGAGTGGCAAATGAAGATTAGTTTCTTGCCAAATGACGTGAGTGCCGTAGTGGGATTCAAACCCTGTACCTTCTGATCTGCAGTCCGGTGACTTATCTACTAGACCACAACACTTCTACAAAAAAGAATTCTTTCCCTGTATTTCCTTCTCTCCGCCAATAATCATTGGGTGAAATATTTAAACGGACCCCCTAGAAAAAAGAAATTATATCAAGGGTGTTGCCCTTCTGAAATAGAGGACAGAGGGAGTGTATAGTCTGCACCTTCTAGACTCTGTTAAACACATTGAGAAAGGTGACAACTCGTTTAGCCTTGAATACTAGTGTACTGGTTTATGTAAACGTGTGTTAATTGTCTTGTATTCCATATTCACTTTGTTTTCTCTTACCCCCCCTTTTCTCTCTCTCTCTCTCTTTCTCTCCTCTTCTATATATGCCACCCTCTCTCTGCCTATCATTGTCTTTCTCTTTCACTTTCTCTCTCTGTCTCCCTCTCCTTTCCAAACAAAGTGCCATTTATCCTTTCTTGTCAGTATTAAATGTATATGCATATTTTTTGTTCTTTCTTTCTTTTCAACCAGTAGGGCCTATGTTTACAAGCATAGCTTTTTTCTTAGGTCCTTCCACTTGCAAACAATGTCTTTTTATTGTATATTACAAAACATATAATGACTTTTATATGTACACAGCCTTGTCAATATATATGCCTATGTCTCGGACTTTCATGTATTGTGTATTATGTATTATGTTCAATTATCATGTATTACGTATTATGCATTTGTATGTTTGCCTGAAGTGGAATAAACTGAACTGAACTGAACTTAAAATGAATATAGGCTAAGCCTAATGGAGAGGTGAAGCTGATAGAGTTGTCAAACCAGTGGCTCTTGTGGCCAAGACCACATCCTTTACCTAAACAATTTCAAGAGTCGCCATGGGTGCTTTTCCACTAAATTACCCCAGTCAGTTAAGCAATCTCAAGGTCATAGACATTTATAGCACTTCTTCGTCTTTCCTACTACCCTTAGACCACTCTGGGTGCGGTTTCGATCAAAGGCGTTATTAGACAATTTTAAATGGGGGGGGGGGGGGGGGGGGTGGGTGTAAGACCAAATATGCTATCGAGTTAGCTGAAAATTACCAACAGCCCTTCACATAAAGATACTCTGATTTTTAGATTTGCCGACAGCCTATAAGAATTCAAAATTTGCCAATAGATATCTTTTTTACGGGGGGGGGGGGGGGGGGAGTGATGGTCACACCCCCTAGCAACACCTATGGTTTTGAAGCTGTGTGTGTAAGCTTCCGAGAATGGTACTTCATTTTACCAAAAAGTGATTAGGAGCAACAACAAAAAAAGAAAAAGAAGGGAAAACATGAAATGGTGAATAAATGATTATAAATCATTTCAAACAAGATTTCAAATTACAACTGATATTTAGTTCACTAATCACATTTTCATACTGTAAATTCAATTTAAAATTACATCAAGAATTAAAAAGATAAAATGGTGATTAGGGTTCTTTAAATGATTTATATATTTCTCATTCTTAAAAAATAAGTGGAAGTGCATTCACGTTTTGTTTTCATGTCAAATGTCACTAATGGGGTGTTGCAAGAAAGTTGCGATTGATTGCAAGTTGCAACTGATCGGTACTGACCAATCAAAATCATTGTTGCAAGCGCATCCTCTTGAATGGGCAGACCCTGAACCAATCAGAATGGTTGTTCTAATTTCAGATTCACTTGTGAGAAATGTATAAGACTATAAGAAGAGTACCTATAATTGACAATGGAGTCAAAGGTCTGGAGGTCCAAGACTAGGCCTGATTGATCGTACCTTCCGCCAAACTTGAACAGAACATTGACAGAAGGAACCACAAGAATGCCCATTACCCATCATTTCGGTGAACGTTTAGAAAAAAAAATGAAAAAAAATATTGAAAGGTGAAATTGATGAATTCCCTTGGGATATTATAGCAGAAGTGTTTGGTTTTGTGGTTAGTATTATCAGGGAAATGTAACTGAGATTTCCCTGGTATTATTATCCCTTTTCCCTCTTTCTTTTTTGGATTGCCTTAATATTTTGTAAGAGTATGGTGAATCGGGTTACCAGTTATTACCAATCCAAATATTTTCATCAGGACACATATTTCTGTAATGAATATTAAAGGAAATAGTATAGTTTATTGAAGGGAAAGGCTCTCTCTATATAATTATGCAATATTTCCCAACTTATTCCTTGGGGCATGCAGCAAAATTCATGCACTAAAATGAAAATCTGTAATGAAAGTCACTTGCGATAGAGTATGAAGACTTGAATAATTAGGGAGCTTTCAATCTGCAACGGGTGACGCACAGTACGGGGGATTTGACAGACCGTGATCGTTCTCGCACCCAAGCTCTCGTCCTGTTCTGAAGCCATTTTGTTTCCGTTCACGCGACGGCTACGGGAGCTTTCCGTACTATTTTGGAGCGAACGCTATTTTGCCCGATGACCGTCGTCAAATTCCGCGGTACGGAGAGATTCGGGATTTCGCGCATGCGCAGATCGATTTTCGTTTCGAGTTACCATACTAGATATCCCCGTCGCAAATTGAAAGCTCATTGATGTAAGTTTGTTCCAGTGCGATATCGTGCCAAGCATCCGTGCAGCAACATGTCATGGGCTGATTTTGCAATAGTTACGTGATATGGAGAATTGATTTTCAAGCAAGCAGCCTAGCAGCAGCTCAGCATCTTCTCTTAGAATCAGCTTTCTCTCCTTACTTGGAAAATGCCTTTCTAGTCACCCCCACCCCACTCTTTTATATAAAAAATATAAAAGTTTGCATTGTGAAAGCTGTCTGATGCCTGAGGATGTTGCTTAGAATTGAGTAAGAATAGATACAATGGCATCTTAAGCTGCAGTGATTGGCTTCAAGCTGAAATAACCATTTCCTCTTTTTATGTTTTCCAGCAACAATGGCGATCAAATTGAGCAGTGCGTAATGTTAGACTGAAAATATGTTAAAGGAGGGATGTGCACTTTGGAAAACATTGTATGAAGAGTACCCAAATTGTACTTTATTTTGACACTAAAACAATACTTTTGAATCTCTAATATATTCGTCGGTGATGTTATTGCAAATCATTTTTCTCTTCTTTGTAATGGAGCCACTCTTCAACATTTCATTTAGATTCTTTAAAGGATAAATAAATAAAAGTCTCCTCATTTGCATGCATTCTGCTCTTAAGTCGTGAGAACTTACAAATTGCATACACATGCATGATATTAAACTAGAAGTTTCTCTTTATCCTACTTTTGAAGTTGTGAAGAATCGGTGGGTACATTGCATTGATGTATCTGTGATTTATTTAATTTATTTGTAACCATTATTTTGGAGTAGAAAGAAAAGATAAATATGAACCCAAATGTGTGTTTGTTTTTTTAGGGTCAAAATTGCCCCAAGGTTTTGTCTTTCCCAGAAATGAATATTCTCTTTGCTGTTTACTTTAAATAAAATGTTATAGTGCATGTTGCGTGTTTAATTGATACTGGGGGGGGGGGGGGGGGATTTCTCTCCGTTTGGTTGAATTTAATACAATTTTGAGATTATTTAGTCATTTACTGATTCATGGAGGTCTATTCCACCAGGTATAATATAGGGTGCAAAGTCTCTTCTTTTGGTTGATATCAATCGACTAATGAACAGATTCATCAGGTTGACCGAACTATGACCTCAGAGAAGTCTAAAATCTAAGGTGAACTTTCAGTTTGGCCATGCCTTACAGATATCAGATAAAAAGATATGAAAGGCGATATTATCCTCTGGTTTGAATGCTGTGACTCGGTTAGCCTAAAGTCTCTTCTGCAGGCCTTTGTACCTGCATATTTTCTATTAAAAAAAAAAACCCTTTACGTCATTATCCACGTCAATTCAAAGAAAAGAAAAGTAGGAAATGTCAACAATAAAGGAATTTTCTGCCCTTTGCCATATTACATTGAGAGGAGATAAAATAGTGGAAATTGTTTGAGGTTGAAGAATGGTAGATAGGTGGATCGCAGGATGAAATTTGATGGAAGGGTTTTTCATTGGTTTCTTTGTGAAAACTAAATGCATTAGGACAACTTAAAGGATGCCAGTCACAAAAAAAAAAATTAATGGTGTAAAGAAAGACCCCCAAATTCACTCTGCATTATGTTAAGGTTAAGGCCAAATAAAAATGATTCCTAGTTTCTCGCCCCCGCCTGCATCCTTTTTTGCGTCCGCTTCCTTTTTTTGGTTATTTTATATTTTAGTAAAAAAAGAAAAAATAAGTTATATATTTTTTTTTTAAACCACAAACATTTTGCTGCAGACCCCTAAAATTATAACTTTTGGGGGTTTATAGCGACCCCAGAAGAACATAAATGACGGAAAGCTGTGCCTAATAGCATTTGTATGTGCGGCGACCATCTTGGAAAATATCAAATATCAAATAACATGATACCCCCTCCTCATTTTCGAAAAATCTGGACGAGAAAGTAGGAATCAATAGTTAGCCTTAAGTCTAAAGGAGATAAGGATAACATAAATACCTTGTGCACGGAACTCAAGTAGGACTTCGGTTCCCTGCATACAACTACTCATAGTTTGCTTTTAATAAAAATATATGACTTCTAATGTACACATATCCAAAGACTTTCAACCAGGGCGTGACAACATTAAAAAACGTGAATTATATAATAATAATAGCTGTTTCTTTCATAACATCCTCCCGGGTACCCATTTAACACCTGGGTGGAGAGGAGCAATGTAGATAAAATGCCTTGCTCAAGGGCATAAGTGCCTCGAACCCACGACCTTTGCATTCCCACAGTCAAGTGATTGAACCACTCGACTAAACAGTTGCAAATTCTTCTTTACAGAACTAATATTCGGAGCTGATATTTTGAATATAGTATACCGAAAAAGGACCAAAAACATTCAGGACAAAGTAATCTTTGATGGTTGGGGCCCTTTAACATCATTCAAAGTACATTAATATGATCAAATGGGCAATCCTTATGAATGATTGATCACTTCTTGGAGCTATGACGTAAATGTCTAGGAGAGAAAGAATGACATGAAAGAGACTTGATTGATGCTATTTAGGTAGTCGTATCTATCAAAATGATATAGTGAATTGTAGCTCATAAAGGATAATCTACCTCATAACTTGCATCAGTATGCTGATTAAGGTTTATCAGAGTAAAAAAAAAAAATTCAGTGTAAATAATGATATTCTTTCTCCAAGGACTGATTTTATGGGGGTAATTTCAGACATTTGGGAAGAAATGCCTGCAGGCACCATTTCTTTGCGAAATTGATATTGCCTTTTTTGTGGGACCATATGATACATGTATGTTCAATTTTCCATGTAAACCTGAACAAAAGGTAGAATCGTTTTGCACTTTGCTGTTTTAACGCTTATTACACAATAAGAACGTATAAATCAAGTTTTATTTCAATGTCTCTTTCCTTAGTTATCTTTAGCGGAATGCAATGGCGCATAAAGACGTGGGAAAGAGGCAAAGAGCAAAATGGCTAGTTTTGTCTGTGCTTCAAAAATTAGAATCAGACGTCTGAATAAAATTTTCATGTTTTGCTTAAAAGTTTTCATATTATTTTCCTTAAGTATTCAAAGAGGTAAATACTAATTCTACACCCTTACATTTTGGTCCTGCCTATATAAAATAAAATATTGATTTTTAATGATTTTGTCATATGCGTCTTTGCTGTGTTTTTACACACCACTAAGCTACCTAACCAGAATTGCTTAAACCCAAGAATAAGGAGTTTGTTTTTGAAGGTGTGATATAACTTAAACTTTTGTTGATAATAATAATAATATTCCGCTTTTATATAGCGCCTAATAGATCGGTGATGTCTCTAAGCGCTTTACATATATATTATTACCCCGGTCATCGGATTCTGGCATGCCCGCACACAATGTATGCACAGTCTCCGCTCCCTGGGGAGAATTCCAGCAATGGGCAGTACAGTCACGCTCTCATTGCTAAGCAAACGACATTAACTTTCGCATCCTACCGGGTACCCATTTAACACCTGGGTGGAGAGTGGCAAATTTAACGTCAAAGGACGCTAGTGCTGCGGTGGGATTCGAACACCGGACCTCGTGGTTCACAGTCCGGGGACTGTTGTTGTTGTTGTTGTTGTTTTAAAATAGGCAAACTAGTCAATTTTGACTATTGTTGCCTTACTAAATTGCTCTTTTCACTTATACTTTGTTGATCCGTGGGTCTAATTTTTGTCCACTGATCGCTTTAAATACCGAAATTTAGAGTGAAATACAGATATTTGAGAAAGAGTGCATTTTCTAATTTTAAAGCAATTAGTTGGACCAAGACAGTGATGAGTAATTAAAAAAGTACAGGGATAAACAGAAAGGGAATGGAGATAAACAAGAGCTCAAGAGTTAGTTTTAGGGAGGAGAGAGAGAGCGAGAAGGAAGAAAAAGAGAGGGAGGGAGGAAGAATTAAGTGTCGGTATTTAAAGCGATGAACCCTCTTGGTTCCAAGCCATAAAAACCCCATTGAGTTAATACACATCTTTGCACCTGGGAGACTGAGAGGGTTAACTGGATGTGGGGACAAGGAATTAAAGAAATATTGGGATAGGTAGGCAGGGAAATTGTAGATACAGTTTTTAGAAAGCTCATGAAGTATGTAAAATAAATGGAGGAGAAAGAGAGAAAGAGAGAAAGAGAGAGCGAGAGAGAGAGAGAGAGAGAGAAAGGAGACCAAAAAAGACGAGAGAGAGACAGAAAGAGAGAAAGAAGTCATTGTGGAACGTAAAAGCAATTAAAGATAGCATCTAAATATATGGTATCTTTAGGAGTTTAATCTATTGACTCACCCCCTCCACACAAAGCACAATCTGTGTGTAGATAACACATTAAACCCTCTTAATAATTACTCCTCAAATAATTTAAGTCTAATTGGCAGAAGCTCCCCAGGACTGTTTGGATTAATAATAGATGATGTATAAATGGATGGATACAATAGGACCCCGTTCACATTACAAGGGATAGCGCAATCTAGTGCGCTCTAGATCGCTCCACCTCTAAGGTGAGAACGCGACGATGTCGTTTCGGCATGCTCCACGGCGGTCCACGGCGGTCTACGGCGATCCCAAACCGGACCACCTCTGGAGGGTGGTCCACAAGAGATAGCGCGATGTAGGGCTCACCTATTTGCAGTTTACTGTGCAGAGAGTGCTAAGATATATCGCGCTACCCTCTGCAGGTGTGAACCTGCGGTGGCGTGCAAGTGGACCTCCCTGGCATGCCCCACGATAGAGCAATCCACTTTCCAATAATGAGAACGGGGTCTAGGATTGGTTTAATATTGGATTGAGTCAGAGAAGGTGAATAAGAAGATAATGATCATTTGCAAGCTGATGATTGTAGAAAGGTCATTGTATGTGATATATTGGACCCTGTTATGTGTTCTTATGAAGGAAGGTTATTAACTGTTTTAAATTCAGCCATAAGCAAAGTATCACTGATGTATATCCAGTTTGATGTACATCTTCTTTGCAAGAATCTATTGATACCCTTTGTGAAAATTTGAGCTCAAGTGCCAATTCCCAGCATTTTTATATAATGAACATATTGTTTTCTTTTTTTATCAATGATTTTGGTGAATTGATGCCTAACATCCATTTTGCGGTACAATATTTTACACCATGTTGACATGAAAAATTGTTTCGATATCGTTCAGGGCTCCACAATAACTTTTTCAAAGTGGGACAGGACTGAAATATTTAGGGTCATTATGCATATGGTCCTCTGTTCAAATTTTGAAATTATGGGAGTGTCAGGAGTTAAAATCTGGAAGCCCATGTGTCTCTGATGCCTGTTCATGTCGAGTGCTGGGTAAACTTATAGTTTCCTGAACTTTTCCACACATGAACAGGGTGGGGGAGTTGGTGTTGGCTTCAACTTGGGTCACACTTTCTCACCCCTCTATGCACTTTGCCCTCAAACAGAAGCTGTTGTGTCTGTAAAGCCCCCTAATCTCCCCCTCTCCTACAACAATGTCCTTTGATTT
Source organism: Heliocidaris erythrogramma (assembly GCA_025617745.1). Taxonomy (NCBI): domain Eukaryota; kingdom Metazoa; phylum Echinodermata; class Echinoidea; order Camarodonta; family Echinometridae; genus Heliocidaris; species Heliocidaris erythrogramma. The sequence goes on along the minus strand of CM046870.1, from coordinate 1,848,317 downwards.
TCTCAGGTGAAGAACACTTACACAGCTAGCCTTCCTTCCAGAAATACAGTCAAATTGATCTTCAAAGATACCCTTAGTTTTAAGCTCCATCCTGCATCTAAGTGGAAGTGAGGCAAACTCTTTAAAATGTTATTAGTATACTGGTATTCCATCCCTTTTGACAGCTAAACACGAGTCAAAGGATTTTATGATTGTTGTGAGAGGAATGGGAACATTTATTTTGTTGTTGGTGTTATGCCCTGCTGCTGCATTTTGAATTTAGTGAAATTTCTTTTGGAGCCTTGTTTAAAGGGAAATCCAACCTTAATGGCAAGTGGCTTTGAAAGAAGGAGGAAAAATCAGAGAAGCTGATTGGTGAAAGTTTGAACAAAATCGGACAAGCAATAAGAAAGTTATGAATTTTTGAACGTTGTAATCACTATACATATGGGAATTTCAAATTGGCCGAATAGGTAATGTCACTGTGATGTAGTTGCGGACAACTCCCCGTTCGCTCCAACACACAAAATGACTAAAATGTTACTTTTTTCAAAATGTATTACTCAGTAGGATCTTTTTCTTTCATGAGGACCTATAAAAATATGCTATCTCCAATATATTTTGAGTACTGCCCTGAGGGTAAAGGCGCTTCGGAGAAAACCGCTAAATTTATGATATTTTGTGTACGACAAACGAGAGAATTGTCCACAAGTATGTCACAATCGACTTACCAAATGGCCAATTTGAGATTCGCATAGATGTAGTGATCTCATTTTTCAAACATCCATAAGTTTCTTATTCCTTTTCAAACTTTCAAACTTTCACCATCCTGTTTTCCTTATCTTTTTGCTTTCACACCAATCATCTTATTACCAAGGTTGGATTGCCCTTTAACTTTTTATAAGTGTCATTCATATAACATATTTGCCAACTGTAGAATGCTAGTTGTTCCTAGGACAGAAAGTTTGAAGTTGTAAAGAGGGGAAGTCTGTACTCCCACTCCCCGAATCAGCAAAGTTGATGAGAGAGAGAGAGAGAGAGAGAGAGAGTGGAGAAGAAATATTCTATTGGAATAGGATGAAGGCTAGGTAAAAATGACAACAAAAGGTGATATTTGGGATTCAATTCTCGGACAATTTGCGTGAACATGCCCAGACACTTACATGTAGCATGGAAGTGTGAGGGATTTGTAGTGAACTACTCCCTATCTTACATATCTATCATTAGTTTATTTCTCAAATAATATCAGCAAGCATGATTTTCTTGTCAATGGCTGTAATAAATACATTTTGATATTGTTGACTTTTGAAAATAATACATGCTTTATAGATAGAACTCAGAGGGTAGTAGGTCAGCAAGGGGCACTTCTTATACTTGGTCTTCTTCAGTTAAATTGAAGACTATGTGAACAGACTAATGGGGTGTTGCAAGAAAGTTGCAATCAATTGCAAATTGTAAAGCAAATTAGAACAACCATTCTGAATGGTTCAGGGTCTGCCCATTCAAGAAGATGCGCTTGCAACAATGATTTTGATTGGTCAGTACCGATCAGTTGCAACTTGCAATCAATCGCAACTTTCTTGCAACACCCCATTAGATTTAAGGGTAGGGGCTTATCATTGCAAATAGGATATTCTGGCATCTTTCATATTCATGAGTTGGTGGGTCTGGGCAAATTGGTCCTCAGAAAATTGGCAACATTTGAAATTGTGGTTCTAGAATTAGACAGTCCATTGTAGATTCTCTTTTTAGTTTTAAAATAGATGAAGTCTTGCTATTATCCCTTTCGAGACAACTGACCACATTTTGTGGTTTGGCTCAACAACTTTTGATTCAGAGCTCTAAAAAATATACCAGATGCATGAGTGGAAAGAGCAACAATTTCTGCATATACTATGTCCATTTTTGTAGCAAGACCATATTGCGTTTGATGCCAGAAATTTTAAAAACGAGAATAAGCTTTAAAATCCTTAAATTGGCAACACATTGAGAGGTTCAAAATCAATGTTTTTATCAAAATTGGTAATTTTTTCAACTTGTTGACAAAATTTGTAGCCCTGTATATTGTTTTCAAAGATATTACACAGGTCTATTAGAACCATGTAGCACTAAGAGAAAAATATTAGTGCTGCCAATTTGAAGAACGAAATGTGATCAGTTTAGCCCTTAAATAATTCCTTTCCTGAAAGGGTTATTAGAGTTATTAATATTTGAATGGAGAGAGAATATAAAGTAAAGTCCACATGTACATGTAACCAGAAGGTAAAGAGAAGGTTGAGTTCTGGGAAAGGTGAAAAATGATTTGTGAGCTTTCTCATTCCTTCTTCGTCAGTTTGGAAGAACATCATAGTAGAAATGTAAACTGAAAAGGATCACTCTTAAAATCTTATTCTAAATATTATGAGAAATAGCTCGGGCCGTACATTCATGCCACACGTTTGTGCAGTCCCATATACCTATTTAGGTGTGCAGTTCAAGTGCTTTACGGCGAGATTGGGTCAATTTGTCATCATTTTGATGATTTCAAAACCTCACACAATTCTGCAGACATGATCAACCTTTCCCAATTGCTTTGAGACAGTTTCTTTCGCAGTGAAATCGCTTGACTAGAACTCAACGTTATATTTAAGATAGTGTATTTGATTTTGTAGATTTTCCTTCTCTGCATTAAATATGACCTTGCTCATCATTTATATCATGACATTTTACTTTGCAGAAGTTTGGGGAAAAGAAGGGGGCGGGGGTGGGGGGAGGCCAAACGATGTCAGTTGTTGAACTTGTTATGAACATGTATGTTTAGTCTATAAGTTTTGTCTTTGTTTCGCCTCATTTCCTAATTATCAATGAAATTTCAAGATCTGATAAATTGCATTTTGGGGTTTGGCCCATACTGCTTCTGGGCTTTAGAATCCATCAAGATCATTGCAGGATATCTTCTTCATTGTGACCATAGCATGCACACTGAGTAGTCATCTTTCTTCTGCTATGTGTATACATCCATCAAGTCGCTTTGTTTGAAAACCATCCATTACCATAGACAATAAATAAACTCTCAGGCTTACAGACAGACTAAGACAGAGTCCTGATTGATCATTTTCATGCAGCAATCCATCCCTCCTTGTAGTGGACGAACTCCTCTTTAGGAAACCCCTGTGCATGAAATGGACAAGTCCCTGGGACTTTCTTTGAAGTGAGTTGCTCATTCAACCAATAACAGCGCAGGGTTCATTTTGTGTGTGGGTGCGTTGGTTCAAACTATTCAAAGCATACACACTAGTTCACCTGTGTGTTATCTATCAATGCATACTCTGTGTATATCCGTGCTATCTTGAGCAACCCTGGTTTATCATTACAATAATCCCACTCTCATCTATTCTCCTCCAATTTCTACACTCTGTTTTATGATTCTTCTTCTCATAAATCTATCCTTATGTTTTGGATGCAGCCTGTGCCATCTCTCTTCAATACATCACTCTGTGCAAAGAAGGAAGGAGGTCCATACACTCAGGTATTACTACTGTCATGGTACTTTTAACAACAGCACCATGGATCCAATATTTTGACCCTGACATTGCTGGAGGACAAAGTTTGGAGGTAGTATTTTCCATATTTTCAGTGCATAATTACAACCACGCAGTGTAAACTGTACCTGAATTTCCTAGGTCACTTTGCGATTTGATAGCAGACTACGTTTCCTTGAGCCAAAGACGTACGCACCTGGAAATGATAGGAGGGTGAATTTTGAATCTGTTATCATTTTCTCACTCATTCGACCAGGGTTAGGACGAGTGCCAGTGTTTGTATACACTGCACAGCAAGGTATCCCTTCCATAATACAGAATCGGTCCTAGAGCTCGAACTGGAACTTGCAAATTGGACTTACTCCTCCACAGAGAGAGACAACTTCTGACATTTTCCATTCTCTATCCTTTGATTTACTCTAGCGTAGGTGTGCACGTGTGCAGATTCGTGCAACAGCTCTGGAATTATCATCATCAACAACCTCTCTCCCTTTCCCTCGCCTCCTCGCTGGCCAGATGCAATTGTGTCTCAGGGTTTTTGAACTTGTAATTCGTTTATCTCCTGAGTGCCTTCCACCTCTTGTGAACTAGCTGATCTTTGGACGTAAATCTCTCATTGGAAGTGCTGAGTTTGATTTTAGCCGTGGATGTGGAATCGACTCCTAATTTCTAGAGGACTGTACAGGACATTGGTATCTGTTTTAGCGAGCCTTTTTGGATGTTAGCAAGTCTTTGGTAAGTCCATTTTACTAAGTCACCACTTCGCTTAATTTGTATGTGTTGTAAAACCAGAAACTCGCGATATTAAACTCGGGAATCTTTTCCGCACAAATTGCAAAAGTCTGACAGTTGCTAGTCAATTATTTTGCCAGTTTAACTTTCACTATTTTTAACCACTAGTGCAATTAAAGAAAGTTTTGTGCTTGTGAAAATTTCTGGTTTTACAGCAGGGTCGATCATTTCTCGCTTTGTGTTTCAGTTGTCTTATGTTTTTAAACATTAGACTGCCATAACATTGTATTTTCCTAGCTTCAAGAAATTTCTTTTCAGTCACTATGCTTTTTTTTTTGTGTGAAAATTGTATGTTGTTAGTGATGAGTTTTGGTAGTAATTGAATACCTAGATTAGACTAAAGGCAAGTATTGTAAACGCTGTTATTTTCGCGCTGAGCGACCCCAAAACATATTCGCGGGTTCTTAAATTTGCGCTGTGCAATTACACGCTCGCATGTATACCCACTCCATTTATTAATTTACACACACGCAGTCCATTCAAATACATACAACATGCGTAACTACACACACGCTTTCAAAAATGAATTGGACACACACATACATAGTAATGTGCTGAAGCGTGCAATTCAACCCACATAGGCAATCAGGCTAATATTTTCGCAAATTCTTGAAGTGGCGCCCGCAGAAAATAGCGCGAAATCCGCAAAATTTAATGTACTGCGAATATTTCTGCATTTACAGTAATTATACCCCCGCCAAACGAAGTTTGAAGGGGGTATATAGGAATCAGTCGACGGTTGGGCGGTCGGTCGGTCCGCTGCAAATCTTGCGGATCGAACTACTTTCTCAGTTTTCGACCAAAGCTCATGAAATTTGGTACACACATTGGTCTTGGTGGGAAGATGTGCAAGACATATTTGTCGGACGAGTCGGCATCTGCGTTGCCATGGTAACGGCATATCTATGGCAGTAAATCAGGGAAAAATCTTGCGGATCGAACTACTTCCTCAGTTTTCGACCAAAAGTCAAGAAAGGCTGTTGTCACGGGGCGGGGGTATTAATCATCATCTTCAGTGATATTTCTAGTTGTTTTACGAAACTTAGAAGTGTCATCTTTTAAAGATAAAGGCTTAAAACTATAAATGTGGACTGTTCACTGTTGAAGACATTTAAAAAAAAAAGTATAGAGAGACTCCTGCATGTCATACACAGCGCATTAGGATGGAAGTTTTTTTTACGTTAATATCACAGGAGTTTTCTTTTTTTCTTTGAAAAGTATCACTTTTCATAACAATCCTGTACTTTTTATGTGTGCCATACAAAATAATTTGTATGATGTTGGTTTACCTGTAACTAATCATCATTTACTTTATTCAGTACTTCTTTTTTGTTGCTTTCTGAGGTATTTTACAAATCAAAGAACCATTAACAAACTGTTCAACCATTCTTTGTTTGGGGAGGGTGGGGAGGGGGGAGAATTTGGATTAAAGCTTCAGTTAATGGGAAAAGGATAGAATAATCCTCAATTTGTGATTGAAGTAGCTATGTAGCTGTGACTGCTAGGTGAATTCAAGAGTGAAAGACTTTGCATTGTCGTAAGGTGGCCATTGTTAAGCGGAGCATTCATGGGGAAAAAAGCGGCTTTATGGTCGACTGGGTTGAAAGCAAGGCCAGATTATGCTTCTGCATGCACTTGAGTGTGCATCATGATTTAGAAAAACTAGATTGGTATTTGAGTAGACCGTTCGGCATATATCACCCAGCTTCAACTACTCCCTTGAATTATTATAGTTGTACATAATCCAACGTTAAAATAATTAAAATCCCTTTTTGAGGCTCTTTTTTTTTAATTGCCCCCCCCCTCCAGCCTCTTTTAATTCAACACATATAAACTATACTTTTTGATCACAACTTGTCTCTCGATTACAGAGAAGTGGCCAAGGGGGTGGGGTATAGATTTCATATCAGTGACATATCAAATCTATGTGTCGCTCACTCAGCCACTTTGTTATAATTGGGATATACCTGTATAATTATACTAATAATTTACTACTAATAAATATATACACTGGGTAGCCCATTTCAGTATTAATACTGCTCTTCCTGCAGGCCCTGCAATTATGATTACCCCAGCATTACCAGGTACCCATTTAAACTTGGGTGAAGAGGGACAAATGTGGGTAAAACACCTTGTCCAAGGATGTACATGTAAGTACCTGCCTACCTGGGGAGGATCGAACCACCCGTATGAGAGTCAAGAGCCTTTACCAATATACCAAAATGCTCCCACAAGTTGTGAGCGAAGGATATAGTCAGGTTCACACGATGGATATAGTCAGGTTCACACGATGGGAGCTAAAGTTTAAGTTTTGCTTGTAGTTTGAAAACTTTAAGTTGACTTGAAGTTATCTTGCAGTTTAGGACCAAATGAATGGACTCGTGGTTTCAAAACTGTAAGTTTACTTGTGGTTCTAGAACCACGAAGCTCGCTCGGCTTGTAGTTTGAGCTCGTTGTTTCAGGCTCGTGTGAACCCTCGCTGCGGTTGGGGACTTGTGGTTTTGTTAACTTAAAGTTTCGAAACCACAAGTCCCGTATGAACGTAGCTTTTATGTTCTGTGGCAAGACATTAATCTACCTTTTCTCACTCTCCACCCAGGTGCAAGAAATTCCTGTAACGCTTGAGTACCATGTGGTAGCTTAGCTAAAGTTGGAATAATAAATTTTTTTTACAGTTCTTAGAAACCTTAGTATCATCAGTTGCTGTATAATGTCACTATTAATCAACATCATTGAATTTTTGTGAGATATGAGCGTGAAGTGTCTTGCTGCGAAAACAGCAAGCAGGAGCAGAAGCATGTGAATACATATGACCTTGAAGAGTTCATCTAAAGAAGGTCTATACAGGTGGTGTCTACAGTTGTAGCAGGAGACATAATCTACTCTATTATTTTGTAAACAGTGAAGTTATGCAAACATCAAGTGGTATTTGTAGGGAGATAAGACTGAAGCTAGCCAGCTTCTCAGCTCATGTAGAAAAAATTCCTTATCTGATTTTAGTTAGACATGACTGATGTTTTAAAATATCACAGAAGTCAATGCATTTCAAAAAAATTGAAAAATTATTCATAATATTTTTTTTTATTGGGATGGAAGTTCAAAAAGTATTTCAACCTGCGGTGTGTAGCTAATTCTTGATATCAAGAGATCTTGGGTTTGAAAGCAAGTTGATAAGTTAGTGCCCTTTGGTAGGCCTTTCCATTAATCATCTATATGTATTACCAGTTCTGTTGTATATGACTTTAAGATGTAGGTTTGATGGTTTCTTATGTACAAGCAATATCTTAATATTTTATCAAAATTAAAGAATATCATCATCACTATCATCATCATCATAATCATCATCATCATCATCATCATCATCATCATCATCATAATCATCATCGTCATCATAATCATCATCACTATCATCATCATCACTATCATCATCATCATCATCATCATCATCATCATCACTATCATCATCATCATCATCATCATCATCACTATCATCATCATCATAATCATCATCATAATCATCATCGTCATCATAATCATCATCATCAACATCATCATCATCATCATCATCATCATCATCATCATCATCATCATCATCATCATCATCATTAAAATCAACAAAATCATCAAAGTACCCTCTGACACTTTTCTATCTATTCTGTCTACTTCCTGGATGAATGTCTCATACCGTGCCCTTAGGGGTGTTGCTGGACCATGTGGAATGGAGGAGGTTTCAGACCAATTTCCCAACAAGTAAACAAGCCAGCAAAACAACAAAACAAAAGAGAAAAGAGAAAAGGAAAAAAGAAAAGAAAACACAAATAAGTCTTTTCTTTTTAATTTGTTGACAAGGCCAGAATGGGGGTGCCACCCTCACACCCGCTTTCGCGACACCCCTGCCTGCCCCTTAAGTGTGGGTCTCCTTCCCCTGTCGCTGTACCCCATCTCTGACGTCAGCGGGCTCCTGTTGCGTTATTGATGCCAGCAGGGGCTCCAATAATTAATGATCGCTCATCATGGAAGTGCCAATGATCCATTTCAAATGGAAGGGCCCCTCGGCTTGTGTCACATGTGTAATTCATTCTGTAGCTTGCGTCCCTCTTGGTTTCAGGTTGACCAGATCGATATCGGCACCATCAGGCAGCATTAGAGACCATTGTATTTCCTAGTAGACCTGGAGGATGAGCCCTTTGATTGACAGTGGAGCCTACATTATTTTCATCTAATTTGCAGATATATTTACATTAATTTATTCAATTCATTAGTTCAGTAGGAGATAGCCCTATGGGTAGTAATCGATGCCCTATTGTATTTGGGGTTCTTCAGTGAATGTCAATATAGGCGTGCATCATGAGAACAGCCATTGAGATGTGGTGATGAGAGATGGGGGAATGAAGTAGAGGGGGGCTTGTAGGATATGAACTCTGGGTTCTAATCAGTGCCCTCCATCACTTCTTGGCCTTGACTTGGAGGTGGAACAATCAGAGGAGAGTGTGGAATGGAAGAGAGGACAGAGTTACAGGTAACAGGAGCCGATGTCATTCATGCAGAGTGTTCTCAACACCAGCTATCCTCCCAGGGATGAAGGGAGAAGAGAGATGAGAAGAGAGACAGAGAGAGAGAGAGAGAGAGAGAGAAGGGGGGGGGGGCGGTGAGGCTAGAAGAGGGTAGAAGGGTTAGAATAGAAGTGAGTGGAGATGGAGAGAAGCCGATGTCATTCATTCAGGGTGTTCTCAACACCAGCTATCCTCCCAGGGATGGGAGTAGATGGAGAAGGACAGAGTGAGGGGAGGGATGGATGGATTAAGGGTGGAAGAGAGGGAGGGAAGAAGAAAGGGAAGAAGAGACTGGTTGGAGGGATTGAAGAATGAAATGTATAGACTTTTTAGACTCACAAAATTTTGCTTAGTCCAGTACTATCGGTGGGGCTAAACAAGCCCCACCAATAGTACGGGACTAAGCTTTTTAATAGCCCACTTTCTTTTCACATTGCATTTTACCAAAGTGGGCTAACTCCATTGATAGTACAGGATTTTTTAGCCCTGGAAAAAAGCAGGGTTAGCACTCTGGCTAGGGAGATAATACGGGACAAAACCTGCAATGAGAACAGCAAGAACAATAGTTTGAGGTTAAAGAAATAAAGCGTTAAAAACCTAGTAGAGTTGGAGATTTATTCACTGAGATTGAATAATTAAGGATGTACAAAGATTGAGAGGGAGGGGGAAGAGAGAGAGAGAGAGAGAGAGAGAGAGAGAGAGGGTGGAGGGAGCAAGGGAGGGGGAGGAGGAGGTGAGTTTATAGGATGGAGGAAATTGAGGGTGAAAGAAGAAGGGAAGAAGAGAGACAGAATGAAATGACACATGAGTGAGGGAAGTGATCATGGATAAGGGCTTGATGAGAGAAGGAGGTACATGTAGTGGATGTTAACCCCTTCCATGCCACCTGATTATTGAGCAGTTGTCAAAAGTGAACTTTCAAAAGTCAGATACTAATTTTCAATTAGGTTTTTCTTGAGCAAACTGGGCAAATATATATTCCATAGGAATAAATATTATATTCTGAATGAGGAAAGATTTTCAAGCCGTTGTGAGCCTAAACAAAACGTTGAACACTCCAACATTTGGGCGGGATCTGCCCCCACAGCATGGTAGGGGTTACCGATAGGGGGAGATGAAGATGCAAGTAGATAGGTGAAGATGGAACCTCCTGTTGTTGGGGGGGGGGGGGGGGAGATGGAGGGTGAGGGTAGGGGAAGGGGGTACGTTCTTATTGATTGACACCGTACTTCCTCTCCCTAGCATGGCATCAATTCCACAAGGGTTTGGGAGAGGTATTCTTCCAACGCCTGGAATCCTAGGCTCTCTGAGAATCAAATACGTTGGTATTTCTTGGCCAAGCATTTGTCCACATGGAGGTAATTACCCTCGAACAGGCACTGCCATGATGCTGGCCCCACCAGAGCCCAAACCTTTCCATGCATTCTATATGCAGGTTGCATAAGTCCTATTAGAATCATCCAATTTATGCCACTTTACATTCAAACCACAGTTATAGTATTAGTAAGCCATACCCTAATCAGAATATAAAATTATGAATTTACGTTTTTCAGAAAACAAGATTATAGGCAATTTTATTTTGGGTCAACCCCCCCCCCCCAAAAAAAAAAAAAGGGGGGGAGTCTCTTTTTGTGTAGACCTACAGCTACAAGTACAACATTATTCCCAAGGTATTCATGCAAAATACCAGTCAAAATATTGAAAAAAGGTCTTATTTCAGACATTTTATTCACAAGCCTGTTGTCTTTCACGTAAAAACTCCCGAACTGTGTGTAAAATTAATGAGTGTGCAGACATGGGCACCATTGTCTTTTCAATGTTGAAATGATACGGCTGCCGTTTCTTGTGAAAACGGCATTGTTCTTGCTCTAATTTTGATGAAATTTTTGCAAACTTACTCTTTAGAATATCAGGAATAATCAAATTAAGCTTTAGAGGAATATTAAAGAAATTCTTTTTCATTTTCAAGTCAAAATCTTAGGTGCGCAGACATAGGGCTCCCAATCATATAGCTCCTGTATGTTGGCTGACTTATTCCATGGATTGGTCTACTCTGAATGCTTATGCTTGGACCAATGGATATCGAAAAGTTCTGAAGGTCGTAATTAGCCCCTCAAACTTTTGAAAAAAACACCCTAAATCAGTTCTCGACACTAACAGGCTTTCGGGACACTTAGGCAATTGGGCTGGGCTCCCAAAATCTAAGTCCGGACCCCCAAATTTTGAAAGTATTCACATAGAACTTGTGTCATACAGACCATAAAATATTCAATTTGGACTCCCAAGGAAAAATGTTATTGTGGATCCCTGCCTATATGATAACAGTGTACCTTTAAAGGGAAGGTTGAGTTCTGGGAAAGGTAAAAAATAATCTGTGAGCTTTCTCATTCTTTTTATGTTTGGAAGATTATCTTAGTAGAAATGTCCCCTGAAAAGGATTGCTCTTCAAATGCCCTCACATTCAAAATATGACAAGAAACAGCTGAAATGTTTGGGCCGAACATTGTGTGTATTCCCATATACACATTTCTGTGTGCAGTGCATGTGACCCTCAGCAGGATTGAGTCGATTTCTTATCATTTTGGTAATTCCGAAACCTTACAGCATACACCAATTCTTATGTGCTAAGCAACCTTTCCCAATAGACCGCTTCGGTAATGTATGCAAATTTTATACATACCTTTCAAAGAACCTGAAAGCTTGCCGGACATAGCAACAATAATGTATCCAAACTGGATTCCAAGCATTGAGGCTCATTTATAAAAAGCAGGTTCATGGAATAGCTCGTCACTAGGTGCTCAGCGAATATATGTGCATAAATTTGTATACATTACAGAAGCGGTCTATTGATTGGAGACGCTTCGTTCACAATTTGATCTCATAACCAGAACTCAACTTTATCTGTAAATAAAACTTCTTTTCAAGTTTTATGGAAGTGCATGAAATCTTTGTCCAAATGTAAAGGCTGACGCCAAGGGTACGGTGCACACAGTTACATGTAGCCCTCAAAGTTGATCTCCAGACTCTTCAATTTTTAAAATTTGAACATGTTACCCCATACACAAAGACCCTAGAAAAATTAATCAGGCCCCCTTGTATAAAACTTTAATATAAACCATTAATGGTAACTCTGCTATCAATGGTAACTACCATGGTAACATCACTCAACAGCCAATCAAAATCAAGGTTTCCATGGGAGTTACCATTGATGGCAAAGTTACATTTAATGGTAAGTTTTATGCAACAGGGGCCCTGATCCCCTGCAATAGAAGTTTTGAGCCCTCTATAAGTGGCCCTCACAAATAAATTTCTGATTTTTACTGTATTACCCCAGTCACACTGACCAGACTAATAACAGGGCCCTGTTTCATCAAACTTTTTATCAATGACAAGTTGCAAAACTGTTATAAGCTACTAAAATCCTTGCATCTGATTGACTGAGAGCAAATTTGTTATAGAAATGTGGCAGTTGTTCCTGATAACAAATTTTTGTATGACACAGGGGCCCTGACCAACAGTTTATAGGATTAAACTTGTAGGTCCTCCTTGTTGCTTTCCTACAGTCATTGCTCTCCAAGCAGTCCGGTAAAAATAAGTCATTTATTAGAACAAAATCAATAGGCAAAATAGTTGCGTTACCCAGAATGGCCAAGATTTTGTCATTTATCGGTCGGTTTTTAGTTGGGTTTGGGGGGGGGGGCGTGACTGAAGTATTACCATGGACCTAACCTAGTTTGCGGGCACAATTCCTTTAGTTGGTTGAAACCCGCAAGAGTGTCTGAACCGAAGACTACCATAGTCCCTGTACTATAGCTGCTCCTATATTGACCTGACCAGTAGGAACCTGGGTTAGGCTTCTCTCAATACACAATGATTTTCTAATAAAGTGTCAAATGAGGGTCTGTTCATGCAGACTAAACCTAACCATATCCAGGAGATCCTTGTTGTTAAAGAGAAGTTCGGGTTCTGGGAAAGGTGAAAATTACTTTTTAGGCTTTTGTATTTGTTTTATATCACTTTGGAAAAACATCATAGTAGAAATGTCCCCTGAAAAGTCTCAAAAGCCCCCATATGCGAAATATGACGAGAAATAGCTGAGGTGTTCAGTCCGAACATTCATGCCACATGTGCGTGTAGTCCCATATACCCATTTCTGTGTGCAGTGCATGTACTTTTCAGCAAGATTGAGTCAATTTCTTATCATTTCGATGATTCCAAAACCTCACAGTATACACCAATCCTAATGTAGACATGGTCAACCTTTCCCAATTGCTTTGAGACAGTTTCTTTCACAATGTAATCACATGACCAGAACTTTATCTTTAAGGCAGATCCGGTCTTTATCTTTAATCCAAGATCATGGTGGAGGATAATTAGCCCAGTGCTCCTGATCTGCCCCTTGAAGCAGCTGTCGGCTTGATATTGAGCAAGGTTATAAATCTGATTCCACCCTTCACCATCTGACATTGCCATTGCCGCCTTTACACTTGGTGCTAACTTGAAAGCCATCTGTTTCTACGCCCCCCTGTTCGCATTCGAATCTTGAGCTTCACCGCACCACAATGCAGATGGGCGGCTGTTGGCAAACGTATTGACTAGGGGATACTATGAAGCATCCCCCTCTCAAAAAGAAATACATTAAAAATACATTAAAAAAAAACATGAAAATTACAGTGATTGGTTTAGCTCTGGAAATGTCCACAAAGGCATTGGTAGAAAATAAAAATGCAACAACTTCCCCTAAAGAGTCGTTACTGCAAGATAATCTCACATATGCTCTACAAGGTCTACATCCAAAGAGAGCTTCCTTGAACAGAAAAGTATTTTCTTCCACTGCCATCAAGCCGAGAATACATGTTTAATAGTGCTCTTTATTTCGCAGGAGGGAATGCGTAGGAAGGGGTGGCGAGGGCCGTTTTATAAAAAAGAAAAGAAAAGAAAGTAAGTCATGGTAGTGTAAATAGTGGTCCTATAACTTTCACATCCTTTCATATTAGTTATTATAACTATTGACAATGACATCAATGGGTTTAGAGCAGATTCTTGTTTCATAGGGGGCAGGGGGTATATGTTTGAGAGTTTCTAGCAGTGTTGGGTCCAAGACCAGAGGGTTCGAGATCAAGATCAAGATCAAGATCAGACAGTCCGAGATTAGAACATCTGAAATCAAGATCAGATATGTCCGAGATCAAGATCTAGATCGAGGTTACTGATGCCGATCTCGAGACTGGTCTCAAGATCAAGATTAATCTCGAGGTACCCAACACTGAGTCGCGTTTTTGCCGATTGGTGAATGATTTTTTAAAAAATTTCGTTTGATAATTTACGTAAGAACAATGTTGATCTCGAGCGATCTCGAGCGAAAATTCTGAGAACAGAAGCTCCCAGATCAAGACCAACCTTGAGATCAAGAACAAGATCGAGGTTACTGATGCCGATCCTGAAGTACCCAACACTGGGTTCTAGTGCAATTATCAGTCTCATCCATTGGTCATTAGTAAAAGTTGTGTACATGTTCACTCACTGTACTGACAGAAATATGTTATTCCAGAAAGCTCATCACTCTGGGCTGTATTAATATTCTTCTTTTTTCCATATTTTTTTTAAATTCAGAATTTAAAATGCCTTTCCCATGTGGCCCCATACAAGCTGCTGAAGATAATACTAGCTGCTGAAGATAATACTAGCTCTGTATTATTCATTACATCATCCACACTGCAGTGCATTCCTGAATGCTTGAAGTGCCTTTCCTGCATGACCGTGGTTTCTAATGAATCTTAGTGTGAATATCTGAAAAGAATGCCAAATCACGGTCATCGGTCATCGGTCATCGCTGTCTGCATAGAATAGCATCTCAATCTGAACAGGAAGATGTGAGCTTCGCATCTCCTAGATCTGAAGCACAGAGTCTGAAGCAGCCCACTTTCAGTGACATCAAGTTGAACTCCCTGGAGTCCTCAAAAGCCATTAAAATCGGCAGAAAGCTCATGCAGAAAAAGAAAAGATACCCAAGGAATTGATGCGATAGATAGATAGATGGTTCGATAGATAGATAGAGAGAGAGAGAGAGGGGGTGGGGGGGGGGGGGGGGGGGGGGGTTAGCAAGAGACTTTCCCAAATCAAACTTTTGATGAAATTAGTGCGGACATGATGAGATTTGCAGGCATGGCAATTATCCCCGTTTAAAGGGGGCGTACAGCGGCTGGGATTGGTTTTCAAATCAAAATTTCCCAGATCTTTATCAGGCAGAAGAATTTTTACCTTTGGTTGGTTTCAAGTACCGTGAAAGAAATGCAGATCCGTATTATGAAAAATACAGAAATGGTTTTAATTTTTTCCGTCCAGTTCTGATCCCCTTGTTTGCTGAAAAGCAATGATGAATTGCTAAAGACGCTGTGTTGGCATAGTTTGCAGACACTGCACTAGGTGAAATTACCATTAATATGCGTACAAATCTTGTACGCAGCGAAACTTGTGTCCCACACTTCGAACTTGAAAAGTGTCAGTCATAGTTCGGATGCAGAATTTATGATGATGACTTTTTCTTTAGGGGTAGTTCTGCCAAAGTTGGTGGAGGGTGCACACATTACGTAAAACCTGTTGTAAAAGTGAAGTCCATTAACAATAATTGATAACATCCGTAAGTATCCGGTCAGTACCCAAATGGTGTCACATTCCACATGAGAGAAGCCATGATTGGTATTTCAGAACACAATGACATCTTAAGTTTTTGTTTTTATTATAACATACTGTGACTCTATTCCTGTGGAAATAATCATTAGAGACTGATTTGGACTAACTTGGGGAAAACCCTTTTATTCTGTCAATAAAAGCAGAATATTATTGGGCTTTGTGATACTATAATGAGTTAATTGTAGATGAATTGACTTTTTTTGACCTGCAATAGATGGACCATATGTATTACTGACTTCTGTAGGCCTTAAGGAATAAATTTAAAGTGAATTAATTTCATGTTTACAGCATATGTTCACTAAAGTGGGTAAAGTTATGGCCGAATGTGAACATACTCTTGTATAAAAGGCATAGCGGAGGCCGATATTGAAATCTTTGTGCTGAAGTGTTGTGCAAGAAATGAATTATAAAAAAAAATTGTTTTGAATGTTGAACCAGTCAGCTTTTGTATGAACTAAAACTGAAACATGGGTAGGATTGTAAGAAAGGATTGTAAGAAAGGAAGGTTTTGTATATGGTATCTTGATTGTGGTCTGGACTGGGCATGGTCTGACATTTGCTCAGGGCTGTATTTTGTTAAAGGTATAGGGTTAGGGTTAGGATCCCAATTGAGATTTAGGTTTAGGTTTAGGTTTAGGGTTAGGGTTAGGATCCCAATTGAGATTTAGGTTTAGGTTTAGGGTTAGGTTTAGGGTTAGGGTTAGGATTGCGTTTGAGATTTGGGTTTAGGGTTAGGGTTAGGATCCGAATTGAGATTTAGGTTTGGGTTTAGGGTTAGGATCCCAATTGAGATTTAGGTTTAGGTTTAGGTTTAGGTTTAGGGTTAGGTTTAGGGTTAGGGTTAGGATCACCATTGAGATTTAGGTTTAGGGTTAGTGTTAGGATCACCATTAAGATTTAGGTTTAGGTTTAGGTTTAGGGTTAGGGTTAGGATCACCATTAAGATTTAGGTTTAGGTTTAGGGTTAGGGTTAGGATCACCATTGAGATTGAGGTTTAGGGTTAGTGTTCGGATCCCAATTGAGATTTAGATTTAGGGTTAGGGTCCCAATTGAGATTTAAGTTTAGGCATGTGTTGTACACCTGGACCGGATACGCGCTTTTAGTCCGGACCGGGTCAATTTAAAGTATGAATGGAGTTTGCACTTGACCTTTGTAGACCTTGTGACTAGCTAACACCTGCCCAACTACTGAACTACAGTGATACGTGGAATGGCAAAATGCCAAGAATAATTTACATTTCTTTTCTCAAAATGACTTCTGCATTTATTTCTCCACTATGTATAACTGCATCAAATATCAAATTATAGTGATTGGTGCTTGAAAATACAGCCATGGAAAAAATTATCAGACCAAGAATGGTTACTGATAGTGTTATTTTTGTGGTAAGAAGGAAATAAAATATCATAAAAGCAAGGTATAATTGCTGGAATTTGCTATTCATTCATTGAAATACAAAGACAAATCATTTGTATAGTTTTGTATGCATATTATAGTGCCCTTATTAAAGAAGCTTGGTCTAATAATTTTTTTCCAGGGTTGTAGATCTTGATTTGACTAGGCCTTTGTCATTAAACTGTCATTGCACTGATTAATTTTATTTTTTTTTTTGGGTAGTCTGGACAGTTTATTTCAGGTTCACAGAAGGATGTGCATTGGTATTATGCTGCATAAATAATAATAATAATAATAATAATAATAATAATAATAATAATAATAATAATAATAATAATAATAATAATAATAATAATAATAATAATAATAATAATAATAATAATAATAATAATAATAATAATAATAATAATAATAATAATAATAATAATAATAATAATAATAAATAATGCCTCACAATGAATCTATAGTATAATTCTATTTCCCCTGCTAATTCATGTTCATGCAAGGTTGAGTAATGAGAATCATAATCTTTGTTGTATGGAAGGGGGTGGTTGGCATCCAGAAGTTGGATCTGAAATAATCTGTAAAAAAAACCACACAAACTACCATCGTTATATCCAGCAGTAGTTTTAAAGGCCAAGTCCACCCTAACAAAAAGTTGATTTGAATAAATAAAGAAAAATCCAACAAGCATAACACTGAAAATTTCATCAAAATAGGATGTAAAATAAGAAAGTTATGGTATTTTAAAGTTTCGCTTTATTTCGCAAAACAGTTATTTGTACATGCTGCTCAGTATGCAAATGAGGGAACCAGTGACGTCACCCACTCACTATTTCTTTTGTATTTTATTATGTGAAATATAGAATATTTTAATTTCTGCAGATTTCACAATTAGGAAGCTCTCATTGAATTGTGTATAGGTTGCAACATGGCAATTACACATGTTCAGTGAGGAATCAAACCTTGTTTCACATTATAACAAGGAAAAATTAAAATATTTCGTTAAAGAGTTATTACAGCATCTCCAGGCATGTAGAAAATGACAAAAGAGCTGTATTTGAAAGCGAGAGGAAGTAACAGCTTATTCTAATTTGTGAGGATTCTCTTTCTTTTCATGATTGAAAGGAAAGTGTAAACAAGCTTTACAATTTAGGATGAAGACAGTAGCTTGTGTAAAGCCCATTTATAGTTTGGTTTACCCCCCCCCCCCCCCCCCCCCCCGCCTCCCAATATCAGAATATTTTTTGCCAGCTTCCAGTCGATGATAGGAAGTTACTGTAACAAATCTAGCCTGCTGTCAGGAGTTCTGTAATTTAACTTGGAAGTATTTTTCAGCAAGAATTCTCATTTCCATAACTGTCTTCATAAGTTTTGTCGGATTCAAGTGAGAAACATTCAAACATCCACCAATAAAATATAGAAAAAGTGAGGGAAATTGTTTGATAGTTGCCTTAAATTCTACACCATGGATAGAATAAGAACTCCGCTTTTACCATTCATACATCTGTTTGAGTGAGATGCTTTCTCACGCACGCATGCAAAGGAAAGGGGGTTCATTATTCTTCCCATGCCCAGGGCAGAATTCATTCTTCATGAAATATCTTTCAATAAATGGCATTTGGCGTGGAAAGGAATACTAAATTCTTTTTAATGAAGCATGCGAATGCACAATGGTGAGGAAATTGAGCTGAATTAAGCAGAGTTACACAGTGGAAATATGAAGTTAATGGTATGATATTGTGCCTTTTGTACTTGTATTTCTTATCAGATTCTTTGTTGAATAGCCATTGGAAAAATGGTTTTCAGGCTGTGATTTCTGCTTCTGACTGTGTGCCCATACTAGATTCACTTTACAGACCCTTGTCAGTTGTAATGGTTAGCAGAGGGTCTGAACAAGGAGACTATTACCGCAGTCATAGGCCCTGTATTGTAGCTTCTCCTTCATTGACATGGTGAGCAGAAACATGGGTTAGGCTTCACTCAAGAAACAATATATTCTAATAAAGTGTCAAATTAGGGTCTGTGGTTGCAGACTACCTCATCCCCATTCACGTGCTATAAGTATATGCAATTCTTAACGTTCAGACCATCTGTTAAACGTTACAACTTACATGTACAATTGATTTTTACCTGCATTTATGCTATTTGTATTTAGAGTGTTGTGTATTTCTACACGTTTGAAATTATTATTTTTCCTGAAAGTCAGGCTATGGAATGGCTTTGTGAAATTTGTGAGCCTGAGGGAGAGAATGAAACAATCCCTCTTTCCAGTCTGTTGCCTATGATGACCTCCACTGGAGGCAATCTGCTACCAACTTTTGACCCCAAGATCAAATCAAGTCAATCTCAAAGAGACTTAAAGGAAAAGTTCAAGAGCCTCCTGCATAGAAATGTTGGGACCAAAGGCAAGACCCTGTTAGGTTGGAAGTCAAGTTGGTGTTTGAGTTGTAGAGGTGTTGTGGCCTAGTGGATACCGGGTTCGAATCCCTGCAGCAGCACTAATGTCCTTTGGCATGTATATACATTTGCCACACTCCACCCAGGTGTAGTATTCCTTGAATGCACTGAGCAGAACTAAAGCCAGGGTGATAATATCCACAGTCCTTTTGAAGCACATAGGGATGTTAAGTTATAATAGTCAGGTTCACACAGAGGGAGCTAAACTTGAAGTTTCGCTTGTAGTTTCAAATCTTGACCGCATGAACGGACTCGTAGTTTCCAGTTTACTTGTAGTTCCAGAACCACAAGCAAGCTTGTAGTTAATGGGGGGGGGGGGGGGGGGGGGGGGGTTCCTTCCTCATAATTACGGACCGTGTGGACAGAATAAACTTTAAGTTTAGCAAACTCGTTGTTGACGATGATTGCTCGACTTGTAATCTCAGAACAACGAGCATCATTGTTTCGACCTGTTTGAACCCTTGTAGTTATTAGTGAGTCGTTGTTCGTTAACTTAAAGTTTCGCCAACTTGTAATTTCGCCAACTTGAAGTTTCGGAAACACAAGTCCTGTATGAACTTAGCTAATGTGATATGGGCTATACAAGAACGGAAAATTATTTGTGGAGATTTATTTGATCACATCTTTCTATTGCAAGGGGACTTGGATTGATATTCCTGCCCAAGTTCAAGCTGTCTCTATTGCAATTATGAAGGCCCTATATCAATAATGCTATTAGTAGTTCAGGGCCCTGTTGCATAAATCTTGTTATCAAGAACATGTTGCAATAATTGTTAAAAGCTACTGAAATCCTCGCGTCTGATTGGCTGAGAGCAAATTCGTCATAGAAATGTGGCAGTTGTTGCTGATAACGATTTTTATGAAACAGGGCACTGAATGTGCAAAAGTTGAGCAAATGAGGGAATAGTCTCTGTTCTATTGATTGGGATTGCCAAGGTCGTGGGTTCAAACCCCGGCATGGCACTTATGCTGTTGAGCAAGGCATTTTGTCTACTTTGCCCCTCTCCACCCATATGTTAAATGGGTACCCGGTAGGATATGAACATCATTGTGGTTGGATTAGCATGTGCACGCTTGGAAACAGGTGACTGGCTGGGCAGAATCGCAACTGAATCCAGTGACTGCCTGACCGGGGTAATAATGCTGTAAGTGCTTTGGTCGGCTACAATTGGTAAGAAGCTATATAAGAAACAGCTATTATTATTATGGTACACGACTAGGATGTAGGACTCGAGCCTAGGGTGCCGGCCAATCCTAAATAGTTGAATAATGAATGTATTCAAATTGTATTGTATCTATTTTTTTATCTTGAGTTACGTATGAGCCCTGCAGTAATGAGCTTTTTTACAATTCTTTTCTACTAGACCTCTGTTGCCTAGTTGATAGGATTTGTGTTTTCGTCTGATTCATGTCTAGCTTGGCTTGAAACCTTTTGTCATGCAAGTTTGAGACGGGTTCTTTTTCTGTTTCCGAGGTACATACTTACCCCCCTTCGTATAAGTGGAAAAACACCCACAGGTATGTTGTAGTATTAAGGTACCCATATTTTTGTCTGAGATAAGACAGGTTAGCCAACTCATTGATAACAGCTACTTTCATACGGGACTTTGGTTTCAAAACTTTCAGTTAACGAAACAACGGCTCACTAACAATGACGAGGGTTCACACGGGCTCGAAACAACAACGCTTGTTGTTCTGAGATTGCATGTCGAGCGATCGTAGTTTTACAAGAAAAGAGAGGTCATCATGATACGAGTTTGCTAAAGTTAAAGTTTATTCTGTCCACACGGCCCCCCCCCCCCAGCTGCTTGCTTGTGGTTCTAGAACTACAAGTAAACTTAAAGTTTCGAAACTATGAGTCCGTTCATGCGGTCTGAAACTACAAGATAACTTCCAAGTTTTTATACTACAAGCGAAACTTTAAGTTTATCTCCCTCCACGTGAACCTGACTATTATCCTGGGGAAAAAATGGTCATAAATTTGATGACATTACTAGGCATGTATCCCTTGCTAGTTCCTCATGTAGAAAATAGAAGTACATTGCCCTTTAAATAGGAGTTCTTGAGGAAAAGGTTTGAGCCGCAAATCATGGAGTACCGCACACCTGTTGAGATTAATGTCTGTAAAATGTTTCTGGTTCTTGGTGCTCTAGGGAACGATGTTGGCAATGAACTTGTATCATGTGCGCTCAGGAATGGAGGCAGCTGTGATAATTATTAAAGTTAATGTAGAATTAAAGGTAATGTAGAATTAAAGGTAATGTCGAATTAAAGTTAATGTAGAATTAAAGGTAATGTAGAATTAAAGATGATGTGGAGGTGTCATGGTCCAGTGGTTTGGGCACTGGAAATGCAAAGGTCATGGGTCCGATCCTCGGCATGACTCTGATCTACTTTTGCCACCCCATACCAAGGAAAGAAATGGGGATCTGAGAGGATGAGGAAAGCCTTTTAGCAGTATGGTGGTTTTCAGAAGTTTTGAATTTCATTTGATTGTGTTTTAATAGCTCTGTGTGGAAGCTTTTGCCATTACTAATGAGTTGAGTTTGCTATTAAAATAGAACATATTTTTTAGCAGATTGAATATTTTATAGTATTACTTACTTATTCGGTCTGACTGGCTAGTGAATTTGGACTAACTTTACGTTGTTTTAATTCTGTGCATTATTAAATGGCAGCTTTGCTGTTTATTTAAGATATTTTATCTGCTAAAGAGCCAGAACTTTTTGTTAAAGAGAAGGTTGAGTTCTGGGAAAGGTGGAAAATAATTTGTGAGTTTTCTCATTCTTTTTATGTCAGTTTGGAAGAACATCATAGTAGAAATGTCCCCTGAAAAGGATTGCTCTTCAGATGCCCTCATATATGAAATATGACAAGAAATGGCTCAAATGTTTGGGCCAAACATTTGTGTGTATTCCCATATACACATTTCTGGGTATAGTGCATGTGACTCTCAGCAGGATTGATTCAGTTTCGGTCCGGAAGTGATGGCATAAACCCACATTGATACTTTGAATTCTCTCTAGTGAATCATTTTGGTGATTCCAAAACCTTACAGCATACACCATTTCTGATGTGTGATATAATCAACCTTTCCCATTTGCTAAATGAGAACTCAACTCTATCTTTCAAATATATATGAGTTAATGCCCTTCTGGCTCTCAGCTTGCTACATAATATTCCTTTCACCTACCTTACTCGACAGTTTACCTCTGACAGCTCTCTTCACCTAATTTCTTTATTGACGAGGAGGTCATGGTACAATTACAGCGATGCTCATCCATCCAGCGAGTGTGCAGATTCCTCCTGCGTTCCTTGGAGTCACATGCACATGGATATAAGAATGTTCTAGTGCCGGGCATTCGGTATGCGCGGTAAAGAAGATGGCATGCAGTTTGCTTCTGGGTAACGCAAGGTGTCACATCCAGGTTGCGGGGATGCGTGCTCAATTTGACGTCGTGGAATCTGCGGCATCGAGTCTTGCGGTTCGTGGCAACGCAAAACTATTCCAACCCTGCCCCCCTCGTGCTCCTCTTGGCCAGAATTCGGAAGGATCGAGTTGAAGCCTGGGCTCGGAATTCGCTTCTCAACCTCGGCATTCTTGGCTGTAATGACTTATTAAATGCATTCATCCATTACAGCGACAAAGATTAAATATAGATTTCAGAGAGAGGCATTTGTGGAAGAAATTTGATACTCGTACCATGCCGTTTTCCTCTCTCGTCTATTCCCCTTGCCCCATGCAAAGGGAATGTTCCTTTGTGCAATGTTGAGTGCTGCGCAGTAATAGTTATCTGGGTAAACTTTACATGTATACCGTTTCAATTTCGTCAGAAAGTTTACACATTACAGAAAAGTAATGAGTTATATTTTTTACTGATTTTGTTAGAGAGCTGATCAAAATTACCATCTAGACACTAACTGGTAATCTTCAACAACATTTTTCCAAATGCACGCCATATTTTTAATGTAATTATTAATTTCCCTTTCTTAGTGATGTGCATTGAAAAAAGGTTTCAATGTGCTTTATTGTAAGCATTTCTCAGCAAAATTTGATAATGAAAGAAAACTAAAAAAAACTGATAGTACAGTGGTGTATCAGTTGTAGAAGTAAATTGAATCATGCAGAAACATAAGGCAGTATATTTTCCTTTAGGCGTGCAATCACTGGGCCTGTGAGAGGCAGGGATGTATTGATTGTTAGTATCAATATTTTTGAGGGTTGACTCCCGCATTCCAGGACTGCGTCTAAATATAGAAGCAGCCCCCCATTCATTATTTTCAGATGTCTGAATCGCATTCCTACACATTTTTGAGCTGTCACATCCAAGGAGATTCTGTGTCACCACCAGCAGTTTGGGAGAAGCTGGTATTCCATGTACTGTAACTAAACTGGTCGAGGTCTGAGCCCACTGATGCGTAACACATGTTGACATGCAACATGCTTATAGAGCATAGCAACCGAATGTTTCTTCCACTGCGCGGCCAGGCGGTTGGAATGCGTTAAGAGAGGAACATGGGCGCCCTCGCCAGGCATACCTCATGTTCCGTTTCACCGATAATTGTTTCCCTGCTGAAGCGCTGTTATCAGAGTCAGAAAACCCAGATGGTATCTGACGATCTCACAATCTTTTTCTTCTTTCTCCTATGCCCTGTCTGTCTATGCAGTTTTCTTGCATTCATCCTCTCTCTGCCTTTCTCTGTCTCTGTGCACATATTTTCTCTACTCTCCCCTCTTTCTTTCTCTACTCTCCCCTCTTTCTTTCTCTACTCTTCCCTCTTTCTTTCTCTACTCTCCCCTCTATCTTTTCTACTCTCCCCTCTATCTTTCTTTCTCTGTATACTACATAGTTGAACCTCTTTCTCTTGTACCCCCCTCCATCTCTTTTTTTTTTCCTCCCTTGTTTTGTAAGTTTTGGAGGTAATCAGTGATGATGTCGAGGCCTATAAATACACCATCATTGTCTTTGCCTGTAGACTAATATATCTCATGCTCTCTCTCTCTCTCTTCCTCTTTTGCTGTTTCTCTTCCTCTCTCTCCCTCTTTCTCTCTTGCTGTTTCTCTTCCTCTCTCTCCCTCTTTCTCTCTCTCTTCTCCTCTCTCTCACTCTATCTCTCTCTTTTCCTCTCTTTCTCTTCCTCTCTCTCACTCTCACTCTATCTCTCTCTCTTTTCCTCTCTCTTTCTCTCTCGCTCTCACTCTCTATCTCTCTCTTTTCCTCTCTCTTTCTCTTCCTCTCTCACTCTCTCTATCTCTCTTTTCCTCTCTCTCTCTATCTCTTTTCCTCTCTTCCTCTCTTCCTCTCTCTATCTCTGTTTCCCTATCTCTCTTTCCCTATCTCTCTTTCCCTATCTCTCTTTCTCTTCCTCTCTCTCTCACTCTCTGTCTCTCTGTCTTTCCCTCTATCTCTCTCTCTCTCTCTCTCTCTCTCTTACACATCTTCTATTTCTCTTCTATCTTCTATCTTCCATCTTCCCTCTTCCCTCTGATCTCCTTTCCATGAATAGCATCCATGTATCAACCTGTTGGAGACCTCTCCCATGATTTCCTTCACGTGCATTCCAATCTAAGCACATTTACACACAGTATATATCATGTTTCTTCTACAAAATTTCCCTCTTGTGTGAAAGTACTATAAATCATCCATGAACCTCATTCACACAATTTGTGATTTTCTCAGTACAGTGTTAATGGGAGAGGAGTTTGCAAGATACATCATAGAGTTGCCAATAGACCTGTTTACTAATTTTATGCATACTTCTTGAACAAAAGTTTCTCTTGACGACTAAAAGCTTGCCTGAGGCTTGCCCGACATAGCAACATCTAATGTATGCAAAATGGATTCCATCCATACAGATGCCATTATGCATATCAGGTGCACTAAATAGTTGGTAGCTAAGGATTCTGGAGAGAAACATGCATAAATTCAAATACACTTAGTAAACAGGCCTATTTGTGTTTGATTGATTAAAACTTCAAAACTTCATAACTTTCTTATTTCTGATTGGATTTCGTTCAAACTTTCATTGATCTGTTTCTTTGATGTTTCTGCTTCTTTTAAAACCAACTTAGTATCAGGGTGAACTTTCCCTTTAAGAAGGGATGTAACTTTGGGCAATAAAGGCTCCTAAACATACTCACTAATCTGTATGTTATAAGATACATGAATATGAAGTGCACTATGACCCCTGTTACACATACCTCTGAAAGTGGACTGAGGCCGCCTCTGGAGGCGGCTCGACGTATGTGTAACATCAACTTTTTGTAAAAAGCCGGACTGAGGCTGCCTCCATCCCAGTCCACCTCTGGATGTGGTTTGAGGCCGGCCTCAGTCCCGACTCAGTCCCGACTCAGTCCCGCAATCAGTAGGTGTAACACCAAAGTGGACTCGGCGCCGGCTTATAAGCGGAAGTGACATAACCCGTAAGAGCTGTGCATGCGCGGACCGTTCGCGATGTCAATGAGATAGTACAGCACCTACAGTGCGAGTGTGCGAACCGCGCATAATTTTTTTACATGGAGTGCGCCCCAACGTGAAGCCGCCTCCGGGGCCGCCTTTGAAAGCCGACGCATGTGTAACAGGGGTCTATGCTTAATTTTGCTGGTGCGGTTCTCTGAAGTGGCTTACCAAATCTAAGTATGAACGAGGCTTTAGCATCAATTGTATCTCCCTGCTGCTCCATCTCATGTAATTGAAGCTGCGGGACTGCAGAGAGCCTGCCTAGGACCTGTCATTCTAGATGATCTTCACTGCGCCCCTCCCTGCTCCTCCCTGCTCCTCCCCCCCTTCCTTCATTTTTTGTAGCCCTGTCGTTTCCTCTGGGTAAAAGAAATCCAAATATGGATTTATTCAAATTCATGTTTCTTGAACTTTCCACAAACCTCCTGGTAATGCTGCTATATTGAATGCAAATCTTTTGTGATATCATCTCGGTGGAGAGCATCTACCTTGTAAAACTAAAATGCCATTACAGGCAAACTTCAGGAAATAGAACTGATCTATTGATGTTTACCCCAGCCCCCCCCCCCCCCAAAAAAAAAAAAAAAAAAAAAAAAAACAGAAAAGGTCTTTCAATCTTGTGTAGAGTTGCTCCCAAGGGCTGGTTTAGTTTCAGTAACTCCATCCTTCCTTCCTAATCCTAATAAAGTATTGAAGCCTGTTTCCATGGTAACAGAATATAGATTTCTCCATCCATCCACCTTCTGTTTCCATAGAAACGAGTCATATTTCATCCTCCGGTTTCCATCAGCTGTGGGTAACATCAGAGCACCCACAATCCATGAGCATTTGAATCAATAAATAATTCTCTACTGCCTTCTAATAGCACGAGCTTATACTGTAGGTGAATTGACAGTGTGTTAGAATGTTATGTTTAAATGATGTAGATTATGGTCCTTTTTTGGACTACTCATTGGATTTCTTTTCTGGGGGTGAGGGGGGGGGGGGGGGGGGAGGAAAGGAAGGATAGGTCATGGAATTCTCCAAAGAGTTGGGCCAGTTTTCTGATCTACAGTTCAAGGCCAGTTATCTGTGTATGCTGCTTCTATCTCCACCCCTCCACATTGCCATAAAAGGGTATAATTTATTTTCAGTCTCCCTATAACTTTGAAATATCTCTGAGAATAGGAACAGCCCCAAACAGTTTGTTAGCCAGGGTTCAAGGACTGATGTCAGTCACTGGCCCATTATTTTCAGCTTTGCCTTAAATCATACACACTGCCAAAATTTTCTATCATGGCATTGGTAGAAAGATAGCAATTTCCTTGCTAAATTAAGGACCATGATTTGGCTGAGGTGCACTTGACCTGGCAACAAGAACAAGCACTTGGATTTGGACTCTGACGTTACCCTATTTCTTGCCCTTCCCGGTGCTCTATGATTCAGATGATGTCCTTACATAATAAACAAGTTAGGACTTCAGCTAATTGCTGAAAGATGTCCTCTGAGAGACAGAAGGGTGTTTTGAACTCGAATCCTATTTCACAGAGCCTTTCTGCCTCTCATCACATAATATAGTTTGGAAAGACGATTCTCAGGAATAGCAATGTTGATGTTGCAGGAAGACTCCTCGAGTTGGGGTAGGCCTGTATTTTCGGACTTGCCAGATTTCAAAGACCAGTGTATTCATCTGCCACCTGGAATTCACCTGTCAGATTTCAAGGTGCCTCTGCATCCCTCCCCCCCCTTCAATCTTATGATAAGCAGCATCTATACATTGAGATCCTGCTGTATCTCACCCCATCTGTGTGATCTTATCCCGATGTCTGTACCCCACTCCCTACATTTTTCACCCCAACCTATGGTCCTACCAGTACGGAGCAGGTAGGAAGACTTTCAGACTCCCACCCTTGCGAGCCAGGGGTTGGCTAGCCTATCGAGTCCAATTTTCATCTCTCTCAAGATGATTGTAAGTGACAGACTATCAAGAGCCTGTGACAGGAGGCCTTAATAATGGAGGTGCCAGGCAGCCTTAGCAAGGATTTTACCCCTGTCCAGAGTCATGTTCACATTAGTTACGTTCACACGATTGGAGCTAAACGTTAAGTTTTGCTTGTAGTTTAAAAACTTTGACTTAACTTGTAGTTATCTTGCAGTTTCAGACGGTATGAACGATCTCATAGTTTCGAAACTTTACTTGTAGTTCTAGAACCACAAGCTTGTGGTTAAGGCCGAAACCACGAGCAGTGGGTGCTCCTCGTCGCAGTCTCGGACAGTGTGGACAGAATAAACTTTAAGTTTCGCAAGCTTGTAATTAGCGATAACCTCGCTGTTCATGTTAAACTTCTGGGTCATACCCGTCGCGCGAATTATTAACACAGGATCTGTATGTGTACTGTACACACAATCAGTAGTATCTACTTCCGGGGTCAACCACAATGATCGCTCGGCTTGTAGTTTCAGCTCGTGGTTTAGGGCTCATGTGAACCCTCGTTGCGGTTAGGGAGTCGTGGTTTCGTTAACGTAAAGTTTCGAAACCACAAGTCCTGTATGAACGTAGCTATTGTGAAGAATTCAACGCTTGTTATAATGATGCATTTGAACCTTGAGATATCAGTAATGCCCATTTTGTAAAATCTTACTGAGAATGTGATTGTTCCTGACAAGGAGAGAAGGAGAGAGAGAGAGAGACAAAAAGATCGGCTCTTGTTAAAAGCCTCCAGCATATTTTTGGTTCCAACCGTCTTAAAATGGATATTGTGAATTGTGGAAAAATTAATTTCAGAATTAAAATAATTCATATTGTAATGCAGTAAGAAGGAAGAGGTATATTTCAGATTTTTTGAAGTGGTCAAGTAGATTCATTCTTGTCATTAAAGTTCCTGTGAAAGTAGTGCCATGTTTTTTCTTTTTGCCTCGATGTTATTACTTTGAATAGAAATGTCATTTTGGCTAAGGTGGAATCAGAACAAGTACTTTGGTTTGCGATTTTGAATGTGATACTTCTTTCTAATGATTGGAAAAACACTTGAGATTGATGGAAAGATGAGCAATCCGATCAATGTATTCAACCTAAAACCATTTACTGGCTTGGAGAGATAGTCTGTTACATCTAGACCCCAAACCTCCTGTAACACCAAAGACATCTTCCTCATTCTGCAGAGCTTTAAGGACAGCAATGATGGAAGTGATTGACAGTGCAATACTCCTCAATCAATGTCTAAAGTCACCTGCTGTCAGCCACAGATCAATATATCACGAGCATAAGACTTATAGATCTCATCCTGTCATTCCTAGTGTCAGCATTGTCATTCTAAACTGGGAAAGACCATTTGCAGAGCTCAACAGGCCCCTTTCCATTAGCCAAAGTTTTCGTACAATAGCTCCGCTAATTCCGATCCAAGGGAAATTAGCCTGATCACAAACCAGCTCAAGTGAATTTTCAAAGATGCAAATATTTGGTTATTTCACAACTGCATGTTGAATATTATGTAGCGCAAGGTATTTTTCCGAGCAGTCCAAGGCTTATGATGAAATAGCCGTCTGTTTGGACAGTCATTAGGCTAGTTCATCAGCGAAGGCTGACTTGGACAATAGTCAGGTTCACACCGCGGAAGCTTAACTTTAAGTTTCGCTTGTATTTTTAAAAACAAAGTTATCTTGTAGTTTCAGACTGTTGGACTCGTAGTTTCAAAACTTTAATTTTACTTGTAGTTCCAGAACCTAAAGTGAGCTTATACTTAACGCCGAAACCATGAGCAGCGGAGGGGAGTCCTCCCTGGTAGTTATGGGCAGAACTTTAAGTTTAGCAAACTCGTATAAACTATGATCGCTCGCTTGTAATTTCAGAGCAATGAGCATCATTGTTTCGTGCCTGTGTGAACCCCTGTTGTTACTGTTAGTGAGATCATTGTTCCGTTAACTTGAAGTTTCGAAACCACAAGTCCTGTATGAACGTAGCTAATGATACACTCTGAAGCTCGAGCTAATTCCTTGAGTTAACGGGGGATACTTGAGGTGTGCTTATGGAAACGGAAACTTAAACCTCATATTTTTTTTCTGGAGAAGCTCTGATCGGTCTAATGTATCAAGCTCAGGCTTCTTCGGTCTAATGGGAAAGCACCTACTCTAAACTGTGAAAGACCATTTGCACAGCTCAAATTTATACGACACCCCTGAGGTCAACAAAACCTACCCCAATAGATCTAATAATAGAGCCAGGTCTGGAATAGAAAATCATCCAATTTGCACTTATTCTACCATTTTCTGGCAGCATCTAAATCAAATTTTCTCCATAAATTTGGTGGCACCTCTGAACTCGCTTCCCATTTTTGCAAATCTTTCTACTTGAGTTCTCATTCTTAAAGACCTTTGTTGTTTTGCCCATCTGAAGCAGATGTCCATTCCTTCAATACACTGTGTTATGTATCCCAAAGATGAGGATAACTTGTGAGGAGTGTTTTTTCAAACAAAGTAGGCCCTATAATGACAAGTAATTTTGAGTAATGTAACAGTATTTCATGATCTTGGGACCAGCAGACTTTAAGAATGTATCAATTCTTGAATACTTATTACCTCCTTTGTGCATTAGCTTTAAAATCCCACTTTAAACCTGTGGTTGGAAGGCCCTATACAAATTTGCCAGGTGCCGTACAGATGTCAAAATAGAAATTTAAGATAAGATCAGAAATGTAAATTCCTGATTAACTTTCCAATCTGAATCCGTCATTAGTGGCCCTTATCGGATGCCAGCTACTGGAATTTGAGGTCTATCCCTGTTCACACAGGGAAATATGTGTATATCTACACAAGTACAACTCGTTTTCACTTGTGTGAATACATTATAGTGAAAAAAGGTTAGTGAAACAGTTTTAGGAATCAATTCAAATGAGAAGTCTGGCAACACGGTGGGAAAGATACATAGGAGAAGAAGTGGATAGAAAGCAAGCTACGTCTATGGACCCTCGAAAATGAGTTTTGTTTCCATGTCTAGGCCTACTCCTTTGATACAAATTTCTTGTATATTTTAATATGAGATTTCTTATCAGAATTACAGCTATGTATAATTTCTACATATCCATCACAGGGGATGCCCGAGGTACCCATAAAGTATGGCTTCTATCCTGGCTTTAGCCACGTTGCCCTAATGTGCTGAAAGCATTCAAGGAATTACTCCCTAGCAGATACCCATTTACTATACCTGGGTTGAAGATGGCAGATGTAGATAAATGCCTTATCAAAGGATATTAGTGTGGCATCTGATACATACCCCCCTGTTCAGACTAACTAAATTCATTGCATGGCTATACAAGAATCGTATAGCTTTTTAATATGGGAAGTAATTAAATGTTAATAGTCTGAACATCGTATAAGAAACCTCATATAATGAAACGTTGTGTAACGAAACTCATGTTTGGGCATCATTTTGAACAAAAACTCGATAAAGAATCGGCATACCGTTGTACTCTGAACATCGTATGGTACGAGAATTGTATAACTGGGCGGGACTTATCGTTTGGCGCACTGATGTGACCAATCAGCTGTAATATCCTGTGCTCCATCACTGTCCTTGACGTAACCTGATACAAAACATATGGTGTCAGCTGACTTCCCCAAAACCTTGTTCTTTATACGATGTTGTAGTTTGTACATTCCTTTTGCTAATCATGATTCTTTAAATGTTTCTTTATACGAGTCTTGTATAACTTTCCTGTAGTCTGAACAGGCTACTAAAAACCAAATTTGTTCCACAGTATGTATGATCATACACCTACTAGAACAAGCTGTTTCCTCTTGTCAAAGAACATTGATGCTGCATCTGAGAATTGAACAACGACCAATTTGTGCCACAGTCCAACGTATCTGGCCGTGTGAACGGGCCTCTGCAATTGCGGACTAGAGACCGAGGTGGACTTGAGCTTCAGGGGGTCAAGTCCAGTAGGCTCCAGCCATTAACCAGTTTGACCTCAGGCTGTGCCAGCTGGACACCGCTCTCAGACCCCTTGGGCAGGGTTATATAAAAAGGGACCAACGCTGTGATAACTAGCATCACGCATGCATATCCCGGCTGTTGTAATTGTAATCCACTTCCTCCCCAATGTATCTGGGGACCAAAAATAGCAGTAGTGATTCTGAATTGTGATATTCTGGTAGTAAGTTTGGAATTTTCATTGATCGTTTATGGTCATCAACAACAAAAAATTTCTTTTACCGGAGTGTTCTACCCGGATTATACCCCCCCCCCCCCCCCCAATCTCTCACGGAAAGTAGAGGAATATCATTAACAGGGCTCTGCACTGAAAAGGTACAAGCAATGGATCCCCCAAATTTCACCCTGGACTCTCAAACTTGTCTAATATCAACAGTGGTGTGTGCCCCCCCCCCCCCAAAAAAAAAAAAAAAATGAGGGGGAGAGAGAGAAAGGGATAGTGAGAGGAGAGTGAGAGAGGGAGGGAAGGAAGGACAGATAATGAATTTATTTGATATTTGCTGAAGTGTCTTCATCAGAAGGAACATAAAAATTGCTGTAAATTGGGTTTTTAAAGCACATTAGCTGGACATGTCATCACCAGGGTTTGGCACTTATGAAAGAGAACTAGCCTTGATCCCAGGCTTCTATGGATAAAAAGGATTTGGAGGTGCTGTCAATCCAGCATTTACCTTGAGATGTGTGAGATGGACTAGTCTCCTGTTACAGGATTTTAGACAGCTCAGATGAAGCGAGTGATGACTGACTTGAACTGCCACTGCTAAGGTGTAGTCTGTAAGCATAGACTTCATTGTGTTAGTAAGGTGAAGAAAGTGAGTCTGAGATGCAGACTGTATATAGTGATGACCAGGGTACAATTTAGATTGTCATATATATTTCATTTTTGAGGACTAAATATTGTTTTAAAGATAAAGTTTTAAAGAGTTCTGGTCATGCGATTACATCGTGAAAGAAACAGTCTCAAAACAATTGGGATCATGTCTACATAAGAATTGGTGTATACTTTGAGGTTTTCGAATCATCAAAATGATAAGAAATTGACCCATTCTCACTGAAAAGCGCAAGAACTGTACACAAAAATGGGTATATGGGACTGCACACATATTGTGGCATGAATGTTCTGCCTGAACACTTCAGCTATTTCTTGTCATATTTTGAATATGAGGGCATTTGAAGAGCAATCCTTTTCAGGGGCCATTTCTACTATGATGTTCTTTCAAACTGACATAGAAAGAATGAAAAGGCTCACCAATTATTTTTCACCTTTCCCAGAACTCAATCTTCCCTTTAAGATATATTTTGCTCCTTCTTTATTTTAGTTTTTG
Source organism: Heliocidaris erythrogramma (assembly GCA_025617745.1). Classification (NCBI taxonomy): domain Eukaryota; kingdom Metazoa; phylum Echinodermata; class Echinoidea; order Camarodonta; family Echinometridae; genus Heliocidaris; species Heliocidaris erythrogramma. The sequence goes on along the minus strand of CM046870.1, from coordinate 1,815,171 downwards.
AAGAGTTTAAGCACCCTCAGCCCTTTTCCATATAGGTCTGGCTGTTTGCGAAGTTTGATCTCAGAAGAGTCTAATAGCACATTTACTTGCGGCGAGTGAAAGCCTCGCAGACGACCCTCCCCCTTCTCTTTTGGCAACCTTAGAATGTGCTTCCAGACCCTTAACTCTTAGCTCCAGGAAGATGTCGCGGCTTTACGGGTCCATGAAGGGTCTGCACCTTCGGATTACTCGATATCTAGAAACCGAACATTGGTTTACAGTGTCAAGTGAAATTCAGCACACATGTGGCTGCCGATGACGTAAGAGTCCTCCACCCGATATCAACCGGGCGTATCAACCTGCAGTATACACGTGAAACTGGTTTGCTAACTGGGTCACCTAATGACAGTGGTAACATTGCAACGTAGCGATGCACACGTAGGTGTGCTATCTTTCACGCTGACGATGACAGAAGCCGTCTGTGATGGTTTAGATTTCTCCCCCAGGTTTAAAGGTCTATACATTTTAACTTTACCATTGTAGAATTGAAAAGTAACTTGAAGCAGGAACTTCCTCTATTTCTATTTAGGTACTGTACAGTTGAATTACCTGCAGGCATACATGTTATATATGAATTTTGCAAGCAGGACTACAGAATCTTGCGAGACTTACTGTCCAAAATCTTCTTTAATCCGTAATAGTAATTGATTTGAGGTAAGCATTCTCACATGGGCTGTTACTTTTTGCATAAGCAAAATGTAAATTACAAAAATGTTATAAAAATCACAAAGTCTGAAAAGCTCCAACACAGATATTGACATGTGGGACATGATATTGTATGTTGGTTCCGAAGGGCCCAAATTCCTCATCCTTCTCTGCCGTTCACTCAGTTTTTATGCATTTACTATGCTTATTTATTTATTTATTTTTTAGTATGAAGCTTTTTAGTGAAAATTTGTATGTTTGTCATTGCTAAAATTCAAGATTACTGATAACTCGGTACGGTTATTCTGATCAGAGTTATGGTACGACAGATGTAGAGACTCCTAAGTTTGACGGTTCCATAGCACAGTTAAAGATAAAGTTGAGTTCTGGTCATGGTATTGAATTGGGAAAGAAACTGTCTCAAAGCAATTGGGAGAGGTTGATTATATAGCACATAAGAATTGGTGTATGCTGTAAGGTTTTGGAATCACCAAAATGATAAGAAATTGACTCAATTCACATGCACTGCACACAGAAATATGTGTATGGGACTACACAAAAAGTTTGGCCCGAACATTCAGCTGTTCTTCTCATATTTTAAATGTGAGGGCATTTGAAGAGCAGTCCTCTTCAGGGGACATATCTTCTATGATAATCTTCCATGATAATCTTCCAAACTAACATAATAGGAATGAGAAAGCTCAGAAATTATTTTTAACCTTTCCCAGAACTCAAGCTTCCCTTTATTATGAAGCAGTGCCTGGTGAATAAGCAATTGATACCAGCAAAGGTGTGTGCATGAACCAGACCTATATAATACATGTATGTAGTTAATTAAGAAGTAATGTAGGTCACCGTATGATGGATGTCATCTCCTTATAACTTGATGCATGCTTGCTCGTACTTGACCTAGATCTGAATAGTGACACCTAGTTGAAACTGATGGTTTATGTTACTCTCTTTGTGTAAAGACAATCTTTAATTATGGTAGTAAAAAGGAAATTGGAATGAAACTTGTTGAATATGTCTTGTACTGTCAAACCAGAACTAACTACGAGTCTATTTTTACGGTCTGAAACTACAAGATAACTACAAGTTAACTTAAAGTTTTGAAACTACAAGCGAAACATATAAAGTTTAACTCCCTTCATGTGAACTGACTTTTGTCTGAAATAAAGATTTACATGTCCTCCATACAGGGTTGTGATGTTTTGTAGACACACCCACGTTTGTCCTTGTCATCATCCACTGGTAAGAGGAGGTGGGATGCGGTCCATGGATTCCATGTAATGCTGGGATAGGATTGCAGGTGGGCTGATACGTACCCTTTACACCAATCCCACCTTATCTCTGTAACTCATCTAGGCTGATACGTACCCTTTATACCAACCCCACCCAATCTTTGTAACTCATCTAGACTGATACGTACCCTTTACACCAACCCCACCCAATCTCTGTAACTCATCTAGGCTGATACGTACCCTTTATACCAACCCCACCTTATCTCTGTAACTCATCTAGGCTGATACTACCCTTTATACCAACCCCACCCAATCTCTGTAACTCATCTAGGGACCTTATCAAATGAGGGTATCAATGTTGTAAGGATATGTGGTATTATTATCTCCTTATACTTATAACACCATGGCTAACATAATGTGAGGTTTAAACCCAAGTACTTATTTCCAGTTGTTGTAGCTTCTTTTATCTTGATTGATGGTAAAGGCTCCTTGATGGACAGGCAATTTGATAAAATGACTCCGTCTGGCTTTCATACATGAATACAGTCTCCCTATCTAAAATTACCAATAACAGCGATATTTTTTTTGTTACCCTAAACAACGAGCTGAAATTACAAGCCGAGCGATGGTTGTGGTTAACCCCGGAAGTAGATACTACCCATTGTGTGTACACTGCACATACAGATCCTGTGTTCATAATTCACGCAAAGTGTATGACCCGGAAGTTTAAAATGAACAGAGAGGTCATCCTTAACCACAAGCTTGCAAAATTAAAGTTTATTCCATTCACATGGGCCGAGACTGCGACAGATAACTACAAGTTAACTTAAAGTTTTGAAACTACATGCGAAACTTAAAGTTTAGCTCTCGTGTGAATGTAACTTCCCTGATGTAACCAAAGTTGAGTTCTGGTCATGAGATTAACACTGTGAAAAAAACTCAAAGCCATTGGGAAAGGTTGATCTTGTCTACATAAGAATATGTGTATACTGTGAGGTTTTGGAATCTTCAAAATGATAAGAAATATTTTACTGAAAAGCACATGTACTGCACACACATGTGGTATGTATTCGGCCCAAACATATTTCGTCATATTTCTAATATGAGGGCATTTGAAGAGCAATCCTTTTTAGGACACCTTTCCACTATGATGATCTTCCAAACTGACATAAAAGGAATGAGAAAGCTTACAAATTATTTTTCACCTTTCCCAGAACTCAACCTTCCCTTTAAAGAGAAGAGAAGTTCAGTTCTGCTGTAAGGTGAAAAGGAATTTGTGAGCCTTCCACTATGTAGCACATAGAAATTTTGATTCAAAGATTTTGTGTTGAAATTGACCCAATATCATATGAATGTGCGGGGGGGGGGGGGGGATCAAATATTAAATAACATAACATGCATGTGAATGGTAGGAATGGTAGGAATGGTAGGAATGCTCCCAAAGGAGTGGAGATGGTGCACACTTGCGTGCAGGCTTGAAATGCAATGACCTTGTAAAGCACATTGACATAATACGCTATGTCAATGTAATATATTATTATTATAGAACCTCTTCCTTTTCAAAAAATATGGACAAGAAACTGATTCAATTTTACTTTGGCCTAATATCATTAAACCCAAGAAAATTTGACAAATTGAATTGGGGAGGGGTGTACCAACATGGCATACAGCCTTTAAGACTTTAAAACTTGGGAGTCGCAATTTAAAAGAGGAAGAGAATAGATGATTGTAAAAGTGTGACAGATCGGAGAATAAATTGGCTGAAAATATGATAGATGATGTTTGCACATCACTAATGATGTTAGCACAATGCTAACAGAGTATAAATGGACTGTAGGTTACTTTTTCACTCTAACCTAGCTTGACTCTCACTCATTTATCATCAGCTTTCATGTGAAGGGTGGGGGGGGGGGGAGAGTGTACATGTATTGTTTGAATAAATGTAACTCATTTTGGAAGGAAGTGAGCAGTTGTATGAGTCTCTTTATTATTATAAAAATATATTTTTAAGTATAAGCCATAACGGATAAAGCTTTTCCTCTTACGCTTCTCAGAGTAAGACAAAGAGCTTCAGTACCTCTTTAGACCAAGTAAAATTCATTCCTAGTTTCTCGTCCGGATTTTTTGAAAATGAGGGGGGGGGGGGTACCATGTTATTTGATATTTGATATTTTTCCAAGATGGCCGCCGCACATACAAATTCTTCTGGGATCCCTTTGAGCCCCCAAAAGGCATCAAGTTTTAATTTTAGGGTTCTGCAGCAAAACGTTGCTTTTTTTTTTTTTTTAATTATTATTTTTATTTATTTTTTAAAATAAAAATATCAAAATAACAAAAAAAAAAAAGGATGCGGGCAGGGACGAGAAGCTAGGTATGACTTTCAGTGACTGTTTTTTTCCCCTGAGTTGCAGTTCCTCAGGGAATTTTCCAGCTTACCTGAGGATTCTTACAGGTTTTATTTACTGCATGATCAACAGATTCAGAATGACTTTAACTTCCAAGTTCTCTTGAGTTTTCAGTTCCTAAGGGACTTCTTCAGATTACCTTTAATGGGAAGCGAAGCCTGGAACACATTTGTGATGGATTGATTGTGACAGCAGGTGAGATGATAGATGCGATTGTGTCAGCTCGTTTGACCTCACCTTGTTGACCAGAGAGGGTTCTCACACCCCAAAGGTTCGGCTGACCTTTACCTGGCATCATCCATCGTGTCTGAACTTGGAAAACGTGCTAAACAGAATGGATTTTTCACCTTGAATTTCCGATGTTTCTGAAGATCTCTATGATTTTACTTCATCCAGCATCTTTGTAGGGATATTAATCTTATTATAGACAGCAGGTAACTGCAGAGTATTTCGCTTGAAGATGCAGGAAAGAATGTGTGTAAAAGAAGACGGAAAGATGGAAATGGAAGGCTTAAAGATTGAGTGAAGGAAGAGAAGAAAACTATTGATAATTATATTGGAAAGGTAAAAGAGGGTGGATATGAAGAATAGACTGGAAAAGAGTTGGATTGATGGATAAAGGGAAGGCAAGAAGTCAAAGGAGGGGTCAGTTTGCACACAAACTCAATTCATTACAACACATAGCCTCAACCAGGAGCTACAGGACATGGCCTATGTATGTCTAGTCTATGGATTTGATTATTCAGACCCTGCGATGATTTTCACTACTGACCAGTGGTGTGTTTGCGGAAAAAGGGAAGGGTCACACAAAATAATTAGGATTCCATTACTACTAGAACTAATAATAATAATAATAATAACGTACATTTATATAGCGCAATAACTATACAAAATATACTCTACTGCGCTTAACATAAAGGACCAATTGCTTGATAATCAAATTGTTCCATAGGATTCCATTACTACTAGAACTGCACATAATGCTGCACTCTTTACACAGGCCTGTGCCTCTATCAATATCTGACAAAGCTTAGTCTTTGGACATAGACTCTATTTCATCATTTGAATATTATAGATAGACCTACACTGTTTCTTTATGCAAGTCTACACCAGCCTCACAATGTGCAGGGCCTATGGGGTGCAGTGTACAGTCTTGCCGTTCAGACCTTCTTTTTTTTTGACTGACAAGGATTTGTATTAGTTTGTAGGCACAAGCTCTTGTCACTCCTAATGCATAACACAGGGTCTGCATTTTAAGACTGCAGACTGCACCCTGTACATAGACCATGTTCTTCAGCTGCTCCTTATTTAGCTACAGACTTGATGAAGTTAGGCTATTCTCGAGGCTTTATAATTTTGCGGTGTCAAATGAGTCTGAGCTTAGGTCTGCACTGTAAGACTGTAGACCACACCCTGTACATATATATAGACCATGTACTTCAGCTGCTCCTCACTTACAATGTAACTGCAGACTGATAAAGTGAGGCTACTATTTATAAGTTTGAGAAGTGTCAAATAGAGTCTGAGCTTGGAGACTAGTTTTGTTACCTGCAAACCCCTGTGCCCTCTGAGGAATACCTGTGCCATCACCTCCACTCCTCCAAAAGCTAGGCAGGTGAGGGGTATAGAGTGTCTGGTGAGCTCCTGAGGTATTGTCTCACCTGTGCCTGTTTGAATGATCCCACTACTCCATACCCATCAATCACAATGCACTCTGTCAACACACCTTCTATCTACCTATGCCCTTACCATTACACCTGAGCCTCGCTCTGTCTCTCTCTGTCTCTCTCTCTCCCTCTCCCATTCTCTCTAGCTGTCTCTCTCTTTCTTTCCCCCTCTCTCTCTTAATACCTTCTGCTTGTAGGCCCTATATACCTTCTGTGTACTTAAATAACCTTATTACACCTGAGCCTGGCTTGCTCTAATTTCTCTATCTCTATATTTATCTCCATCTGCTGTCTCTCACTCCCTCCCCTCTCTCTCCATCTCTCTCTCTCTCTCTGTCAACCCAGAGAATAAGTGTGGCTGTGTGGACCACAGTGGGTAATGAAGAGCATGTATTCCATGAACATTTGGCATGCCTGATAGTATAAGGAACAGGAATTAGAGAAAATGATAATAAATCAAACTTTGTGTCTGCTATACTGTCTTTTTGATGGCAAAAGTATACGTTATTTACAACCAAAAGAATTGTCTCATATAATACATGACTATCATACTTAATACGTAACAAGCTATTCATTTTCCAGTAGGTATTTTTTTTAATACTTTGAATAAGTTGCACTAAAGGAATCTAACAAGTAACATAAAGGAGAAAAGTGTTCATGTTTGATAAAAGTAATAATTCTTTTTGCACCTCAGTCTAATTCTGAAATCATTGATATCATAATACCACAGGCACTCAGAGGGGTGCGTATAGCTTTTGCTACCCTCTGGGTGCAGGTTGGCTAATATTCATGTACTTTATTTTGTGCCAATTGTTGCCTGTACATATGTTCATTATTCCCAGTATGTATTCTCATGTTTTTGTTTCTTTGTATTTTTTCTTATGCCAAATATTGCCGTTTTATAACCTGTTTGTATTTCTTCCATGCCCCCAGGAGGGGCCGTCAGAAATAGAAATCATTGTCATTGTCATTGTCATTGTCACCTAGAGAAGCTATCAGCATCGTCACCACCTTCCCATCCTTTCATTTGGCCTGATGTTTGTCTAGGCCTATGTCTTTTGAAAGGCGAAAGGAAACCTGATGGCCCGAGCAAAAGAGAGTCCAGTGAAACTGCTCCACGCTGACGTCAGGGGTCCAAAGTTCACTAGCGCTTTAGCATGGGGAGGTGCGGCCAATTTTAATTGCTCTCCCTGAAAAATCTCAGGGAAAGTCGTCAGCGTGGAGCAATTGCACTGGACTCTTTTTTCGGGGCCAACAGGTTCTCGCGATCGTGCCATCACTCGGCTTATCGCGTATAGTCGGCGAATAAAAAAATCAATAAAAAGAGTGCAGAACTAGACTACTTCATTACCAGAACCCAACGGTTCCTGAACAGTTCCTTTCTGCCCTGGCATTGACCTCAGAGTGACCTTTATACACAACCAAGAGGGCAATGACCTCTTTTGTTTACATTTCTCAAACTCTGTGTTATAATTCTTGTGACAAGATTGGTATGTAGGCTACTCCTATCTAATCAGTATAAGCGCTTTGCAATCCAATTAAGAATATTGACTTTTGTGGTTCTGATTAGATCAAGAAACTAGCATATTTTCTACCCACCCCTTGCCAAACACGAATGTGAAGTTTGTCAATACGACAGTCAAAATCAAGCAGGGTCTGAGTTATTTTGGTTGTAGACTACAACAGAAAGCAGGGCCTCACATGTAGACTAGGTTTAGGTCAAGTACAATTTTCTTGTTTATGTTAATTTCATTTTGGGGAATGACCATAAATAAAATTAAGTGTGACCTAAATTAATACCTGCATTAGCATAATGGTAACATACATGACCTAAAAAAGAGTGGGGGGGGGGGGGAACTGATAATTCAGACCTTTATGACAGACAAACCTTTGCAAAGTGTGTTTCTGTAAACTATGCATACTGTTGTTAGTTGATACAAGGAGTTGTGCTCTAGGCAATTGTTCAAGGCTTTAGCTACATTCATACGGGACTTGTGGTTTGAAAGTTTAAGTTAGCTAAACTTAAAGTTAATGAAACCCCGACTCCCAAACCGCAACAAGGGTTCACACGAGCCCTAAACAACCAGCTGAAACTACAAGCCGAGCGATGGTTGTGGTTAACCCCTGAAGTAGATACTACCAATTGTGCGTACAGTTCACATACAGATCCTGTGTTCATAATTCGCACGAAGGGTATGACCCGGAAGTTTAACATGAACAGCGAGGTCATCGCTAACTACAAGCTTGCGAAGTTTATTCCGTTCACATGGCCTGAAACTGCGACGCTGCTCGTGGTTTCGGCCTTAACCACGAGCTCGCTTGTGGTTCTAGAACTAAAAAGTACACTTAAAGTTTCGAAACTACGAGTCCGTTCATACGGTCTAAAGCTACAAGATAACTACAAATAAACTTAATGTTTTGAAACTACAAGCGAAACTTAAAGTTTAGCTCCCATCATGATAGAATAATTAGTGAACTCAGTGCCGGCAAAGAAGTTATAGGAGTCTTCATGGATCTCTCCAAAGCTTTTGATTCGCTTTCTCATGATATATTACTCAACAAGTTGCAATATTACGGTATAAGAGGGGTGTCTTTTAATTGGTTCAAATCATATTTATTACACAGAGAACAATTTACTGTCTACAACAATGCCCATTCGTCTTTCTTGAAATTAAATTCAGGTGTGCCTCAAGGCTCAATTCTCAATTCTTGGGCCCTTATTATTTTTAATCTTTATTAATGATATTGTTAACTCTTGCCGTGAACCTCATTTTATTCTTTATGCCGATGATACGTCACTACTTGCCTCTCATGATAATATTAATATTTTACTTGAAATTTTAAATAGAAATCTTGCCAAAATTTCTGCCTGGTTTAAGTGCAATAGACTTTCTTTGAATACGAGTAAAACTCAGTGTGTCCATTTTTATAAAAAGAAAGGTGTGCAATATAATCAGACTGACCTATCTCTTAAGGTTGACGTAACCCAATTGAAATTTTATGATTCAGTAAAGTTTTTAGGAGTAATTTTTAACAATAACTTATGTTGGAATGATCACATTACTTCAGTCTCTGTTAAAATATCACGTTTTATTGGAATTCTAAACCGTTTGAAATATGAATTACCTAGTTATATATTATTCACTCTTTACAATTCTTATATTTTGTCCCATTTATCATACTGTAATTCAATATGGGGTAACACATATTCTTCCCATTTACAAAAATTAATTATTTTACAAAAGAAAGCAATACGTATATGTATGAAAACGGACTATAATGCACCAACATCCTTGTTATTTAAATCATTACGAACACTTAAACTTCCAGATATTACTAGGATTCAAATTGCTTCAATAATGCAACGCTACCACACAAATAATCTATCGCCATATTTAATGAACATGTTCTCAATTAACTCTAATATTCACAATTATTTTACCAGATCACGTTATCAATTTCACAGGTGGGCCTTCTCAAATGATAGATCTAAATATTCCATACGACATACAGGCCCCACTTTATGGAATAGTTTGGAATTTAGCAGAATTAATACACAGTTTAATAATACTTTTAAAAGACAATACAAAAAGAAATTACTTAGCAATTATTAATTTATGTTAGGATGACTATAGGTATGTTGTGTGTTTATATATTTTGTCCTGTTTTACTTTCTCGGTTTATTGTATCCCCCGGCAGTATGCCGGAGGATACTTTGGATTCAGCAGCGTTTCGCCGCCGCCGCCGCCGCCGCCGCCGCCGCGTCACATTCTTGTGTGCGCTCTAGCGGTCACATTTCTTGACGAATTTTTTTCAAACTTCCTGTGGACGTGTATCTTGGTAAAATCTGGACCCCTATAGTTTCTGGTGATGCTGCCCCCAGTGTTCCGTCTTTTATAGGGTAAAAGGCCATATTTTTGGGGATAGTTTGTGTGCGCTCTAGCGGTCACATTTCTCAACGGATTTTGTTCAAATTTTGTATGGAGGTGTCTCTTGGTAAAATCTGGAACCCTATAGATTTTGGTGATGCTGCCCCAGTGTTCCGTCTTTTATAGGGTCAAAGGTCATATTTTGATAGATGTCTTGTGTGTACTCTTGTGTGCGCTCTGGCGGTCACATTTCTCAACAGATTTCGTTCAAATTTTGCATGAAGGTGTCTCTTGGTGTAATTTAAAAACCTATAGTGTTTGGTGATGCTGCCACCAGTGTTCCGTCTTTTATAGGGTCAAAGGTCATACTTCAGGGCATGGCGTGAGTGCACTCTGCAGGCCACATTTCTTAACGGATTTTGTTCAAATTTTGTATGGAGATGTATCTTGGTATAATCTACACATGTTTAATTTTTGGTGATGCTGCCCTCATTGTTCCGTCCTTTATAGGGTCAAAGGTCATTTTTCCATTTCTTGCACTCTTACTTCTGCATTTCTCGACGGATTTCGTTCAAATTTTGCATGAAGGTGTCCCTTGGTGTAATCTAAAAATCTGTACTTTTTGGTGATGCTGCCACCAGTGTCCCGTCTTTTATAGGGTCAAAGGTCATACTTCAAGGGATGGCGTGAGTTCACTCTGCAGGCCACATTTCTTGATGGATTTCTTTCAAATTTTGTATGGAGATGTATCTTGGTATAATCTACACATCTTTACTGGTTGGTGATGCTGCCCTCATTGTTCCGTCCTTTATAGGGTCAAAGCTCATTTGTCCCTTTTGTGCACTCTTACTTCTGCATTTCTTGACGGATTTCATTCAAATTTTGTATGGAGATGTATCTTGGTATAATCTACACATATTTAATTTTTGGTGATGCTGCCCTCATTGTTCCGTCCTTTATAGGGTCACAGTTCATTTTTCCATTTCTTGCACTCTTCTGCATTTCTTGACGGATTTCGTTCAAATTTCGCATGAAGGTGTTTCTTGGTGTAATCTAAAAACCTATAGTTTTTGGTGATGCTGCCACCAGTGTTCCGTCTTTTATAGGGTCAAAGGTCATACTTCAGGGAATGGCGTGAGTGCACTCTGCAGGCCACATTTCTTGATGGATTTCTTTCAAATTCTGTATGGAGATGTATCTTGGTATAATCTACACATCTTTACTGTTTGGTAATGCTGCCCTCATTGTTCCGTCCTTTATAGGGTCAAAGCTCATTTGTCCCTTTTGTGCACTCGTACTTCTGCATTTCTTGACGGATTTCATTCAAATTTTGTATATAGATGTATCTTGGTATAATCTACACATATTTAATTTTTGGTGATGCTGCCCTCATTGTTCCGTCCTTTATAGGGTCAAAGGTCATTTTTCCATTTCTTGCACTCTTCTGCATTTCTTGACGGATTTCGTTCAAATTTTGCATGGAGATGTATCTTGGTATAATCTACACATATTTAATTTTTGGTGATGCTGCCCTCATTGTTCCGTCTTTTATAGGGTCAAAGGTCATACTTCAGGGCATGGCGTGAGTGCACTCTGCAGGCCACATTTCTTGATGGATTTCTTTCAAATTTTGTATGGAGATGTATCTTGGTATATCTCTCAACACATTTCTTTCAAATTTTATATGAAGATGTGTCTTAGTGAAACCTACACATCTAATTTCTACACCATCCTTTTGTTTGAGGGAGGGGATGGGGGAGGGTCTTTGTCCCTCCTTCAAATCGCTGCCAGTGCCGGGGGATACATCTAGCATTGCGCGGCCCCAGCAATGCACATTTCTAGTTGTATTTTAGTTTTCGTTTAAATTATTATTACTTGGTACTGTACTTAATTACCGCATCCATGGTAGCAATATTATTTTAATAATCAATCCACGTTGGGCATGTGCGTTCATACAAGCCTTTTCTTGGCTTTTTAGTGCATGCCCCTTTTCCATTCATTTATGTTCAACCATGTAACAACTCTACTTTTTCTATTACTTTTGATTGCTTTGTTCATGTTTTTATTGACATGTTTTAATTCTCCTTTTTATTTGTCTGTATATGACTTTGTTCATTTTTATGAATTGGAAATAAATACTGAATTGAATTGAATTGAATCATGTCAACGTAATTTTTATCTCAACAAAGGATTAGGGTTAGGTGTAGAATTTGGTCCAAGGTTGAAGTTCAAACATTGTTCAGTGGAGGCTATTGACGGCAGATAGAGCAATTGTTGCTGGAGCACAACCTTCATGTAGCTTCCATGTCCCTCATCATTCAGTTTGGAATATTTGATACATGTTAAGCTTTTTACACTTTATTTTTTAACCCCAAACTATCCTTAACCCAGACCACCTTTTTACATTTAGCCCCACCTTTTGTGGGGGCTAATCCTGCTTTTTTCCAGGGCTAAAATAATCCCGTACTATCATGGAGTTAGCCCACTTTGGTAAAATGAAATGTTAACAGAAAGTATTGGTGGGGCTAAACGAGGAGTTAGCCCCACCTACAGGACTAAGCAAAATTTTGCAAGTGTAAATAGCATTTATGTTCTTGTTGTTGATTTAGTTTTTACGCTGCTTGTCATACAATTTTAAACATCTAATACACCAAGTCGACCTTGTAGTAGTCTTGTCCTCAGCAGCCTCTAGATTTCGTTATCACCCGAGGCAAGCAAACAAGCCACAGACCCAAATCTTGAGTGACACAAGTATAGATTCATGCATCTTATGTCACGCTATTTGCTGAGCCCAGAAGGGTTTATTTCTTTCTATTGATGTAGTGCTTGGTGCTGCCAATCATGCAGGCCTAATATTAGAAGAATGTAGCGTTCCCATTCAGATGAACGTTCCGGCAAAGTTCGCAAGAAATGTCTGCAGGAACGTGGCTGAACAATCATATAGTTGTACAAGCAGAAGGGTACCCAGGATTCCATAAAAGGCAAGGAGGGCACATTTCCAAAAAAAATTTCTGACAACCCCCCCCCCCCCCCCCCCAAAAAAAAAAAAAAAATGAAAAAGAAAATACAGTGAAACCTGTCTATAAAGACCACTCAAGGGAGACAAGAAAAGCGGTCTTTATGAGCAGGTGGTCTTTAAGTACAGGTTCGTTTAATACACATTTCAATGGGAAACACTTTTCAGGGGAAACAAAAATTGTGGTCTTTCTATACAGGTGGTCCCTAAAGCAGGTTTGACTGTAAAATAAAAGATTTTTAAGGCGCTTTTTGGTCAAAATTGGAAAGGGGGCACATTCTTTTCATGTATATTTTAGGTATGCCACATTTGAATGGTGCGGGGGGGGGGGGGGGGGTTGGAGAGAGTGTTGGGCCGGTTGTACAGGATTGTCTGTGATAACTCCTTGGTTTGAACACTGCAGGTGACCAAACTGTACGGTCATTGTACTAGCATGCTTGTCACCTCAGAACATCATGATTGGATGTAAATATCAACATGAACTCAGTGACCCAGAGATAGCCGTGTTTACACCGACACCAAAAACCCTGGAAAATGAGCTCAGCCTCATTCACATTGCTAGATGCCCTTATGAATGCATGATAATACCCCGGGCGATGGGGTGATATTCTGTGCATTATGAATGTTGTATTCTTTCCTATTAAAATTTCATTTTGTTTTAATGATGCAGTGTTAAAAATGACATATGTGACTTTATTTTTGTGGGGTAGGCCGGATGACATACCAATAATTAATTTTAATGATGTGCTGTTTTCCAATGAATATGGCATGGTAATAAGTGCTGTGTATGCCCATGAACAAAGTCTTGCATTTAACCAAATAATATTTGCTTCAAATAGTGTATTTATATATGTATGATTATATGCTTCATTCTTTTCATTGTACGAGTTAATATTTCTGTGAATACAATTTTGATAGATCTCCCTAGTGCTGTGTTGAAATTTATTGCTTATTTATGATAATTGTGTATATACATAAACAGTATTTGCATCTTTTAGACATTCATTATCCTACTAAAGACTTGTTTCTGAGAAATTGATTGTTATATTGACTGAACCTCAAGGATGAGCTGTCTTTTCAGTGAGCTACAGTACTTGATCTAGAGAAATATCTATAGGTTTATCTATCTTAAAGGGATACTCAGCCGCAGATTGTTGAGATTTTTATGCCGCGAGAGGGCACGTGTGATCGTTACCTGATCATGCCGTTGCCCCGTGGGGGCAGACTTCGTACAGGCTGTTCGCCGCGCAACATGCACGCTCCGCTTGAGCTCGAGCTCTCGTGCGAGCTTCGGTCGGCTTCGTGCAGTCCGAAAAGTAATCCTAGTTGTCCAACGGACGCGTTCGTCGCACAAACTTTGTGTACCAGTGAATGGGGCTTACGCAATCCTGACTTTCCCCACGGCCGGCCGCCTGGTGGCGTATCCCTTTAAGATGGTACATTAGAAGATAACATGTAAAGAACACAAAAGGATTTGCACTTCAGTTTAGTTTGCACTCCACTCCTGCAGTTACTCATTGGCTATTCTGTAAACATAACAGTAGACTGTTATATATTTCCCTGAACTAATCTACACAGTATGGATGTATGTTTCTTGGAATACTGTCTATTGTCCATACACGCACCTGTACCTTCATATATTTTCACACCATTGGCCAAGGGTGACTCCATTGAAATGATAATGTGTAGAATTATTTAAACCTGAGTGAATTTGTTGTCTGTTTCTAGGAAAGAATCACTTACTTCTGCATGAATCTAAACTTTCTAATAGTCTTTTTGAATAGTGCAAGCATTTGAGGATAAATATACAGTAAAATATTTTTTATGGGGGGTTCATTAAATTGACTTTTAATCGAGAGGTTTAGGGTTCAGAGCTGAGCAGGAGTATCCTTTTGCAAGACATATATCTACATTTGCCACTCTGGATCCAGGTGTAGTAGTGGTTCTGTTTCTTAAGAGTACTTGAGTGCACAGAATGTCATGCAACAGACCTGAGCAACAAGATTCCCATGATTTTCCTTATGACCATTGTGTTGCAGATATCACTATAACAATCTGTATTGGTTAATTAGATTCCTTGTCAGCTTATCATCATCTCCCATTGGGCAGTATCTGTATCGGTCACTGAGTCAATCATGCATAGAATTATGTCACCTTTCACTTTCAATCTTGTTAGTATGCACTATGAACACGATGACAAAGAAAGCGAACAAAATATACAGCTCCTCATTGTACCCTCCACAATTGTTCTGGTAGACAAAAGAACATCCCTTCATTACTATTCTGTAAAATAAGTAGAACAGGTGAATATGCATGTGACACCTGTTCTACATATTTTTACATAATAGCAATGAAGGGATGTTCTATTGTCTACCAGAGGAAGTATGGAAGGTACAATGAGGAGCTGTATATTTTGTCCGCTTCTTTGTTCGCCATGTTCGTGTTAAGGAATTACCCCTTCGATTTTCAAACGGCGCCTAGGGGTTTCCAGGAAGCCTGAAGCCAATGAAGCCTAAAGAAATTGCTAGCTGCCCCAGACATCCAGTCAACCTGCACTTGACCTATATTTACACCTGCATTGGCAGGTAAAGCTGAGGACACAAATGAATTATCTAGCTGTTACATATACGGCCAAGAATGGTTACTGATAGTGTATTTTTGTGGTAAGAAGAAAATAAAATATAAAAGTAAGGTATAATTGCTGGAATTTGGTATTCATTCAATGAAATACAAAGACAAACAAATCATTTCTATATTTTTGTTTGCATATTATAGTACACTTATTACAGAAGCTTTGGTCTAATAATTTTTCCAGGGCTTTATGTATACATAAATCCACACCAACTCAGTAATAGTACATAATGTGCATACATGTTGTACTGATTTTGGGTAGTTAATTTACTGTTGTTTTTTTTTCTATTTTGTTTTGTTTAAGAAATAACCCTGTACAAAATACTGTTCTTTATGATTGAATTTCTGTGTTTCTTTATTGTATTCATGTGGAAAACTCACTGGTTTCCTCATCAAAATACTGATTTTCAGTCCAAGTAGCAGCTACTTTTATTGCAGACCTAATTTGGACCAAAATCATTTTACAATTTCATATAATTATACACTTGAAGTTTTCCCATGTTTTTCATGGTTGCATTTTCTGCATTTTTAAAATTTTTTGAGCTATTATCCTTTCGTAGATGCAAAACACCTTTGAGAGAATATCACTCAATACAGGCAGTTTTGTAAGTCCAAACTCAAAATTCTGGACAAGCTGCCACTCACTTTTTAGTCAAAGTTGTTTCATATTGACATAAAATTGACCTTATAATCCTCTTATATATGATTGACATATCACAGGAAGAAGCGAGTATAATGTCCCATCAGCTCTCCGTCCCTTCACATTTGATATTTTATCCATCTTTTGATAAAATTGCAATTTTGTTTTTACCCCTTCCAAAGAAGACAATAAAAAAAAAAAAACAAAGGGGGCTGTAAATGTTATAAGGACAAGTATGATGATGGAAGAAGTGTAAAATTTCCATATGAATCATGCTTATTTCTTGTATTAGGCCTGCAAGTCGAGAGATTACTGGCACCTCATTTGTGGATGACCCTTTTCACAATTAAAAATAGTCATTAATCCTATCTAAAACTATTCTTTGTCTCACCTTTCCTGGGGGCCCATAACTCAAGCTTTCAAATGATCATACAATTGATTTTTGCAATAGACCGCTTCTGTAATGTATACAAATTTATGCACTTATATTCTCTGAGCACCTAGTGAGGAGCTATTCCATGAACCTGCATTTTATAAATGAGCCTCAATGCTTGGAATCCAGTTTGCATACAATATTTGTTGCTATGTCCGGCAAGCTGTCAGGTTGTCAAGAACAACCTTTGTTTGAAAGGTATGCATAAAATTTGCGTACATTACCGAAGCGGTTTATTGATTGTAGATAGCGATCAGTGAAATCAATTGCAAAAATAAATTGTACGATTAATGGCTAAGCTTTGTGCTAGGGGCCCAGGAGCTTGTATTATATATTCTCTTTGTCAGGTTTCTCTCTCTGTCATTCAGGATATATATGCTGTTCAAATGTGATCACCAGGGAGAGATGTTGATATATTAGTATGCTCATTTTCTGATATCCTCCATCTCTGTTTCTCTCTCCTCCCTCTCTCTCCTCCCTCTCTCTCTCTCCTCCCTCTCTCTCTCTCTCTCTCCCCCTCTCTCTCTCTCTCTCCCCTCTCTCTCCCCCTCCCCCTCTCTCTCCCCCCTCCCTCTCTCTCTCTCTCCCCCTCTCTCCCCTCTCTCCCCCCCTCTCTCTTCCCCCCTCTCTTCCCCCCTCTCTTCCCCCCTCTCTTCCCCCTCTCTTCCCCCCTCTCTTCCCCCCTCTCTCCCCCCTCTCTTCCCCCCTCTCTTCCCCCTCTCTTCCCCCCTCTCTTCCCCCTCTCTTCCCCCCTCTCTTCCCCCCTCTCTTCCCCCATCTCTTCCCCCCTCTCTCTCTTATTAGTCATTTGATAACAGTGTTACATTACTTCATAAAGTCTGAAGTACTTTATTCCCTAGAAGCAGAGAGTGCATTTCATCAGCATATTTACATACAATTCATGCATTCTACCATATTTGCTGTAGCCGAGCTATGCAAACATTTTGATATGGTCTTCTCTCCCAGACCCATTATCGTAGGCCTACCCCCTAGAAGTGACCTAATTAGATATTATCTTTAATTAGGTCACATCTACTAATTTCATTTATTAAATGAAAGTAGTAGATCTAGAAAATTAGTAAATGTATGGAATCATGCAAAAGTGTATAAAACTAAAGTGATGGATTAGGGCTTTTTGTGGAGGTTGGGTTCTTGACCTCTTTCTCATCACAAGATTTAGCGCGCACTAGATCGCGTCATCTCTAAGACGAGAAAACGTGGCGACATCGTTTTGGCACGATACATGGAGGTCCACGGTATCCCAAACTGGACCACCTCTGGGGGTGGTCCACGAGAGATAGCGCGCCTATTTTCAGTTCACTGTGCAAAGAGTGCCAAGATAGATTGCGCTACCCTCTTCAGGTGTGAACCCGCGGAGTGTCAGTGGACCTCCCTGGCGCGTGCCATGGGTCGCACCTATTTTATCCATACGCTCTAGCCTATCTAGCCTCGTATATCCATAGGCCTTCGCCATTTTCAGATTAGGCCTGCGTAAATTATTCTAACCTGTCTAAAAAGGCCACTTGTAAATCATTCAACTTCATCCAATTTTTACCATTTATTAGGAAGGCTCATGTCCTCTTTACATCTGTTGAGAGCCAGAGAGACTTTAGCCGTTTGTGGAAAGTATGGGATAATGTCCTTCACTCTAAAAACTGAAATGTTAAATCTACATTTAAAAGGTTGGAGGAGTGACAACATTTTCAAAATGGTAAATGAACACTTTTAACATGCTGCATCCAACCTTTAAACTATTAGATCCAGCATGTTAAAAGTGTTAATTTACCATTTTAAAAATGTTGTCACTCCTCCAACCTTTTAAATGTAGATTTAATATTTGAGTTTTTAGAGTGTTCTGGCTTTCAGCCAATGATACTTAAATTTGCCATATGAGAATACATTCATCATGTTTTTGTTTTTGTTGGTTTTTTTTTTTTTGGGGGGGGGGGGGGTTGTGAAGGTTTTTCAGCTTTCTTGAAAGTATGTAGTTGGTCACCCCTGGCTGAGGAAATGTGTAAAAACCTCTATAGAAGAAAGAAATATGCTGGCTGTTTGCATATACACTAGCCCATTAACACTTTTCACTACTGGTCCTCTTCGGTGCAAGAGGGTCTTTAGAGATACCATGTCATTTGAAAAGTGTCATTGGAGCGTGCTGCTGGCAGCCTTCTAAGGATTCCACTCTCTTTGAATCTTAATCGCACACGCAGGAATCGTGGCTCCTGGAGTTTGCACGCCTGCCTGCACTAAGCCGAATATTTACCATATTTCTGGCTCACGTTTCTCAGAGCCTTAGTATCACTCACACAGCACGCTTTGCATTACGCAGAGTGACATGATTGGAACATACCTGGATGAGGCGAATGTGTGAATTTTTGTGCATTTTATCGAGAAGAGATGCCAGCCCATCATCTTGCCATGGAACTTATATCTAGTCTGATAGTAGATTGGTGAACTGGGAGGATATTCATTAGATTTCTTTGCAGTGTTGCCCACATCTAGGTCAGTACATAATGAGTCATGTTGCAGTCCTTCTGTGAGTACATGGTGTGTAGTGTATACACGAGTTGAGCATCATTGGTTACTGGTGAATATATTGGTTTGAAAAGCATGGTGAACTGTTTGTGAGCTTTGAAGTTTTTTATTCCTTTACTTCATTGCACATTTTTTTAGAATGTCACATTACCTAGGATATACGCCTACATGCATTTCCAAATATTGATGTGTACCACACAAATAAGCAACTTGTTGCATGTATTTCTTTCTTTCTCAGTCAATGATTCGTCTTTGTTCAATCTGTGAATGTGCATATGTGAATATGTGTATCATTTTGCATTCATTTAGATATTTGGGGAAAAAGAACTGGATGAAAACATGTGAAACCACGCAATTTTTGTTGTTAATTTTTTGTTCACATTTTTTTTTAATAAAGAAAAAAACATCGCAAAGCACCATGTTAGGCAACACCCCTGACTAGCCAATATGCTTTGCCATCCATAAGAACTAACAAATATCAGTCATATGCAAATTTTAATTTCAAATTTGTCTTCATTCCATGCATTCTTACTATTTGAATAGATTTTTTTTTTAAATCTCTCCATGCTCTCTCCATATCTCTCTGTTTTTCTGAGTGTCTCCTCCAGTTTCTCTGTCACCATATTGTACCTTTCCTTATCTCTCTTTTTTCAGACATTGTTGCTCCTTCTTTCTCAGTGTCCTACCCCCCCCCCCCCCCCCCTCCTCCTCATCATCATCTTTCCACTCCCCTGTCATTAATATTCAATATGTCAGTTTCATATGAATTCCATTACTTTCTACGGGTACAAAACCTTGCTCTGTCCATATTTTATCATTATGTATCCCCCCTGTTATCCTCACACTGCCCTGACATTAATATTTGATATGTCGGTTTCATATGAATTCCATTAATTTCCATACTCTCACAAAACCTCTCCTTTCTGCATTTTTCATAATTTTCACCCCCCCCCCCCTCCCCTCCCTCTGCTCATTATCATGTCAGTGCCCTTCCATCAATATTTGAAATGTCACTTTCATTGAATTCTATTGCTTGCCACTCTTACAAAATCTCTTCCTGAGATGTAAAGGCTTGCAAGCGATGTCTTCATCTTTCGTCTCAGAATAGGCTCTTGTTCACATCCGCTCTTCCAGAATTGACTTCCAATTCAATAGCGCAACCTTTAAAAGAATAAAAGCCATGCTCCATCGCTCACGAGCATATCCCTGATCATTAAAGCAATCGCAAACGCTCTTGTCTGCTGTAGTCATGGTAAGAATCAATTTTTGCAAATGTATTTGACCTAAAAAAAAAAAGGTAGGAGAATGGGGCGAAGAGAAGGGAAGCAATTGAAAGCATTTGGGTCATCTTCTGGTCTTTGCATCAACCTTGTTCTAGATTCATATTAAAAACAAGTCATCTTAGGGTCGTGAAGAGCCTGAACTCGGCATCGCATCGAGGCCAGGAGACGTGATCGTTGAAGCGGCGGTTATTCTTATTATTCATGAATAGGAGATGAGCATTAGCGATGTCTCAAGTCCCTCGTTCGATCTGGAAGGCCACAAATCAGGCCATTCGTAGTCTGCTTTGCATATTTTTCAAGTTACCACTTTTGAAAGGACTAAAGAAAGATCACAGATAATTATTCTTGAAACATCACCATTTTTTTTAAAACTTCAAATTGAGCCTGGGCTAAAGAATTGAAATCTTTGACATATTGAGTGACCCATTTTGTAACTGGACATTATGAATTGATTTGCATGAAGAAGATTCTTTTGATTATATCCTTGTTAGGAAATTCTAAGTTGTGTGTAATGATTGAAAAGATAATGGATTGATCTTTGTTTTTCTCAAGGAATAGTTAGCACTTTAATACTGATAGCTATAGAAATGTTCATCGAAATTCTTTTAGAGCTGAATTGCAGTGATTATAGCAGAATGAATGCAGTTATATTAGGCGTTATGATTTCATCATTACACCAAGATGTCACCTGTGATTAGATCTTACAATGGACCCATACCATCGGCTTGAAGTCACGTTTGCTGTGGCATGATCGGCTCGTTATGGCCAGATATTGTCTTCGCTGTGAGACAGTAATGAAGCTTGACAGCATCCAATCACGACACCTCTCCTAGACTTCTCCTGTTACCAACCACTTGTGACAGAAATAATTAATGGCAGATTACCCATCAATTTAACGCATCCTTTCTCCCTAGACCGTGCTGAAATTCCAACTGCCCGCAACCACTCCTTCCAAATTGGGTTGGTGGCTGGTGGTTTCTCGCAGTCGCGCATCTATGCAAATGAGCTGGCGCCAAATTGGGTCACCTGAAGTCATGGTTCGGGGCGATATGCATCTATGCAAAGTAGCTGACGAGACGTATTACCATGTTCTCGCCTTTCCTGGATAAGGCTGCCGGAGATGAGGGGTGCATTTAGGATTCCATCTCTGTGAAGCGCCCTCTTTATACAGGATGAAGTCAGTGGAGATATTTTACTCATAAAACACAAGGGCATGAATTGCCTCATTAGAGAAATCTTGATAAGGATCATTACCTGATAATGATCATTTTGTGACTTCATGGCTCATCAGTGGGTCATTAATGGTCTTTCGCTATCTCCCTGTAGGTGATTCCATGCCATTTTAATGCTCATTAATGAGACCTCAATATGAAGCAAGCATCCATATATCTATTATTCTGTTAAGAGGACAGAATAGGGGATAGAAAATGATAAAGGATCTTTGTAGTTCTTTGCAAAATTAGATGAATCATGGATTCTTTATTGCTTCATGTGAGAAAGATGTGTGTATCATGCTGCAGACCTACATATTCTTTCAGCTGTTTGATATATGATGAAATATTTGTATTAAATAGGTTACACAATCTAGTGGATTCAAGTAGAATTCATTTTATAGGGAAGAGGAAGTTGATTTAACAAATTTAATGCTCTAAATCTAGAGTACTTGGTGGACCTACATCCCTTTTAACTGCGTGCAATATGATTTCCTTTTTAAGATTTCCTTTTATGTGGGAAAAAGAATATTGTCTCTACTATCCATCCCATTCTCATTCTGATTTCTACACTTCTCCTCTCACTCTAATTCTCCTGATTTCTTCCCCTCACTCCCTCTCTCTCTCTCTCTCTCTCTCTCTCTCTCTCTCTCTATTGTGCTCCTCGCCTCCTCCCCCTTCTCTCTTTCTCCTTCCCTTCTCTCTTTCTCCTTCCCTTCTCTCTTTCTCCTCCCCTTCTCTCTTTCTCCTCCTCTCCCTCTCCTCCTCTCCCTCTCCTCCTCTCCCTCTCTCCCTCCTCTCCCTCTCTCCCCCTCTCTCCCTCTCTCCCCCTCTCCCTCTCTCCCCCCTCTCCCTCTCTCCCCCCTCTCCCTCTCTCCCCCCTCTCCCTCTCTCCCCTCTCTCCCTCTCTCCCCCCTCTCCCTCTCTCCCCCCTCTTGAGACACTACAAAGATCTTTTACATCAAAGAGACCCACATATAGGGAAGTCCCTTCATAATAAAGGCCCCCCTTGTGTTACTTTTCTATCCAAGCAATGTCTTTCTTAACACAAACTACTAACTTAATTGTTAGCTTTTTGAACTTGAGTGGCCTATTGTGACTGAGCAAAGAAAAGGGGAGAACAAAAGCCTATTTGCGCAAGCTATTTAGAAAAGCCTTTTGTTTGAGGACCCTCTTGCAGAGTTGACTTGCCCAAGGTCCTGTGAATTTACCAGTGTTTCTTTTCAGGGACTTGAATTCCTGGCGAACTTCTTTCAGCAGCGAAGACAGAAAGAGAGCGTGAGGTATGCTCTCACAAGTCCTGTTTGATTTTCTTTCTCTTTGAAGGAGAGTAGAGTGCAGGGGGGGGGGGGGGCTGCTGCAGGTGTAACGTCGAAGGAATTTCATTGAGATGTTGTAGCTTGCTTGCCTCAAGACATGTTTGACTCAAGATTGTCATCTTTAAGAAATGGTGATGAGATTTTGGGTCAGGATGGGGTAGGTGGGGGCTAAGGGTAGGGGATCAGTTTCACCCCTTGCAGGGACAGCATGTCATTCTGGGTGGAGTCATCACACCTGGAAGGGAGTACTGTCTTAACCTGTCCACTACAGTTTGCATAATTTACATTCCACCCTAACCAAGGAGGTACTAGGCCTAGTACCTCCTTGCCCTAACCATCGGTGGAATATTTGGCTGTCAAGTGTCAAGATGAGTTCAGTACTGTCATGTAATGGTATTGTGTAAGAAACTCCCCAGGAATAATCTGAATTCTATCTGTAAGAAACTGTCACAATAAGTTATTTTGAATAGTTGTTGTGTTGTGAATAGAAGCAGTTATGTAATTTTAAGGTTTTTGTAATTATCAAAACTATGTCTACTTGTGTGAGCTTCTATTTACATTCTAGAATTGTTTACGATTTCTCCCAAAAAATTGCAATTTCAAATGTATCAACTTGTGTTTCTCTTTCTTGCTGTTCTCCATGCAGGTACCGAGTGGATTGTTCATGACATCAGGATTTAACAACTGGATTTCAAATAGTATTCTTCTAGGGTAAGTTCCATCTGTATACATATTGATGTCTGATGTGGTTGTGTGTCTTTTTGTCAAATATACACGATCTGTTGAGAGTCAGAAGGGTGATAACTTAAAGGGAAGGCTGAGTTCTGGGAAAGGTGAAAAATAATTTGTGAGCATTTTCATTCTTTTTATGTTAGTTTGGAAGATTACCATAGTAGAAAGGTCCCCTGAAAATATTGCTCTTCAAATGGCCTCACATTCAAAATATGAAAAGAAACGGCTGAAATGTTTGGGCCGAACATTTGTGTGTAGTCCCATATACACATTTCTGTGTGCAGTGCATGTGACTCTCAGCAGGATTGAGTTTGTTTTTATTTTGAATATATATATGAACATGCATTTTATACGATTTTGATGTTTTTAAGAGTGAAAATGAAATGTAGTGAAGTTTTTAATAGCATTTAAATGCTTCAGATATTCATGGTATGCAATTCACCAGGTGCACAGAGAACCCCCCCCCCCCCCCCCCCCCCAAATATGCACAACCTCCAAATTATTAACATCTCAAAAAGTATTCCCAAGGTTGATGGCTTAAAGGAAATAAAAAATAGCAGGGTGCATGTCAACTCTCTTTCTGCAAAGTTTTAGCAAATTTGATTAAGAAACCTGTGAAATTGTGCCAACACTCATTACTGTTGAAATACCATCGTCAAATATTCCTAACATGCCTTCAATTTGTCTGTGATCATGGTATATTGATATCTTTGTTATTATACTCGTATTTAAAGCGGACCATCTTGATATGTATTTATTTACCCTATGATTTTGATTCTGAAACTGTCAAAGAAAGTCACTAAAGAAACCTCTACCGGTCATGTAAAGATCGTTGAAAGAAACTTAAACTTTTGGGGGTAAATTAGGAAGCATGGAATTTCCATCGCTTTCCACTCTTCAGATTTCTCTTTGAAATTAAAAGTAAATGAGTAAAGGACCACATCAAAGAAACCTTAATGCCTCATCCAGGCTCTGGCGTAATTTGGTAGAGCTATTAATCCCCGGGGTCTGTAAAACTCCAGAAAAGATAAGAAGAAACGCCGCCCGCCACAGAGTGAGGTTGCCTGAAAAGCCATCACGCCCCTGTGACAGGTACGCACGCAAGTTTAATCAATCTGACGTGTCGCAGCCCTGCTTGACATCTCTGACTACTATAAATTCTTTGGCTGTTTCTAAATATTGTTTTTTCCAGAGGTAGAACACGAAGCATAGGGGTCAGATATTTGGTTGCCAGTAGGAGTTTATTTTTAGAAGGGGACCGATGGTGGTAGATACATCATTTCTCCGATCTTTAAATTTTCAAGTGGTATGAGCCCAAATGTAGCTTCTAGTACATGTATATCATCAAAAATCTCGGAATCTTTTTACAAAGATTTATCTTTGTGTGTTTGACCATATACCAAAGTTGAGCACCAAAATACATGTACAACCCCTCCCCCCTCTCCCTCCCTCATTCCCACTCAATTACTTGTATGGAAGTATGTTGTTGTGAAGATGAGCTCTAAAATTATTGTCTATCAGACCCTTGTAAAAAAGTACCATAGTACCCATGTTACGTAATATAACAGTAATTTGGCCAAATTACCATCAAATCATGGTAATTTGGTCAAATTACTGTCGTAATTTGGTCAAATTACTGTCATATTACCATGGATACTACGGTACTTTTTTACAAGGGGAGGCTGATCTGCCCTTTTTCTCTGTAAAATAATATTGAAATGATAAAACATCTTTTGTTCATTTTGAAATCTTTTACAACCTTTTAAAATTGTGTTGGGATTGATTCACATGATGGCATATGTTTTTTAACTAGCAGAAATCATATTTATCTTTCCCAATTCTTCCATTGGATTTTTCCTGGTTCCTCCCTTATTCATGGAACCCCCTTTCTCTCTCTCTCTCTCTCTCTCTCTATCTCTCTCCCTCCCCCCTCTCCCTATCTCTCCCCCCCCCCTCTCCCTATCTCCCCCCCCCCCCCCCCCCCTATCTCCCCCCCCCCCCTCTCCCTATCACTCTCCCAAATCCTTCTCTATTTCTATTTTAGAAATGGCATGTTTTTTCTGGGTCACACAAATGTTTATGTTATTATTTTACACCAGGCTCTAAACTTGTCACCCATATCTAAAATGTTGACACCTGGAATATAAATACAATGCAGTCAAACTTGAGAATCGGTAGTAATGATTGATTTTAATTGATTGGCTTGTCACAAGTAAATGGCTAAAGGAAATGCAGCAGTTTATTCTGTGTGAATTTTCCACCTGTTGCATTTAGAAATAGGATTAGGTTGTGAATATAGATATGTAGTGATAAATGAGAATAGGAGAGAACCATTGTTTGGTTTAGGAAGTTTGACCTGAGCACTAGAAAAAGTCATATAGATTGTATGTTGTCCTTTGAATTGTTTGATTGTATGGCACTAAGAGTAATGAAATTGAGAATATGATTTGGTATGAGTTCTAAAATGGATATCTTCTGAGATTTTTTTGTTTGTGTACATGTAAGTCAACACCCCCAAAATCTGATAACCATTATTTGTTGTTCTTGCCTGCTTTCTTGTCTGAATTTATTTGGTTAAGGAATTTGACCTCCTTTTTCAAACACTCCATGACCTTTTGTTTTGTTTTCGTTTGTTTTGATGACTTCAGGGGAGTTGGACCCCCCCTCCTTCCACACACACAAAATCCTGGAGCTGCCCCTGCATACTATTAGTTTCAGAAGTAGCAGATGTATATAAACTTTTGTATAGATTGACAATAGTTTGCAAAAAAGCCTCAAAATATCTTTAAAGGCAAGTCCTTTTGCATGAGTTTAAAATCAGTTGGTCTGGTATTCGGTGGTAGGTAATAAGACACACTGATATATACACAGCCATGTATATGACAGACTTGTGCATCTCATATAGGGGGGTACAAGACTGAACTTTTGAACCCCCTCCCCTCAGAAAGTATTGACTGGAATTGAAGCAAAATAGAAGGGAACTTGAGACTTGAGAACAGCCAGAAAAAAAAAAAGGAGTAAGGTGATAATAGAGGTTGGATCTTCCAGCAAAGATACTGCCATTATCTTACCAAATTGGCCTGGGAGTCTCGAAAGTGCATTGCACTTTTCCCACCCCCTCCGTATCATTCTGTTTCCCCTCTTAGCCCATGTTTGAACTCCAGTATTGGATGAATCTGCCCCCCTCTCATGTTACCCTTTAATACCTGTCTGAAAGATAGAAGATCCCTCTCGCTTATTTCCCTTTCGCTTCTGTCCTACCATTCGGTTCCTGTGATGAGCATATTTGTGGTGCGAAGATGAGATGCTTAGAGGTAGATCATGTGCGTATTCTAGGGTGAGGTATTTGTTGAATTGGAAGACCAATGTGGGCTTTCTATGTGCCTACATACCTTTACTACATTGTTCACATGGTAGGTTCATGGCTGTGGCTTACGTGCAAGAGAACAAAATGTAAAATGGAGGGGGAAAAAAGGGCCCTGTGCGATTACCCCTCCCCCCCCCCTCCCTCCCCCCTCCCTCCCCCCTCCTCCCCCCTCCCTATTTCTAAGAAGCGCCCTTCAAGGTGTGAGTTGTAATGCAATAAATCACTGAGCTCAATTAATAGCCAAATTGTATTTGTTACACTTGAAAATACATTTTTGATACCTTTTTCTTTGTTATGCATCATTAAGGAGGTATGAGAATGGCTACCAAGGTTTATTGGAATTTTTAGAAATGTTGTTTTCAATTTATGAATTCCTTCAATCTCCAAATTTCCAGAATTCAAGTCCCATTTACATGTACATTTAGACAGTGAGGAAAAATTACAAGCCTGTTGAGTTTGAGACACTGCATGATTGAGGACATTGAGGAAAATATGTCGAGGCAATTGTTTCAGGTCTATATTGATAAAAGTGAAAAATAAAAGAAAATTCAGTCAATGTAGTTGTTCTACCTCATAATTACAAAAAGAACAAAAAGAAAAAGCCACTACTTATACGTGTTGATGTTAAGAATCAAAGAGCGATATCGCACTTTCCCTAGATGCACCCGGCCAGATAGCAATGTACACTGGTTTCTCGTAAATTATTTCTGTTTAGCCTGAAATAGCAAGTAATAGTGGTCCTTTAATTGGTTTTTATTTTCTTCAGGTTTTTCCTTTGGTGCAAAGTGGTTTGATTCCAGGTCAACAAGTGGTGCCTGATTTCATCGTAATTCAAAAGAAACGGTTTCCAACAACCGTTCCGTAATCTAATTGAGGTTGTAATAGAAGCTAGGACGAAAGAGAATGCTTCCAGAGAAATAGCAGGGATATGTGGAAAGAGGATACTGATCAGTGCTACATGCATGGTGAAGAGAAAAAATAAGATGTATTGAGTTCTTACTTTCTTTCTCTCGCTCTCTCTCTCTCTCTCTCTCTTTCTCTCCCTCTTGTTCTTACTACCCTTCTCCTTTCTTTCTCTAGAGCTCTTTATCCTATTATATCTCTCTCCTCTTTATTCTTTTGTTCCCTGCCTCTCGTAATCTATATCTACCTCTTTCAACCCTCTTTCTCTCCCTCTTTCTCTCCCTGTCCCCTCCCTCTCTTTTTCCCTTTCTCCTTTTTTTTTCAGCCATCATATATCTCTCTTTCTTATTCTCTCTCTGTCTCTGTCTGTCTCTCTGTCTCTGTCTGTCTGTCTCTCTCTCTCTGTGTCTCTGTCTCTGTCTCCCACTCTCTCTGTCTGTCTGTCTCTCTCTCTGTCTGTCTCTGTCGCTCTCTCTGTCTCTTTCTCTGTCTCTGTCGCTCTCTCTGTCTCTTTCTCTGTCTCTGTCGCTCTCTCTGTCTCTTTCTCTGTCTCTGTCTGTCTGTCTCTGTCTGTCTGTCTCTCTCTCTCTCTCTGTGTCTGTGTCTGTGTCTGTGTCTCTGTCTGTCTGTCTGTCTCTCTCTCTGTCTGTCTGTCTGTCTCTCTCTCTGTCTCTGTCTCTGTCTCTGTCTGCCTCTCTCTGTCTCTGTCTCTGTCTCTCCATCTATCTAGTCTATCTGGTTGTTTCACTACTTATCTCTTTCCGTAGATATGCCACATTTCTAGAATTATAGTTTTGGTTCACGATAATGGGTGAAAACTTTTCCCTCATTTATTCTTTCATTACAAACCAGAAAAAAATAAAGATTTAATCAGAATCCTAGTTTGCGACCTTCTGTCTGGAATACGGTTGAATTATGGGAATGCATGAGTTATATGGAAAAGGCTTGTCTTTTTTACGCTTCATGGCTTTGGTCGATTTACCACTATGTGGACTGTTGACTCTTCGTACATGCGCAGTATACATGTACCACGCACACCTAACTATGTGACAGTCTTGGGTTTCGAGCAGTAATAAAAAGTTAACAAGAAGATTTCTACAGATTGCACCTTTGTGACTTGTTGCCTTTTGCCGGTGTTCATCTGACTGCTCAGAAGAACACACAGGTTTCTCACCACACAGGTGAGCCTTTGATGTAGACACCTGTGAAAATATGCTTGGAGGTGTGAATTGGGGGTTGGGATTTGACTCCAAATCCCCTTTCGTGCAGGGCTGGACTAAAGTATTGGGATCTGGGTCGGTGGTCCTCATATGCGAGGGGGATCTAGCCATCATCTTACAGTCTCTCTGATTAATAGTTAGGCTGGGGAGATACAGTTTCAGAAGAAAAATTGATTGAGAGAGGGAGAGAGAAAGTGAGATGGAAATATGTATCAATCAAAATGGAAGCAGGGGGAAATACATTAGATTTTGCAGAAGAATACTGTTCTTTGTTCATATCTAGTGTTGCTGTTTTGGACTGTCTACATTAAGGCCTACATCGAAACATGTGCATTTGGAAAGAATGAGGTTCTGTGTAGGAAACTTAATGTAACAAGGATGGTAATGCATTTTGTCATTTTTACATTATTAAATTGGATATTTTGAAGGCACCGTGACATTGCAGAAGCTTCTTTTTTACAGCAATAAATCGATGTATCTACCTATTTGCTAGTTTAGAACAACCATTCTGAATGGTTCAGGGTCTGCCCATTCAAGAAGATGCGCTTGCAACAATGATTTTGATTGGTCAGTACCGATCAGTTGCATCCCATTGCTCTTCCTGGGTTAGGAGACACTTGTTTATGAAACGTCACAGATTAAGTCATATCCTTTATTACAGACTTAAAGGGAAGGTTGAGTTCTGGGAAAGGTGAAAAATAATTTCTGAGCTTTCTCATTCCTTTTATGTCGGTTTGGAAGAAAATAACAGTAGAAATTTCCCCTGAAAAGGATCGCTCCTGAAATGCCATCATATTTGAAAATGACGAGAAATAGCCGAAGTGCTTGGGCCGAACATTCATGCCACATGTTGTGTGGAGTCCCATATACCCATTTCTGTGTGTGGTGCATGTGCCACTGAGTGAGTTTGGGTCGATTTTCTTATCATTTTGATGACTCCAAAATCTCACAGTATGAGTATACATCAGTCCTTATTTAGAGAAGATCAACCTTCTCAGTTGCTTCCAGACAGTTTCTTTCACAATGTAATTGCATGATCAGGGCCCCCCCCTTGCATAAAACTTACTATTAATGGTAACTCTGCTATCAATGGTTACTACCATGGTAACATCACTCAACAGCCAATCAAAATCAAGGTTTCCATGGGAGTTACCATTGCATGATGGCAAAGTTACTGTTAATGGTATGTTTTATGCAACAGGGCCCAGAACTCAACACTATCATCTGGCTCTCTCCAAGTAATAATCTCAGAATCACCTCTCAGGAAATTGGAACAGTTGTGTGAATCTAATAAGAGCCCCTGTAAACAAAAAGAGTAAAATTCACCTCATACTCACCATTCATTTGCCAATGTCTAACCCAATGTCTACGTGCAGGTGCTCTTATGTACATGTATAACCACGTGCAAAAGAAACTGGCCGCCACTTTCTTGGCAACGTGAAGTTTCTATTATCTTCAGAAATAGACGCCAAGAGAGCCTGTCATTTTTTGACAGTGTGCCAGGTAGTATTCCATCAAGTTTGTCATTCCGTGGGAAATATGTGCAGATGTTGTTGTGTGTACATTGTGCGGGTCTCTCTGTAATAAAATAAAATAATGATATCTCTTAAAGGAATTTGGATCATTTTAGAGTTATTTGATGAACATACATGCACATGTTGCTGTATGTACACTGTGCAGGTCTCTCTGATATAAAATAAATGATATCTGTTTAGGTATTCATATAATTTTAGAGTCATTTGACATACATGTCGATCGCTCTGATCACTATCTTTATGTGGCATGATGTGTAGGGGCGGGCATTCACGTGTCTTGGCACATGACTTGACAAAGTAGGTTCACCATGTGAGGCTTGTCTTAAGGTGTACTGGCATAGCAACATTAAAGTAAACCACTGTTGGGTAAGTAATTTGTTTTGTGAATCGTCCTTTGAGAGCAAAAAGGTTGTTAACTCATATACATCAACACGGAGTTAATGCCCTACTGGCTATTAACCCATGGCCCACGGGAATCGGATGGTCCCTGTGTTAACCCTTTCAGGACAGGAATTATTTCAGAGCGAAATTGATCACACTTTCTTCTTCAAATTGGCAACAATAATATTTTTCTTTTTGTGCTCTGTGGTTCTAATAAGGTGTAATGTCTTTGAAAACAGTATACATGGTTAGGAACTTTGTCGAAAAGTTGAAAAAATTGCCAATTTTGATGAAAAACAATGATTTAGAACCACTCAATGTGTTGCCAATTTAAGGATTTTAAAGCTTATGCTCCTTTTTGAAATTCCTGGCATCAAACGCAATATGGTCATGCAACGAAAATGAACACAGTGTGTGCAGAAATTTTTTTCTCTCTTCTACTCATGTATCTGGTATATTTTTAAGGGCTCTGAATCAAAAGTTATTGAGCCAAACCACAAAATGTGGTCAATTGTCTTGAAAGAGTTAACAGTCGATATATACATGTATGAATATAAAAGGGGTTTAGGTTTCCTAAAAGCCTCTGAATTTTACCCCGAGGGCTCTTTGAGGACAAATTTTCTATATGTGTTGAAAATTTTGAAAGTGGACATTTTAAAGAAAGAATGTATTTTCAGGATTGACCAAGCCTTCAGCAGTGGCAGTCACAAAGATATTATGTATGTGAGTTTATCAGCAGTGCGATTCAAAGGTTTCTCAGCCTTCATGTTATGTAGGTTAATTTGTTTTGGACCTGTTCTCCTGCTGGCAATCCAAGCATTGTAGATATTTGTGATGTAACCGCAAACCAATCAGTGTTTTATTTTTAAATGATGGCTCTATCTGCAAATAGCGAACTGATATAGGAATTACAAACGTTGGCGACATGAAACGTTTGCTATTTCTACATGACAGCCATTTTCACAGCAAGAAACTTCCGCTAATTGCGAAAATTTCAGTGTTGTGTCAGTTGTAATTCACTAATATCGCAGCATGAAACTTTCGCGAGTCTAACTAAACCACTCGCGAAATTCGCGAAGATTAAATGCATGTGAAAATTTCTGGTTTTACAATAGTATAGCTTTTTAACTCAAGAACTGAAATGTTGGCCCCTGCAAAATTCAGCACAATGCATGGATTGATAGTTGCTTTTTTCTGCTTGTGCGGTGTCCCGAGTATTTCAGTATTTTGCTTGAAAATATAAAGGTTAAAAAGGACGATACAAAAAGGTTAACTTGTTGTTATTGAATAATACATTTTTCATAATTTAATATCTAAAGTTGATCCTTCTCAGATCCCTGTCCCTGATACAAATTCCCAGGGAGTTAACTAGTATGATAGAGTAATGAATATCAATGCCATTTCAGCATTATCATTTCAGCATTATCAAAAAGTTGAACAGAGGTTTTATCAGATAGTAAATACTTGTGTATTCTGAAACGACTGATTACATCGGCAGATAATGCAGGTTGGTTGGTCTAATATTGGCAGTAGGGACATTCGCACTCGGGGGGGGGAGAGGGGGAGCTTTGTATTGCGATATGAAGCTTACTCTTTTGCACCCACTTACATGTGAGATATGAAATGGTTATTTTGTCTCAACGCCACCGACTATGATTATAACACAGAGTGCTTCCCAAATCAAGAGTGCATGGTAAATATTTGGCAGTTATTAAAAAAAAAACCCCGCATCAGTGCAATTTTAATTGCAATCCAAATCTCACTAGTTAATTAGAATTTTGATGGCAATTCACCAAAACAATGAGCAGATATAGATTTTGAAGTCTTACTAATTGCTCATAGTGTGGACAGCTCTGGTGTGTGGTTTTGGATTGTATAATGACTACCCTAGATCCCCAGGGTAGCTTAGATTCCAGGGTAGCCTACATGTAGCTATAGGCTGCTTGCTTATAGATTCTGGTCTGCTGAGCAGCTGCACGAATATGATAAGGCATTGTTAATTCTTTGTACAGTTTTCATGAGATTATTGATTCACATTTATGCTCGAGTAACTAAGTGATGTAACCTTCTTGAGTTAATGCCCTTTTGGCTCTGAACAGACAATACATAGACCTTTTACCTCCATTCTCTGAAGTGACGATATCGTCTGTTGAGAGCCAGAAAGGCGTTAACTCTGTGTTAAAGTATAGGAGTTAACGCCCTTCTGGCTCCAAACAGACGATATTATGAAAAAAACAAGGGATGTTTTGTGATGCAAGTTTGCTTCATATAGTCTGAACTTCTTTTCCATTCAAAACATATCTAGTTCTCACAACGTTGGCAATGCAGTTACTTCATCAGTAATATTTTTTCAACAAATGGAGATTCCCGGCCAAACATAACATTACTCTTTGACTATTTTAAAGAGGATATTGTATCAATGACTCTTATATCCCTCTTATTAAAGACAAGGTGTAGTTCTGGGAATGACGAAAAATAATTTGTGAGCTTTCCCATTCCTTTCATGTCAGTTTGGAAGAGTATCATAGTAGAAATGTCCCCTGAAAAGGATTGCTCTTCAAATGCCCTTATATTTGAAATATGACAAGAAATAGCTGAAGTGTTCGGGCCGAACATTCACGTCACATGTGTGTGCAGTCCCATATACCCATATCTGTGTGCAGTGCATGTGCTTTTCAGCAAGATTGGGTCAATTTCTTATCATTTTGATAATTCCAAAACCTCACAGCATACATCAATCCTTATGTAGACATACATGATCAACCTTTCCCAATTGCTTTGAGACAGTTTCTTTCACAATGTAATCGCATGACCGGAACTCAACTTTATCTTTAAAGGGAAGGTAAACCCTGGCGATTTAGTTAGCTGTTTAGTTGAAGGGCACATTGTTGATTATATATGTCGAATTTCAACACATTTGGGCCCCCCTAACGCCGTCAACAAGTAGTTAGAAATATCATTTTGTCGTCTACTAGAAGGTCCTATATTGATCGTGTGCGTCGCCATTTTGAACAGATAAGCCCCGCCCTGTGACGTTTTGTCGGACCTCTCGGACCAGAAGTACCCGGATGCCGCCATTATTACGCGTTTCAAAATGGTGTACTGCCAGGCGTTCGGATGCTCCAATCGGTCGGGAAAAGTTAGGAAAGGAATGGAAACTCAAATTTCCTCCTTTTCCCGACCGATTGGAGCATCCGAACGCCTGGCAGTACACCATTTTGAAACGCGTAATAATGGCGGCATCCGGGTACTTCTGGTCCGAGAGGTCCGACAAAACGTCACAGGGCGGGGCTTATCTGTTCAAAATGGCGATGCACACGATCGATATAGGACCTTCTAGCAGACGACAAAATGATATTTCTAACTACTTGTTGACGGCGTTAGGGGGGCCCAAATGTGTTGAAATTCAACATATATAATCAACAATGTGCCCTTCAACTAAACAGCTTACTAAATCGCCAAGGTTTACCTTCCCTTTAATCTTGATGATACAGACCTACTTAGTTTTAAAGTCGGACACAAATTGGTATACACCCTTGGTGTACATATCTTGGCCTCATGGAAATTACTTATTGAGACAATTGCACGTTTATGACATACTAAAGAAATGTTACTCAAGTGACAATTGGACATGGTAGCATTCATTCTTATTGTTTTCAAATTGTCTATTTCTCTCTTTTTTAAAGTAATTTGCTATCAAGGACCCCGTTCTCATTACTGAGTTAGTATACTATTAATACATGGTTGGGAGTGCGTTGGTGCGATCTGGCAACACAAAGGTTTTTATTGTGGTGTACTAATGTATACGCACAAGGCGCAAGCCGAGTGTGTTTGATGCCACGATAAAAACCTGTGTGTTGCCAGATCGCACTAACGCACGAACACACAACCATGTATTAATAGTTTTATAAAACGGGTCGGCAGTATGATTATGAAGTCTATAAAAATGGTTACGAACCCCATAGAAACGCCAAGAGTCCCACACTCATGGAGGCTGCCATTTGCTTTCCTGGATGACATCACAAAGCGCAGCCAACAAAAGTCATGCACGTTTAAGTGAGCGCATATAATCCCTGCGCTAAAATGACAATTAAACTACGCGATTTTATTGCGTTTTAAGTTTGCACGCACCAGAGGTACGCACACGCACAGCTCAGCCGTGCTTTAGAGCCTTTTTGCCGTGCGTTATCACTTTTTTTTTTGCACGGTCATGTGGTGTTATTTGACCAATCAGGATGGCTACATTCTTGAA
This sequence comes from Heliocidaris erythrogramma, assembly GCA_025617745.1. Classification (NCBI taxonomy): domain Eukaryota; kingdom Metazoa; phylum Echinodermata; class Echinoidea; order Camarodonta; family Echinometridae; genus Heliocidaris; species Heliocidaris erythrogramma. Next base: position 1,779,847 of record CM046870.1, on the reverse strand, counting down.
CCCGTTTAATAACGTGCTCTAGTGCGCTAGATCGCGCCATTTCTATGGTAAGAATGCGGCGACGTTGTTTTGGTGCGATCCAAAACAGTGGACCGCTGGACCACCTCTAGGGGGTGCTCTACAGGAGCGCAATCTAGAGCACGTCAATTCTCATTCTCCTGTGCAGAGAGTTGTTAAGATAGATCATGCTATTACCCCTGCAGGAGTGAAACTGCAGCGTGCCAGTGGACCTCCCTGGCACGAGCCATGGGTCGCCCCACGATAGCGTGATCCCTTTTCCAATCTCGTAATGAGAAGAGGGTCCTAGTAGGATTGTCCTTGGATAAGTAAGAGTACACCTATTTTGCCTGTTTGAAATCTTGTTCCTTATTTTGCTGTACGTAGCCCAATCACATGTTCTGTTTACAAATAGATTTTTTTAAACGATAAGTGCCAATATTTTGCAGTCGCTATCTGGGCATTGAATGGATTATGTTACAGGTGAAGAAAGCTAGGTTATGGTTGTAGATATGCCTGTGACTGTGTGAGAAAGCTAGGTTATGGTTGTAGATATGCCTGTGACTGTGTGAGAAAGCTAGGTTATGGTCGTAGATATGCCTGTGACTGTGTGAGAAAGCTAGGTTATGGTTGTAGATATGCCTGTGACTGTGTGAGAAAGCTAGGTTATGGTCGTAGATATGCCTGTGACTGTGTGAGAAAGTTTTATTTCAAGCTGTGAGAAATCGGTAAAAGAATCAAGAGGAACAACTTAGCTATGTTCATATGGGACTTGTGGTTTTGAAACTTTAAGTTGACGAAACAAACTACTCACTAACAACGACGCGGATTGACACGGGCCCGAAACAACAACACTCATTGTTTTGAGATTACAAGTCGAGCCGATCGAAGTTAACACGAACAGATAGGTCATCGTGAACGATGTTAAAATAATAAACTTAAAGTTTATTCTGTCACTACGAAGGAGGACCCCCACCCGCTGCCAGTGGTTTTAGCGTTAACTACAAGCTCGCTTGTGGTTCTGGAGCTACAAGTAAACTTAAAGTTTCTAAACTACGAGTCCGTTCATATAGTCTGAAAGTTCAGCTGCCTCCATGTGAACGTGACTTTGATAACACAGGCCTAGAGTAAATGGCAAGGACTTTGAAGGAAGTAGGTTGAGGGCAATTTAGATGTCTTATGTATTGCATACAACAGAAATTATGATTAGATATGCAGAGGTTTGCGATCATGTTCTTCAAGAAAGTTCTTTTGAGTATACGCCCAGCAACGTACAGCTGCTGCTGTGGTTGCATGTAGGTTTTTCAGTACAATACAGTACAACAGATTCCTTTGTATGGCACTCTGTTACAAGGTTTCACTGTGCTTTACAATGTTTCTGAGAATTAGTAATGAATAGAAATTTTTAGTGCCTGTTTAAAAACATGAAATTAAAAAAGGTTGGCAACTGTTAAAATATCATTCCACGGTCATGGAATACACTCGTACACTTTTTACCCTTTGGTGACATGGATCAAATTATTATTTCCTATTCAACTGTGGCTTTCTTTATAGTTTCATCAGGGACTGATTGCCCTTGACCTATATCCTTTTTATTTGGTTTGTGTGTCTGTGTGAAAAACCCCTTGTTCAGAAACTCGATAGAGAAACGTCGTATAAAATATTCATCGTATAGCCTACGGACCGTTCAGACACATATCTCGACTGATTAGAAAAAACATTGTATAGATGCGCAGTTTTCCACTGAGCTAGCTCCTGCCTGGCCCTCATTCGATGAGCAAGTCAAATCTACGCTCACGTTAAGCCCCGCCCAGTTATACCGTTCTATGGTCACCATATGTTCAGACACACACGGAAAGGTGATTCGTTATCGAGTTCTAGTTCAAAACGATGCTCTGACCCTAGTTTCATTATACGATGTTTCGTTAGTCATCCATCATATATAGCTATACTGTTTTGGTATAGCTATACCGTTTTGGTATAAATTTTTGTGTCTGAACACCATGTATGACTAGCACTACGAATGTCTCGGTTGTCACTCATCCCTCTTTCGTGGATAAGCAAATCTTGTTTATCTCCCCTTTTATCAGATCTGTCTTGATAAGGCTGTGAGTGAGCTAGAAGATGTGTCTGGGTACCTCAAGTGCCTGTCAAGACATCCCCATGTCCAATGTTTGCAGAAAGCTTGCATCTCTTGGTCACATCTGAATGATGCTGGATACAATGGGGCTGTTCACATACAGGGCAATAATTTAAATTTAAAACTGATTTTTAACTGTGATCAGAATCTCACTTTTTCTTTGTTTGAACCATCAAACTCTCACTGATTAGTGTACTTTGGATCCCGATCCAAATCGCACTAATAGTGCTTTTTGTAAAGGAACGTGATTATTATGTTTGTGCTCTGTTTTGCAATGGAGATCAGTGCAAATAAGGTTAAAATTTGGAGAGTTTATATATTTAAATCACATTTCAAAGCTACATACATGTCCCATTCTTTTCTTGTCCATGATTGAGCCTAATGTTGAAAATTAAGTGTTAGAACAAACTTCTCTTGAAAGGCTTCCAGAGCTTGAAGATGCATCTCTGTACTTAAGTACCTGTCAACACATTATTTGCTCAAACATCACAGATCCGTTAACATCTGAAAACTTCTGGCGACAGTATTAAATACAATGTTTCAAGGAAGATCAGTCACTGTAGTCCCTCTTTTGCATAATCATTACGGACCTGTTTACACCTCAATAACGTTGGAGACTGTTGCATGCAATACTTAGACAAAATGAAAAGGTGAAGTGCCTTTAATTTTCTTGGTGAAAAATTTAAAAATGGATATATTAACACTTGCACAGGTTATTCAAAGAAGTTGGATGTAGTCCTACATGTATGTTTAGATGAACCTCGTTGATCTTGTGTATTTTCCTTTAAACTTTGTGTAAAGAATAGAGCATGTGATTTTGGCTATAGTATTATGAGCGAATCTGGATGAACTGCACCTGACAAGTAGAAGACAGTAGAAGAGTGATTCCATGAGATGTGTCTCATTTGACACGGGTCTATTATCCACATGTTTTCATTAAAAAAAGTTTTAAAAAGTGAAAATATCTCATTAGAAGTTCGGAATAATGATACGACTACTAATATCAAAATTTTGATTAACTGCAATTCTTCTGGTTAGAGTAAAGGCCAAATCGGCTTCAAATCTTAGTCGATCGCAAGATTGGTATGACGTCACTACGATTTGGAATTGAATTCGCTTTTATTCCTACACGGGGGCTCGCAGTAGCCCGGAATTTTGATTTTTGTATTCATACTACTATTCGGAACTTTGATCACGAAGATTTAACATGTCTGAAGGTTCATATCAAATGTAAAACAACTTTTCCCAAAATCGCATCGTAGTCAGATCGTGCAGTGTGCGCCGGGCTTAATACACCAGTAATAAAAGCATGATATATATATATATATATATATATATATATATATATACACATATGTATATATATAAATGTATATAATCATATATGATGACTATTGGTGCTTTCTTGTATTTTACCAGTAGGGAATGGTTGGGCAATATCACAATATTTTTCATTTGGGATGAAAAAAATGGACAAAAGACTTATGTTGTGTGGGTCACTTTTCATGGAATCACCGAGTAGTGGTTTTTGTAAAATGTGGTTTTTTTTTCTGAGAGGTAGTCTCTAGATTAGCTCCTTTCTCCTTTTTTGGTGTACCCGGTATATAGAGAGATCTTTTACAACTGCAACCCTCAAAAAGCTTCTTGTTTGAAGAAAGATACATGGACCAATGAAGAAACAAAACGTGAATGTAATATAGTGGAAACCATGGAAATCTGTGGACAGCTGTAGAATAATGGAAATGTTGAGAAATCACAAAAAATATTCTGGGATGTATGCAAATCCAAAAGAAATGTCTGTTCTACAGTGTATAGCGAATGAAAGTCTCTCCGGTGGATTAATTATAGTTTTCATGACTTGCTCTGTGGTAAAGAGGAATTAGATAGAGATAACGGACGTCTCTACTAATAACGCTTCCTTGGCACCTGTATTCCTACCTACCGGCCCCTACCCCTATCCACTCCTCACCCATCCCGTCAGCATTGCCCATTGAGTCTTGAAACCTCAAGGGTCATCTGTCTCCACGGTGACAGCCAGCGGGATGATGGAGAGAGGAGATAAATTGTGAGGATTTGGCCTGTCCATTCTGATTCACTGGCCGGCCGAGTCTGGGTCCGTGGAGTCCTGTGGTATGGGTTGATATAGCTTCCATGAGTACTAGTATACTATGGAGACCCAGATGAAGTCACTCGATTGTGCTGGAAAGAATGGTACATATCGTCTGTTTGGAGATAGAAGGTCGTTAACTCAGTGTTAAAGTATAGAGTTAATGGCCTTCTGGCTCTGATTGTCATATTGGTATTGCTGTAGCTGCTCTTGATGTAGTCCATAGGAAAATGAGAGAGACAAATGGAGAGACAAAGAAAGAAGACTGTAGAGAAGAGCAAAAAGAGGGCTTTTAGAGAGTAGTAGGGAGAGATAGACCCCATTCACACTCCGTTAGACGGCTCTAGAGGAACGGTTCTTGAAGAATGGTTTGATTGCATACACACGCCGCACATTTTTTGTGTCTGAAATCGCTCAACAAGTCAAAGTGGTCTTGTTGCTATGGCAGCTCAGGCCAGTGGGTCAATTTTTTGCGCGGAATTCACACGGTATACTGCCTGCCTGTTGCATTGTCTTTATATCTTTCCAATGCTTCTTTTTTTTCCACTTTCCTTTTTTTCTCCGTGTGCATATCATTCTATCATCTTCTCTTTTTTCCACCTTTCCTTGTGTTTTCCTTTGTTTTCACCATTCTATCGTCTTCTCTTTTTTTAACCTTTTCCTTATATTAAATACCTTGTTTTATTGTTCGATCATTTCATTTTCTCTTTCTATCTTTCCTTGTTTATGAGCGCGAATTCCATAGGTTTCGCGGGGAAGTACAGGAGCACCATTCAGACCGTCCTCACTTACCTGGGGAAGTTGCCATTGGTTACGAATTCCACGTTCAGCCAGAAGTCCGGTCATTCAGGGCGCGCATGTTTGTGTACTTACGAAGGACCATCAGTTTATGCTATGCTGTTGCGAAGGGCAAGCTGGCCTTCACACGTGTAATCTCGGTGACAGGACGAAGTGATAATGGACCTCTGACATATTTCACCAGGGGAAGTTCTCCGCCGACCTTTCAGACCAACCACTTACCTGCTTAAACTCTCTTCACCAGCTTAAGTTCTCCACCTCGGTAGGTGGAGAAGTTACACGGGGAAGTTAAGCGAGTGACTTTTCCCTTGTCCCTTTCAAACCAAACCTTTCTCCGCGTAAATTTAGAGTTACGCGGGTGAGTGCTTGGTTTGAAAGGGGTATTAGTTAGCCCACTCTAACAAAATGAGTGTGAATGGGCTCTTAGAGGCTGGAGGGAGAGGAGGTAAGAGAAAAATATAAGTGGGGGGGGGGGGGAGAAGTAGGAAGAGAGAAGTACTGTATTAGCTAGAGAGGAGAGAGGGAGAGAGAGAGGGACAGAGAGGGAGGGGGAGCAAGGTGGGAAGAAGGATATAGTAGGTTGAGGAGATACATTTTCATAAATAGACCGCTACAGGGAGAACAGCTAGAGACCTGCATTCATCGCCCAATTTTGCCCAGAGATTGGGAGAGTTTTCCCAGCACTATGAACTTGTCTGTCAGTATTTGTCCTGCTGGGCTTGTCATCTCTAATCCAGAATCCTGACAGTATCGAAGCATCATTAGGAGTCCCCTCAACCAAACCCCTGTCATGTGATGAGAAGATGAGATAGAGACAAGCGGAGATGAAACAAGAAGGAGATTTAGGATGAATATAGCAGGTAAATAGGAGGAGAAGATGAGAGATAGAAGAATTCATTATACCCGAAAATAGTAAAACTATTTTTCTTTGAAAATTTGCTCCTGCTCTTCTCAATTATTTTTCTTAATTTTTTTTCTTAATTTGTAAAATTCTCCCATATCCACTTTTGATAGTTTTGCCTTTTATCCAAACCCCAAAATGCAAAATTGAAATTTATATTACTCTTTATGTATATATTTCAAAATCAACTTTATCAATAGCATGTCTTTCGTGCAAATATCAAATTTGGCAATATTTTTTTTTATGAAATGATTACTTTTACCTTCGTTTCCTTCATTATTTAAGAACTCCTTTTTATATGAAAGCCGAACTCAATATTGATTGGCTTTATATAAAAATCATTTTCCACATCTGACGTTTTGGGGAAATTTTTTGCCATTATCCCCAAACTCAATCTGCTTGGTCTCTTTTTATGGCTACGCCCCATGCAGGGCAGCGTAATAGGCAGTCTGAGGGGGTTTGCCACTTTGAATTATCATCAAACTAGAGTGCCCTGCTGAGGCAACACCCCCCCCCCCCCCCCGTACCCACTTCCACTACCAGGGTAGTCTGTTAAGTCAAACAGTGATAATATTTTCCAAAATCTTTGAGAGATAGTGTGAGCCTACGTGTACTTATTCTCCAATAACTAGCCCCTAGGATAGGATGTAAAAGTTGCCAGTCCTCTGGATTTGGCTGCTTCGCTCCTAGTGCATTTTTGTTTGCTTGGCATCCTATGGTAGAAAATTACTGTAAAAGTGGAAATTTTCACGTGATAAATTTTTCGCGCTCGGCTATTAAAGTAAAGTGAATTTCACATGTTTTTAATTTCACTGATGCGCTAGGCTCATAGGCAAAAGAATGCATGAACAAAAATATTCGCGTGTGTTTATTCTGCGCATATTTCACGCCGCGCGAAATGGGCGAAAATTTCAACACCGCAAAACATTCCACATTTACAGTAATCTATCAGTCCCTCAATCAATGAAATCAGTCAATCAACTAACCAGTCTAGCAAGTCATTAATCCTTCAATCAATAAAACGATCAGTAAATCTATCAATTAGTCAGTCTTTCAATCAATCAGTCAGTCTGTCAATCTGTCAAGTAATCAGTCAGTCAGTCATTTCAATCAATCAGTTAGCAATCAATCAATTCTTTAATCAATCAATCAGGCAATTGATCAATCCTGCAAGATTCAATCAATCAAGTAGACCTACTTCTTGGGGAATCTGGAGTTGCATGTGGCCCTACGGTACAATGTGTTGAGAGCTTTTGAGCACAGGGTCTGAAAATAGAGACTAATGCTGGCAAAGCCTTGACTGTAGAATGAGCGCAATCTATCTCTCTCTGTGCTCATAATCTGCAGACTTCACTCAAACACAGCTAAGCTACACCAGAAAGCCACTGAACCACCAAGCATTACGGACGGACGCACTGTGCCCTCCTCTCACTCAATCTCTTTCTCTCTCTGTATTGACACTATAGCTTGCTCCGTACATACTCCCACCACTGACGGGGAGCTCGCTCTGTGTTGGAATCTACGGTGTGTTGTATACTTCCCAGGTCCTTATGTACGCAAGCACTGATGCTTGGCTCTGTCATAAGCTCACACAATACCAACTAGCTAGGAACAACCTTGGCTCACTCACTTACTATACTGATGTCACTGGAAGCACCACTCTGGGTATCTACTCTCAGCTTTGTATCGTAGTGATATCCCGTTGCCGTTTCTTGCCCTGATTCCTGACTCTCACGATTTTATCACCTGCGTTTCAAAGCGACTTGTGGAGGTTGTGAACCTTTCGTATTCTCACGCTAGAAGCCAAGTTTTATTTGGAAGTGAAGTTTTGTTGCCAACAATCACAAAATGGATTTTGTTTGGATGTGATCTTATTACCGAGGATTTGATTGAGAGAACTGGGGTAAGTTGTTTGAGAATTTCCGAAGAAGTTTTGATTTTATATTTTTGTTCTTCACCTTCCCTGTATTAAGTGTAAGCTATTTTGGGTTGCCTGTGTATTCTTTCAGTTTTGTATCTTCAATCAAGTAATTTTGAGGTTGTATCCAAATTTTGCTGTATTTTTCAACTTTCAACTTGTCCTTGGCCTCACTCATTTTCTCACTTTGGCCTTCTTTTGAAAATTTCTCACTCTTCACTCATCACTTGCTATATTTTATTATGGGTCTGGAGTTTTGGGGGATACTTGTTCCTATTTTAAAATTCCTATCCCCCACCCCTTCATCCCCCTCTCCACCCTCGGCCCTCCTCCCTCCTTCTCTCTTTCACTATCTCTCTCCCTCCCCCTCTCTTTCTCTTGCTCTCACATGATGTCTCATGTTCTTTTTTTCTTTCTTTCTTTCTTTCCTACCTTGCTTTTGCCTTCCTATCACATAATATTATGTCCAATTTATCATGCTAATAATGTGCACCTCTCTCTATTCCTCTCTTTTTTCTTCAACTTTTTTTCTTAAGCAATCTCCCCCCCCCCCCCCCCCCCCCTCCCCCACATGCCAGTGTGCAGTAGAAGCCTTCAGCCGCACACTGACACGCATGCATCCCCTTCTTATTGCCAGGTGCATTGAAGCAGTGATAGCAGTGATGGTAGTGCTAATATGTAACGTTTTTTTTCTTGTGAATAACTCGTTTGGCGATCACTCAAGCTGCAATCCCTTTTGTCCGTACCTTTTTTTTCCCTCTGTTCCATCTTCCAGTTGCAGGAGAAATCTTGAGAATATTGGTGCTACTCTCTCTCTCTCTCTCTCTCTCCTCCTCAAGATTTTACTCCTCGCTGTATTCATCATATTGGTCTTTTCATTGAATAGGGTTGTGTGTGGGTAGAGGCATGTTCACATGTTTCCCTCTGTAACGATCTTTCCGCAGGATTAAAGTCTGGATATACCTTATTTGCGATGGGATTGTGGTTAGGGATTTAATTCCAACTCAATGCTGACTAGGTGCAGATTAAAGTTGGTCTGACATGTACCAATGCTGACTGATATGGTCCACTTTAGCCACTAAAAGACCTCATATGCAAAGACTGAATTAAGATTGTGTTACATTGTGCCTGGTCCAATTAGAACCTGGGGAGCATTTCATCAAGCGTTTTGTCAGTGATTTTTACCGGCAACTGTTATAAGCTACTGAGATCTTGCATCTGATTGGCTGAGAGCAAATTTGTCGGTAAAAATCACTGACAAAGTGCTTGATGAAACGCTCCCCTGATTATTAAGATATAGGCCTGAATCTTTCTCTCTCTCTCTCTCTCTCTCGTGCCATTTGCCCACTCTGCTTTTAAAAATATGATGCCAAAAAAAAAAGTCTAAAAGGTTATATGGATGGTGGTGACAAAGATATATTTGAAATTCGTCCTCTCCTAAAGTTATGATGATACCTTCTTGATGAGGCATTTGTAATGTAATGTAACCTAATGTAATTATATTAAGTGCGAACAGGGAGGGACCTGTCTCCCGGATCTGAGCTGGATCGGTTCTTGGGTTAGTTGCTGGATATGAACAAGGTCTAAGGCCACTGGATTGAAGCCTATCTCCCCAGTCAAGAGCTCTTCCAAGGTGGAGGGGTATTTCAGGGAAACCCAAGGCCAAGCGCAGTTCCAAAGGAGCATATAGAATCTACTATCCTTGACTTCCGAACTACATTCCCTGTTCCTTTCCCTCATGTGTAATTGAAGTACAAGGCAGGTTGTAGAATTGTAATGAAATTGAGAGTCGGTTTCCACCAAAAGAGGAAGTCATGGCTGCCTCTTTCTCACTCCATACTTACACTCTTCTTTAAGATTTTTTTTATTCCTTTTTTTCCCTCCCCTTCTACTTTTCTTATTTTAATTATCTGCAACCTAAGGCATGTTAGAGATGACAGTAACATGAGCGGCTACTTACATGTATATAAATATGGTGTGTTTGATTTATAGTTTAAGTTTATATCTTTAAGCCTTGTCTTGTTTCATTTTGAAATATTTAATTTCCTTGATGTATTTTTTAATGTCCTCTTTATTCTTTCAGGTAAAAGATGCAGTTCTTTTATTAAAGTTTCAAAAAACCATAACATACGTTATGGTTTCCTATCCTATTCAGTTTCATTGCTCATAAAATTATTGTATGATTAAGTGTTGTAAGCTATAATATAAATACCTCTTTTCTAAATTGAAAGATATGATCAATTGAATACATGTATATAGCAGAAAGAATGTGGCTTATGAAATAACTGCTCGGTGAAGCTAGGTGATGGGACTTAAGAGCTTACAATGTTAAACTCGTCAAAATTGCTCAACATTCGTTGCATTTGTTGGCAAGATTTCTTTTCTTGAAATTCAGTAAAAAATTTGCTGGTTTGTAAAGCTGAATTTTACTGTAAACCAAGCTTGCCATTTTACACTTGTCAAGTTCACTCAACATTTGTTACATTTGTGATGAGAAGTTTGATTTTCTTTCCGGAGATCCAGGAAGGAATTTGCTGGCCTTGTTGAGCTGAATTTTTCCTGTAAATCGAGCTTGCCGTTTTTAACTTGTCGAGATTGCTCAATATTTGTTTTCATTCGTGATGGGAAATCAGTGAGATGTTGGAAATCCAGGAAGAATTTTTTTCTGGCTTGTAGTTGTAGAGGTGAATTCTACTGTAAACCCGAGCGGGGGCACCATCCCTAGTAATGTCTTTTCATGCTGTGAAGCTCAGAGAATCCCTACGTTCTCATATCCTATGTTCTACTTTATAAGTTCTCAGCATGCCCTCTGCATTATCCATTTGCCAGTGACCTTGTGGTCGGGGTGGAATCACTGGAAAAATGGACATTTTTCTTTGGAAGGCAAATCTTCTCTATACTTTTTTTCTCTTCCTCTATACTTTTTTTCTCTTCCTCTTTCGAAGCCAGTTACACAGGCTGGCCTACGTGTGTCTTTTAATGATCCCTTGCTGCATCAGGTATATCATGCTTTCTAGAAAGAAGATGAAACAGTATGAGAAATAGAAGCACCAACTGTAGCCTGTTCTACCTATTTGAATAAAAAATGGGCATCCTTTATGTTAAACTCTCAAATTGCCAATGTTAATTTTTCGTACACCAAGTCTAATGCACAGCTCAAGTCATACTTAGGAATTCAGCTTTAAAAAAACTAACAAAAATTTGATTATCATATCAAAATATACTGTGTTTGTAAATGTTGGAAAACAGAATTCTGTACATGTCCTAGGGAATTTTTAACAGAGCTTGCAGACCTATACATGTATTTCCAAGAAAATATATCAAATGTAGGCACCCATATTTAATTGTCCTTTTGTGTAATTTCAGAACACTTATGTGTGACCAACATACATGTAGTAATTATGATTAGTTAATTGCTGTTTTGCTCAGATGCCAGATGTTTATATTGATATTAGACTGGCAAGTAGAAATGAAACTTGTGATCCTCTGTTCATTGACTCACTCTTTTGAATTATGCCATAGCATTAGCAAGAGAGTTAATTATAGCCATGTGTCGAACCACAACACAGAAGATGGAGGGGTAAAAAAAAAAAAAGCTGCTGCGGCTTGACCGATTGCTGATGATAAGCTCAGCTCATTATTTACTTGGACATACCTTTGCAAACCATTCCTTTGGTCATCGACATGAGATGACCGACTGGCCGGCCATCAGCCACTGGAGAGGTGGACAATCCAAGGAGTGCAATGACCAATAGGGCATTGAACCTGTGCCGTTTTTCTTCCTCCACTACCATCGCAAAGCAGCAGCTTTGCTTCTTATCCCATCATACCCTCATTCAGACGAGCATAACTATATGACCTTTTGTACAGTAACTGTAAAGCTGTACATAAATACAATTTTTGTCGTCTGAAAAGGAAATGTTGTAAAACGAAACAGAGGTTTCAAAAACTTTTAAAAGAAAATAAAGAATTACATAAATAAAGATTGAGAGTCCATGATGGGTTGGGCTTATCTTGATTGTGCAGTATTAGAACAAGACAGTCATTGTATATAATTTTTCAGACAGGGCTTGGCACTAACGAGTGCCGGAGACACATGGGTGCCCAAAATCTTAGTCCGGACCATCCCCCCCCCCCCCCCCCAAAAAAAAACCTTAAAAGTCTCAATCTTGATTCCCTAAGAAATATTCAACATTTAGCCCTGCTTAATATATTTATTTAAATGTATAATGCGATGTTTCATTTCGTCTGAAAGGGGCTGTTACCCTTCAGGCTCATCACATCAATACCGATTACCCTCTCCCTTCATCTTCCTTTCCATCATGGCCCCTTCTCCCTTTCTCTCCCTCTTCCTCTCCATGTGTTTTCCTTTCTCCTGTGCCACTATCTTGCACTCATCGTCTTCTTTCTAGCTAGACGTTCTAGCTCTTGAATCTATTCATGAACGGAAGCTAGCATGCTAGCGTACAAACATCCGCCCGGGAGACACCGTTATGCATGGACTAACAGAATACATCGGGATACCCAAGAAATTACTTCCCCTGGAAGCGCTCAAATTCCCCATCCTCTGGGTGCTCAAGACCGGAAGTGGGGAGATAGATGCCCTCAAGTATGAGAGGGAGTGATTGCGAGACATTCTTCCTCAGATAAGAGGACAGCGAACACTTGAGAGACTGCACTCTCTCTCTCATTGTAATAGTCTGCACTCCCAATTTAGTAATATTCCGGAAGCGGGAAGGCATATCCGTTCATATAATGCTGCCTCTTACTTCAATTGCCTGGTCATTTTTATTTCTTATCGGGGGGATCATTTGTACAACTCTACACTTGGACTTAAATGGAAAGAGAGCGGGTGCATGAATTGTCTTTTATACAAAGCCAAGAGATATTCATGGTACTGACATTGCTCTTGCATTGATGTAATTTTTTGCTTTGTTATTTTATGATGGTGTTAATTTAGACTACATTTAATTTTGTATTAAGTTACGTTCACATGATGGGAGCTAAACTTTAAGTTTCTCTTATAGTTTCAAAACTTTAAGTTAACTTGTAGTTATCTTATAGTTTCAAAACTTTAAGTTAACTTGTAGTTATCTTGTAGTTTCAGTCCGTATGAACGGACTTGTGATTTCGAAACTTTAAGTTTACTTGTAGTTCGAAACCACGAACAGTGGGTGTTTCTCCGTCGCAGTCTCGGTTAGCGATGACCTTGCTGTTCATGTTAAACTTCCGGGTCGTACCCTTTGCACAAATTATTAACACAGGATCTGTATGTGTACTGTACACACAATCGGTATCTACTTCCATCGTTAACAATGAGGATCTCTCGGCTTGTAGTTTCAGAACAACGGGCATCGCTGTTTCATGCTCATGTGAACCCTCGTGGTTAGTGTGTCTTTGTTTCGAAACCACAAGTCCTGTTTGAATGTAGCTTAAAAGAGTGACTGGTGCAGTGATGCATATAAAAGAAAATTGTAAATATGTTCAGGCAACAAGGTGTTATATGTGTGGAGTCCTGAATATTGAAATGTGGTGGCAACATAATTTTAGATCAGAGAGTATTTAATAAAAAACACCTCTCCAGTATTAAACACTTATTAGATGTACATGTAGATGTATCATTGAAAAGATAATGTCGAGTTCGGGTATGGGAACTGCATTTTGAGAGGAGCTCAGTGGGTTGCTCACACCTCCAAAATGTAAACAAACTAATTCTATGAATTCTACAAATTCTATGAAGTACATAATATACCATTCCGCTTTCACGGATGTGCATTTTACTGTGAGTTACTGCAATTATATTCTGCTTGCTTTGTGTTTCACTGTAAGTCGGTGGATGTGGGATAAGAAGCTTGGTTTATGTATCCCATATGTGAAAGGGTGCAAAGAGGTAAGTTTTGAATCATGGTTTGAATCTCTTTTTTTTTTCTTGCGTGTGAATGGGGCCTTATAGCGACAGATTCCTTGGAGCTAGACTAGAGCTAGCTAGCTAGCGGTCATCTTGTGTTGCTCACTCGCTCAGGGGGGTGTCGCAGACGGCTTGAATGGCAGGTAGTCGGTGCCTGTGAGAGTTTGGTTTGAGCCGCGAGACCGCCAAACCACCACCACCAAACCACCACCACCGACAGAGAGGGACAGGAGCCAGCCAGCGGTGGTTTCTGTTCAAACTCTTCTCTTTCAATATTTATCCAAGACGTTAGAATTTCAGTCCCTGTCCCAGTTACAAGTAGAAACCTTACATGTGTTTTCTAAACTCTGGTGTTCTCCAGTTTTCTCTAAGATTCATGTAAGGACTATTGGGGTGGTGGGGTTGTGGGGTGTACAATTGTCATTTTATGGATTGGATGACATTATGTTCAGTAATTGTATGCATAGCACCCTGTGGCAAAAATTGAAATAAGGGGTTCTGCAGCCCTATCATTTTCACTGCTGGTACAGTTTATACATTACAACCTATTGACAGTGTGAAGTGGGGGGGGGGGGGGAGTGGGGGGAGTGGGGGGAGGAGAGGTTGTATTCAGAATTTTTGCTTTCCCCCCCTGCAGCCCCTATCTATTTTCTTCACTAGTGCTGCCAAGGTCATTTTTGTCTTTCCTGTGTAGCGGACCAAGACTATAGGGGCCACTATTTCCGGCCGCGTCATTGGTCAACCATGCTGTCATCACAAAAACTTTCTATGAATTTGAGGTAGATTCACCAAATGCATACCACAGGTACATCTTTTATAGATGCAGGTCAAGTTAGTCGAATCTGACTAAGGACAAAGGTCAAAAGGTCAATGAACTTTCTGCAAGAAGCACCATAATCATAACTGTCTATGGATTTGAGGTAGAATCACCAAATTCATACCACAGGTACATCTCTTAAAGGTGCAGGTCAAGTTCTAAAATGAGTTGAATCTGACTAAGGTCAAAGGTCAAAAGGTCAATGAACTTTCTGCCAAAAGCACTGTAACCATAACTTTCTATGGATTTGAGGTAGAGTCACCAAAGTCTGATAGGTGCAGGTCGAAAACAAGTCGAATATGACCAAGGTCAAAAGCTGTAATCACAATAACTTTCTATGGGTTTGAGATGAATCACCAAATGTCCAATCTGACCAAGGTTAAAGGTCAAAAGTTCAATGAACTTTCAGTGAAATTCACCTCACATGTAATAAATTTTCGTACCTTTGAGGTAGGATCACCAAATTCAAATCACAGTTATCTTTAAGGCACAGGTCAAGTTCGAAATACAGTCAAACCTGTCTATAGCGGCCACCGAAGGGAAACGGAAAAAGTGGCCGCTATAGACAGGTGGCCGCTATAGACAGGTCGGCGGCCATTTTTATTTTTTTGCACATAGGCCTACACTGTTACACGCAACAAAGTTAGTGTACATGCATCCATATATATCACTTAGGAAAACAAGCTATAGATCAACAAATTTGACGTATGACATGTCATATGATATATAAATGTTAAAATAATATGCTTTGTTGTCAATAAATGAGAAAAACAATAGATATACGAGCAATCTGTCATGTCTGTGTAAAATGAATTTTCCCTCAAATTACCACGTACGTACCACCCGCGGTAGACTGCTTTTCTTGATTTTTATAGTCTAAAAACGATGTCTAATCATGCTTTTGCTTCCTGTCAAAAAATTACAATAATAAGTTTATCTTTTGAATAAAATCGTGCAATCAATTTTCATTCAATAAATATTTGCCTTTTGAATGGTTTAAAAGAAGTTTTAACTGTTTTTGAGAACAGGCGATAGAACTAGAAGGTGCTCGCTTGCATTCGTCGAAAGTGCGAACGTCGACAATGGCCTGGATCGCCGGTGGACGATCCGAGTCGAGTTTTCACGCCGTTTTTCAGCAGGACAATCTCTCGTACATGAAATCGTTATTATTGATCTTTAAAAAAAATAATACTTGGGTAGTATTTTATTATTTTCACTTTCTAAAAAAAATCACTCCTTTATTATTTTTTTCAAAAGTTTTAACGCTTTAAATTTTTTTTTTATAAATCTTTTAAAAATAAAAAATTATATTGCAGTGTACGAGCCTGCGCTATTGCGCAATAGCGATCAATATCAACGCAATGCCGACCGCTATAGCTTAGGAGAACAATACAACTAAAGTGCAGGGATTGCAGCAGGATGGTGCGAACATTACGTAAACGAACAATACTAGTGCTTAATTCTTACTAAAAAGACTTTTAATCTCTAATTAGTCGGCAATGTGGTGAAACTATTAGATCTTCATGGCCATTGTAGAATCTAATCACGACGTTTGTGTGAGAGTGTGACTGAGCTAGGACTCGGTAAACACATCGCGCCTATGGCAAAAAACTACTTTTTTGTGCATGAAGCTACGGCTCGACTCGATAATAGTGGCCGCTATACGCGGTCAGATATTGTCCGAGGGATACATAATGGGTGGCCGCTGGCCGCGTTAGGCAGGTGACCGCTATATGCAGGGTCTACAACACAGTAATTTCCTGCGGGGGATTTTTTGGTGGCCGCTATAAGCAGGTGGCCGCTATAGACAGGTGGCCGCTAAGACAGGTTTGACTGTATAGGTCATATTTGACCTGGGTCAAAGTCAAGAAGTCACTAAACTTTATTGAAAGCTTACGTATAAACAGCATGTACAAACAGCTTTGTATCATTTTCCAGGGTGAAATTATGTAACATCATTATTGCTTAGTATAATATACATGTAGCTGCCACACCAAAGTTCACATGCTCATTCTCATAGTGAGATGCAGCAGGCAAGGCAACTCTTGGTCTTTGCCTCGTTACAACCAATGACATAAACTTTCAATAATTTTTGTGGCTATTCACCCCAAGGGAGCCTATTCTCTGATTAAGGTAGCATATGAGCCTTAAAAGATAAGTACAATGTCCCGTATACTCTGAACAATCTGATCCATTAGCAGGATGGAAAAGTTCTAAATTGTAAAGAATTTCAGGGCTGCAAACAATATCTTCTGCGTTGCCTAGTAACGTGAATTTTTTCCCCCGCTGTGTATCAAAAATATGAGATGACATGATAAGATGTAGCCATTAGGAATACTGGTCATTATCCAACCCGAGTGTCTTTTTCTCGAAGAAGACCTCCCTCCAGAATACAATATGCAATTTTTTTCTTGCCTTCGGTAAAGTTTGTTTACATATGACAAACTTGATGACAAGGAGATGTGTATATTATTTTCTTTGATAAAAATCTGAATGTCTCTGAAGGATGCAGTCACAAGTAATACTAGTAGAGTCATCCTCAGGGGTTATATTTATAGACCCCCCCCCCCCCCGCTGTATCTAACGATTGTTTTTTTTCTGTAGACTTGCGCAAAGAATGAAGGGTGCCTGTAAAGCAAGGAGATGTATAATTATGTTGCAATAAATTGTCACACAATGATACTAGTTACGTTCACACAAGCTAAACAAGTTTCGCTTGTAGTTTCAAACCTTTAAGTTAACTTGTAGTTATCTTGTAGTTTCAGCCCGTATGAACGGACTCGTGGTTTCGAAACTTTAAGTTTACTTGTGAAGCGAGCGCGTGGTTAAGCCCTTAAAGGGATACGCCACCAGGCGGCCGTGGGGAAAGTCAGGATTGCGTAAGCCTCATTCACTCGTACGCAAAGTTTGCGCGTCGAACACGTCCGTTGGAGTAAGTGGGATTACATTTCGTTTAGAGGTGGGAGGAGAAGGAAAAGAAGAAGAAGGAGTGAGAAACTAGGATTCAATTTGGCCGCCTGCTGGAAGGCTGGACATAATTATAAAGATGACAATGCATATTCTAGCGATGATGTGTCTTGAGGATTGGGTGGTAGTAGTACTCATTATGTAAGCTGGACATAATTATAAAGATGACAATGCATATTCTAGCGATGATGTGTCTTGAGGATTGGGTGGTAGTAGTACTCATTATGTAAGCTGGACATAATTATAAAGATGACAATGCATATTCTAGCGATGGACGTGTCTTGAGGACTGGATGGGAGTAGTACTCCTTATGTAAGCTGGATAACCTGTACAAGGCAACGAATTGTCATATTGGTACAGCATTGTATCAATGATGTGTTAATGATATCGTCCAATGAGGGTCAAAGATGCGTTAAAGAATTAACTGAAAACAGCCTTTTGACTCTCTGCAGGTCATAGATCAATGGTGTAAACCTTAGTGATGCTAAGAAAATTTGATTCCAACTTTCTTGTCCCCTCTTAATTCCTTTTTGCTGCCTGTATCCTTATATTCCTTGATTAATATTTGATATTTTAACATTTATAATAAAGAACAATCAGAGGGAATCTCAACAATAAAGTTACCAGACACATTAACATTATGCGCATGTGAGCTTGTTTGAGCCTCGTCTTTTCGAGTGAACATATGAAAATTATAGGAAATTTGTGTTGGAATCGAGTCCATAGCAGTGGGCATCTGGAGAAAATATCATGCATGAAATAAATTGACACTCACCTTCCCCCCCCCCTTCCTTGGAATAATCGAATAATTTTGATTTTATGTGGCCAATGTATGTTTAACATTTGTATTTATTGTGTGTGGTTCTTCGATGATGTGTTGAAGACATACATTTTTTGTATGTATACTTGGTAATTGGATGTGTTTTAAACCACAAAGGCTAAGAAAAAAAAAGATTCATACAACATAAGAAATGAAAGTTCTATATTCTGGCTTCTGCATGTCTCGACTTATTTTCTATCTTCTCTTTTTTTCTTTCTTCTCTCTTTCCAGTCAGACCGAGGCGCAAACTAATTACCAGAAGAGCCTCGATTTTGCATCTCAGCCAGGAGTGGTTCCCTGAGATTCCTCCGTTACCATGGAGATGATGGAGACGTCACCGCAGTATCACGGCAGGCTGGGCGGTTCGCTCTGCTCCATTAACGATCATCACATGGCGCTAGGACAGCTCAGCAAGGGCAACAGTAGCGAAGACACATCCAGCGGTAAGTGGTCGCGGCAGATTTCTCCTCGCTTTTCCTCCGCGTCTTCCGAGTATCTTTGTTCGACCTTTCATAAGCTGCCAAGAAGATAATCAGTCTGTCGTGGACTTAGCCAGATTTTTTCTTCGCTGCTTTTTGTTCTGATCTTTCATGAGCTATCAAGGGAAATTGTTAGTCTTTTGTGGACTTCGCAAGATTTGTTGTACAGTGCTCTTTCCAAGATTTGTTGTACAGTGCTCTTTCCAAGGATATGGTGTCTCCAGTAGTCTTAATGTAATTTACCACTTTGGAATCGTTCATTCAGGTTAATCAGGTATAGTGATTTTATTTGGAAATACAAGTATTAATCATTGAGGTATGTAAATGCAGATTAAGTATGTCATATGTTGTAGTTGGGATTTGTTTCTATGTATTACAACATGAGAGAAGGTGGAAGGGATCTTTTTGAGGGGCAGATATGTTTGTTTCTGCCTTTTAAATAAAAATCAATGGATATTCTTGAAAAAGATACAGCTATCATTTATTGGTTTTTGCCATTTTTTTTTTAAGCAACTACTATAAATATATTTTACTGCCCATAGTGTAGCATCTAATTGATTTGATGATAATACTTTGAAATTTTCATCTTGTTCCTGATATGTGTCAATAATGTGTTTATCATACAAAATTGAATTTTTTAAAGTTTACATTTGTGAAAGATATTATAATAATAATGATAATGGTTTCTTATATAGGGCATAATACTTATAAAAAGTCTCTTTGCGCTTAACATAGTATAACAAAACATTGATGAGTAAATTTACAAAACAACTGCAATAAATATATAACTAATTTCTATAAAATGTTATAGTTGTTTATGTGCTTGTATTTAATAACCAAGAGGTACCCTTTAAAACATGTGCCAATAACTATCATGTTTTGAGGCATGTGGAGTGATACACATGTGTGTTTATATTATTTATAGTTCCTTTTCTGATTCTTCTTTGATACAGACGACGTTGATTTGGATGCCCTCGTTAACGGCATGAATTCCTTCCCTACGTACAACGAAGACAGGCCACTTTTGGCCAGCACAGAATCATTAAACAACCATCTCTCTGCTCAGCAAGGCGGTCTAAACGGTATCTACCTGTGTCGTCAAGCCAGCCAGCCTGCCACGCCCACGAGAAGCCAGCCTCGCTCCCCCCACAACCAGAACCACAGCAACAATCATCACGTCGTCAACGACCACCACCATCATCATCATCATCAACGACCTCATCTACAGCATAGCAACAGTCTGACATCCCGCATCATCCCGCGCCTCGACCGAGAGTGGAGAAGCAAGTCGATGCCGGAGGACTTGCGAGAGCCGGTGGCGACTGCTCCGCTCAGCTCTTCCTTCCCTCAGAGGGGACAGAGTGAGAGTAGTAGCGGGGGTAGTGATGGGGATGAGGCCCAGGTACCAGACCCCTTCCCAGAGTTGGGTGGGTGCAGTCCAAGATGGAAGACAACACTAGGCTCAGCTGTGGTATGTTCCTTATAATCTTATCATTTAAATCTTAGTCAAAGTTATCAAAGACAGAATCATTTCTTTTCTTTGATAGGTTCTGTGTAACTTTTTTATCTTGTTTCTGAGTGAGTATTTTGAATAAAGTATGACGGCATGGAGCTTAAAACATTAATTTCAAAGCTGAATTTGCATGGTGATTGTTCCCCTTTATAAAATGTAAGAGACATCAAGGTAACCAATAAACACAAACATTCTCTGGATTTGTTTTCCAGAAGGTAAAATCTGTACATCTAGGTTATTTTGTCAACTTTTTTTTTTCTAAGCACATTCAGATAATGTTGTATCGTCCTCGATGCATGAACACAGCCTGGATAAATTTCCAAGAAGAAAGCTGTGATATGAGTGCTTATAATGTTTTCACAACCATAACAGAATCTGAAGCTCAGTCAAAGTGCATTAGCACTGGTTTTGTCTCCGTCTGGGGAGTATTTGAGCGCAGGTGGAATCTCCTACCGTTTACTCATAAATTTTCATCTTCGTTCAGCCCTGTCCCTCTTTATCAGAGTCCACTGTAAATCAGTGAAATCTCAGTTTGAATTGCATTTAGAGAGCTGAAAGCTGTCCCATTGTTTTTAAGTTAAACCTGATTCAGTACGGGAGCCAAATTGCAAATGTCATTGAAAATTCTCCTCACATCTTGTAGCAAAACAGAGGTTTGAGAATTGTTTAGTACTAGAATTAAGATTGGATCAAGATCGAATCCTGGAGGGCTTTACTGTATGATCGTTGTGGAGAAGAAAAATTGTACACAACCCCAGCTTCCCTCCTGAGGAGCTTCCTTTTACAATGTTCCGTTACATGTGAAGGATGTGTTTCCGTTTTTACAGTCATTGTGTTACATAATACAATTGTTTCTTTGTGTCATACTTTTTGATATGTGAAAGGCCCCATGGATACATGTGTTCTTTCCAACCCAATCCAATCCAATCCAATCCAATCCAATCCAATCCAGGAATTTAGAGAGCGCCAATATCTAGTTGCCTAATTAAAGGTGTTGATATGGTCATACTTCCGATTCGTATGGTAAAAAAGTACATTTGACTTATAAGTTTAGCACCCAATGTATGAGTGATTACACTTGAGTGTAAACATGTCATTTTGACTTAAAAGGGAAGGCAGGATTGGAGATGATTTAACATAATTGTATCTTTAATATTCATGTTATTTATTTGGTGTACGTGCATAACTGAGATTTTTATACAATGTACCTTTGGTCATCAACCCTTGTGTAACGGTTTGAGATATGAAGAGCCTTACATAATTCAATCCTGTTCCATTCAAAACAACTTCATTTCCTTCTTTGTTTCTAGGAGGGTCCATGGGTATGTTAAAGAGATTACAAACAAAATTTTTGAACACAGTTGAAGAATAGGCTACCTAGATAGATCGCGCTTTATAAATGTCTATTATTATTATTAAGAAGACATGATCCTTGAATTTGAAAAGGTATCAGAAAGATCACTTCAAAAGCAAAGCATATTATTTGAAGTACATGTATATAAATTGATGTGAAAGACTTGTAATAAGCTGTAAAAAAAATCCACAAATTAGCTAGACTTGTCATCAAATTATTAAATCAAATATATCATGTATGAAAAGTTTGGATAGTTGGTTTTTTATTGCACTTTACAAAAAAATTGTGGAAGTGAAAATACATCATGTGCAAGTTTTTTGTGATTCATTATAATTCTGTCCAAAAAAAATCTGCAGTTTAATGAGTTGTGAAATGTGATGTCCTGCTGATGATGGCAATGACGTAATGAGTTTAGAGGCCCTCAAAATTTATTGATTTCAGGCTCAGATGCAAACCTCATTGGAAGTGTAAGGAATGACATCTACAGAAATGTGGATTTTGCGAACATGCCTGTAGAATACAAAAATATAGAGTAATTGCCTCATTAACATAGCTTATATTATGATGATCATTTTTTATTTGGGGGGGGGGGGGGGGGTGGGGACCCTTTTGATTTGCTTTCAAGCATTTTCTTTAGGATAGATTTCTGCCCATTTCAAGAAGTATTATTTTAACTTGATAATGTTAGATACAAGTAGATCTACCTATCTACCTATCTACAAGATGAAGAATAGGCCCATCGTTCAGAATAACGTGCAGATGATGGCGAGAATCAAAGATGCTGTGCGAGCCAAAATGAATTTATCCAGATAAACGTATGGACAGTTTGCTATGCATCGATCTATTAATTAGGAGAAATAGAGGAAAACATTAAGGAGAAATCTTACTGTGAAATTTGAAAGTCACTCAAGAGAGATCGTTGCCCTGATAAGATCTCTCATTATTTTTAGCAAATCTGTCCTATTTTTATCTTGATTGGTCCCAGTTCTTCCGCGATGCGGGAAGTACGGAAATGGTGTGTAGGGAGGTAGGAGGTGGGGGGTTTAATAGAAACTTTATGAAATATTAGGAGATGCCTCACTGAATCCTATCAGTCACAATTCGTTCTGTAGGAGATGAAACATTTTTTTTTAATAATGAGGCCATATAAATTGATGAGTTGCCTTGTATAGCTTAGCATTCTATTTTAGTTCATGCAGAAATTTGTTAGGGATCCCTGTACAGATGTTGAAGGATTCTTAGGTCTTATTTATAACATGATGAGTTGCATTTTGGAGCTCAGTGTTCTATTTTAATTCATGCAGAAATTTCGGAAGGAATTCGTGCATTGAATGTGCAAGACTACAAATGAAAGATATTTGCAAAGAAATAGCAGAATTGGTAGAAAATGTATAGGGACCTTGCATGTAGTTGAAAATATGAGCAAAGTAAGATAAGAAAATGAAGCTTGTAGTCCGACCTACATTTATTTATATGGGTTGTGCTTTTTTATCCATGTGATTTCCTGGGGGGGGGGGGGTGTTGTTGGTTTGTTTATATTTTTTGTTTTTCAAAACAACCCATCTACTACAAATATAAATTTTATATAAGCAATAAGCAATATAAGCAATAAAATGCAATTCAATTTATTAATACCGGAAGTCAAGAGAATTGTGAAGAAAGAAAGAGATACGGAGGGAAGTGAGACAGGAGATGAAAATAACAGGGCTGCCAAGTCTCCCTGATTTCACAGGAGACTCCCTGAAATTGGTCATTTATTAACCAGTTTAAATGCCTCCTATCAAACAATCTTCCTGATTATGGAAAAATTATTGCCATTAGGTTATATGCATTTAATAGACATCTCCCTGATTTCTAATATTTCCCTAAATCTCCCTGATTGTTGAATTTCAATGTTGGCAGCTCTGAAATAAGCCACTGATGAGGAGGATAGAACTTCTATTATTGTTTACAAAAAGTTAGTGGTTGGAAATCAGTTTGTATGCTTTTAAAGAGTTTGATTTTTCCATGTACAGTAGCATAAATCTTTGTGAGACTCAAAGAAAATACACAGGCAGAAAAATTATGAAGAAGCCATACATTCACTTCTCAGTGCCTTGGACCAAAACTTTGCAGTATGTCCATTCTAAAAATAGCATGAGCCAATGCCCCATATGAAGCCACTTGTATGATGTGTCCATCAAGCTTAATTGATGAGAGTCATAACTCAACCAAAACAGGAGCACATTCCTTAAGCTTACCAAGCAGTGATGGACAAGCCAGGGAACCATTTTAAAGAAAAGGTTGAGCTCTGGTAAACAAGGAAAATAATTTGCAAGCATTCTTGTTACTTTTATTCCTGTTGAGAAGAGTATCATCCAAGTAGTGTAGTAGTGTCACAAGAAAATGCTCTTGATATGCCCATATACTTCAAATATGACTTGAAATGTGTTAAAGCTTTAGATCAAATTTTGATATGGTGCCTCATGTTTATGTGTAGTCCCACCAAGGAGTTCTGTGATAACTCCTTGGTCCCACATACCCATTCTTTGTGCACTGTGCCGTGCATTTCATTTTGTGTGATTTTTAAGCCAAATTGAGACATTTTGTTATCTCTTTGATAAGGTATGCTTATGTTCTACTGTTCTGAGAACTTCTAGCTTCCCCAATAACATTGAAACAGATTCTGTCACAATTCTGTTCCATGACCTTTACTCAATTTTTAGCTTTAAAGAGATCAGTCAGCATGGTATTGCTGTGGTTGAATGCCCATGAACTTCAAGACGCTTCTAGATTCCCCAATATCATTAAAAAAGCTTCTGTCACAATTCTCTTTCATGACCATTACTCAATTTTTAGCTTTAAAGAGATCAGTC
This sequence comes from Heliocidaris erythrogramma, assembly GCA_025617745.1. Taxonomy (NCBI): domain Eukaryota; kingdom Metazoa; phylum Echinodermata; class Echinoidea; order Camarodonta; family Echinometridae; genus Heliocidaris; species Heliocidaris erythrogramma. The sequence continues at coordinate 1,755,273 of CM046870.1, read as the reverse complement.
AGCATGGTATTGCTGTGGTTGAATGCCCGTGAACTTCAAGACAAAAGTGTGTCACAATCTATTCATTTTGCTCTCCCCCAAAAGGAAAGAAAATTTATTGCTTAGGTCAAAAATATCTCTTTTTGTAAGAATGGCAATAAAAAGAGAAATGACCCTAACTCTAGAGGACTTTGAGAATAGGTAGACCCAAGTTGTTCAATTCATAGAGAAGAAAAGAATCCTAAGTTAAATTTCCTGGTTCGAGGCTAAATATTTCTTGATTAGAATCCAGATAAATAGTCTTATTTTGATCTCCCTTAAATTACAACCGAGGAACAAATTAAAAACATTCTGCATGATATTTTGTTTTACAATTGTTTTACAATAATAACCTAACAAATTTTGAAAATTGACAAGTACAGTAGTGCCTTTATTTAATATTTAAATTGTTTTGTTTTGCACTCATATACTTAACAAACACTCTAGTAAGGTATGCTATCGGTAAATTATCTAAAATGCTCTGAAATTCTGCTGAGCATGCTGAAGATTTCAAAATCATTTCAAAATTTCACATTTTGCTGAAACACCTTTTTTTCTATTGCTTCTATCTGTTCTCTCCAGGGTGGGATAATAAAAGTTTTTGAATTATCAGGGCTCTGTTCCATAAAACTTGTCATCAATGACAAGTTACAAGAACTGCTATAAGCTACTGAAATTCTTGCATCTAATCGGCTGAAAGCAAACTTGTTGGTAAAATCACTGACAAGACACTTGATGCACCCCCCCCCCCCCCCTGGAGTCTCTGTGCTTTAGATATAAAAAGTTATAAAAATAAAAAGTTGTCGGAAATAGAAACTGGTAATTGAATCCCTAGGGATGCCTTTAGTTTGCACAGAATTACTGTAAATACATGTACTTTGATTATTACAGTCTGTTATGAAATTATGAAATGTGTTTTTTGCAATCTACTTCCTTCCTTTAGTGTATTAATGCTATTTTCGCATGCATTTGTTTTTGTTTTCTTCATTCTGTCTTCCGGCTAATTTTCAAGTAAACAATTTCTCTTTTTCAAATTGTAATTATTGTTTTCTTCTTGTTTTGCATTTTGCTCTTTACAAGTAAATCACAACTGTTCTTAAAAAACAAAAACACCACAACTGAATATATCCTATTCCGCCTCTCAAACAAACAAATTTAAATACAATGTTTTTCAATATGTGTTATTTTCATAATGTATTTTGATGTTTTGATATCTATGAATACATGCTTGACCTCTGCTAGACCTTTTTGTTGATATATTTTCTTTATATCTTCTCTATTTTAGGAGGAACTATTCCTAAGACAGAAACTTAAAGATAAGAAAGCCTTGGAGGAGACTAACAACAATGATAACATCACTCAGGTATGTATGTTTTTGAAATTTACATGCCTAAATCCCGTTTGTAATAGACAATTTTATTTGCTAAATTTAGATAGTAAGATGAATGATATCCATCATATGCATGGATGT